>CM043009.1:10253972-10853972 GCA_023678885.1 Pogostemon cablin
GTACGATGTCGTCCAGATTATCAAAATCATCGATATCGATTAGATTATCAAATATTCGAAAAATATCAAGATTATCAACATTCAAAACTATCGATATCGATCGTCGATATCGTCTAGATTATCGAAATCATCGATATCGACGAGCAACCATATACAACAATTATAGATAATTAAATCAATTATGTCAGTTATATATTAGGAATTAATTCAACATCCATATATAACAATAATAGACAATTAATTATAGCAGTTATATATTAGGAATTAATTCGACATCCATATATGACAATAATAGATTATTAAATCAATTATAGCAGTCATATATTAGGAATTAATTCGACATCCATATATAACAATAATATACAATCTATTATGGCAGTTATATATTAGGAATTAGTTTTCCTAAAATTTGATGTCTTATCCAACACTTTAGCAATACATGCATATAATATACCAAATATAATACGCAATCTAGCATGCTTCTATATAAGACAATAAATCATAGAGATCAGGCATCCATATATATATAACAATAATAGACAATTAAATCAATTATGACAGTTATATATATTAGGAATAAAAACGCCTCTAAATTTTAATGTCTTGTCCGACACTCCTACTGTGGAATCGATGCCTTACGCAACAAGCAGGATTGCTTGTTCCCCAAGACGTCCATCGCCATATATCCCACCGCCAATCGTGTCAGGGAGCGCTCCAAGTGCCTTGACGAGCGCCCCTCGCCCGGACTGTCGCTCGTCCAAGGGCCTACTTGCATGAAACCAAGTTCAGCCCAACGCGCAACACCAAACTACACACAACTGTCGTTCGTAGTTCGAAACTGCAAAACTCTCAGAATCCAATCTCCACCGTCCAGAATCTATTGCTGTAAGTTCTGAACATGCTGTCCAAATTACAGGTCGATCCAACGGTTATTTTGTGAGAAACGGCTCTTTTCCCTCGACTGCGCAAAACAGAATCGCCCAAAGATCTGCTTCTGTTTTCAGCGTAATCCCAGCAAGAACAAGCTCCAAATTCGATCTACACCGTTCAGAATTTACATACACAAGGTATGAACGTTCTGACCAAATTACAGCCCGATCCAACGGATAGTTTGATAGAAACGGCTCTTTTCCCCCGACTGCGCAAAATAGAATCGCCCAAATATCTGCTTCTGTTTTCAGCGTAATCCCAGCAAGAAAAGCTTCATATTCGATCTCCACCGTTCAGAATGTACATCCATAAGGTCTGAACGTGCTGACCAAATTACAGCTCGATCTCACGGTTAGTTTGTGAGAAACAGCTCTTTTCCCTCGACTGCGCAAAACAGAATCGCCCAAAAATCTGCTTCTGTTTTCAGCGTAATCCTAGCACGAAAAAGCTCCAAATTCGATCTCCACCGTTCAGAATGTACATCCACAAGATCTGAACGTGCTGACCAAATTACAGCTCAATCCGACCGTTGAAACTCCGGTTATTGCCTCTGCAATATCACTGCGCTGGATTTTCTCTCAAAAACGTGATTCAATTTTTGCCCTCTTTTTCTTCCTTGCATGTGAAATTGACGAACAGTTTTCGTCGAATCCTCTCACACACAACCATGGACGAATAGATATGATACAGGGTATATATCACATAGGGATATTCATGGTTTGCGCAATAAAACCAAAACCCTAAACATGTGATCATAATTCCGAAAAATTAATCACATAAACCCTAGCCTAACGTGTCACGCTTCACCACGAAACCGAAGCTCTGATACCAATTGTTGGCGCTCGATCGTTTGGTTAACGTGACCCGTTAGGGTTCCATGTATTTCTAACAAGCAGCGGAAGCAAGTAAACATGAAACGCATTACCTTTCACCAAGGGTTGATGTAGAGGTTGAATTCTCGCTGGCAGTCTGCGCAGTCCCACGAGAATAGCCATAAGTTCCTCTTCTGATGTTGGAATTAAGTGATCTTTGTGCTCTGACGATCCTCTCTTCGACGGCTTTCCATCAGTATATAATACATCAAAATTGAAGAACTGTACGATTTTATATGAATTTTGGAACATGACGAACTGCAGCAGCAAACGACCTTCCGGTCTTCTGCTGTATGTCCCAAGTCCGATCTCGACGTCGTGTGGGCGACGATCTACGAGACCTACTCAATCTGCTGTTCACTCTCTCTCTCGTATGTTAGGCGCAGAGTTAGGTTTAGAACAAACTGAGGTGACTTATATACATGGGCTACAGCAGGGACCAGAAGGAGAAATTGGGTTGGGCCTCCATTGGGCTTAAGTATCCAAGCTTAGCCCAAAGCTTATACTTAAGTCCAATAATAATAATATATTCCACTAAAATATTATTACTGCACTACTACCGTACCAATCCCAAAATTACGTTTTGGGCTCCTTCTTATTATGAGCCCGTTAGTCTCCCCATGTTTAAGATATACAATGTCCATTAATTAATTTAAGTTACTGACAACTCAATTAATTAATATCTCATCCAAGAGTAGTACCATTCAACCTCATTATCATGCCGGAATAAATTCCACCTGCAGGGTTTACATGATAATCCTTATGAGCTCCTCAAGGGGACATCATCAACCTATGACGGACACGGATTCCTTCTACAATCAACAGCACACCATAGAGACAGCACTACTTCCCAACTCATCGAGTTTGTTGATTTAATTACATGTAAATCTCACCCATTGATGAATCAAAGAAATACATACTGCCCTACGTGTCGAGGTTATTGTATAGGGATTAAGAGCACAAACTTCCATAATAACTGAGATCAAGTTCTCCTATAAGTCAGTATAAGTCGAACGATCTCAAGCGGTCCTGCTCAATACACACAAGTGCACTAATGTGATTCTATAGCCAAGACAAGCTAATACCAAACCACACTACAACCATCCCGATAGAGAGTCCCCGTCTATCTCAGTTGTGAGCATCTGTTTATACTTTATAAGGAAACCGATAATATGATCTTCCGTGTGTTGTCGCACAACATATTATCTACAATATAAAGTAAGTGGACTATTGCATCGAACATATAAATAAATTATAAGATGCAATCATTTGATCATATGATTCTCATTTCAAATTAATTGTTATAATATTGTTCATACAAAAAGCTAGACTTTTAGTATACAATCCAACAGTTATTGTATAGGGATTAAGAGCACGAACATCAATAATAACTGAGATCATGTTCTCCTATAAGTCAGTATAAGTCGAACGTTCTCATGCGATCCTACTCAATATACACAAAGTGCACTAATGTGATTCTATAGTCAAGACAAACTAATACCAAATCACACTACAACCATCCCGATAGAGAGTCCCCGTCTATCTCGGTTGTGAGCATCTGTTTATACTTTATAAGAAAACCGATAATATGATCTTCCGCGTGTTGTCGCACAACATATTATCTACAGTACAAATAAGTGGACTATTGCATCGTACATATAAATAAATTATAAGATGCAATCATTTGATCATATGATTCTCATTTCAAATAAATTGTTATCACATTGCTCATAAAAAAAGCTAAACTTTTAGTATACAATCCAACAAATAGTACATTAAGAGAGTAAAAAAATTGGCTAATACAATGAAACTCGACTATAATTATGAGAATACCCAAGAGCATGAACCACGGTGGGCAGCTACAGCTAGGAAAAGAATCTGGCACAACATACACCATGGAAAGCGTCGATTCCAGCGAGAGTCGCAGCAGAAAATTGTGAGTCCATAGAACACCCACCATGGCATAGAGGCAAGCTTGTTAGTAGTTGCTCCGAAAAATGTAGGAACATGCCAGCTGCCAAAAGGACTAAAAAGGTGAATGGAGTAAGGGTCCAAGCGAGACAAGAGGGACCAACCCACCAATCTAAACGCTGCTGTGGGAAACCATAGTGTAGATGCAACTAGAAAACCACAAAACAGCAGAGACCAAGCCAATGTCATGGGGGAAATAGAACCGTGGTCAGCGACCATCGAAACTAGCCATAACAACCCTAAAACAGACCAACATCCTGGACTGCCGGCAGAAGAAACTAGATCGGGCGTCTGATGTTCAAAAAAGCTAAAAATGCAGCTGGCAGCAGCTTGACCGGTCAGATATGAAGAACCTTTCGGCATGGGATGCTCAAGGATAAGTACCAAAAAAATAGGAAGATGCTGCTAAGCTGTTGAATTGCCACTGCTACTTAGGGTAAGTACAAAAACCAGAATTTCGGTCGGCCATGGTTACACATAGTGGAAGAACCGAAGATAGTCAGCAAAGAAACTACCGCTTCTTGATCACGCCAGAAAGTGGAAAAATCAGATAAAAGTGCATTGAACTGAAAGAATAAGCTTGAATGCAGAAAAGTCGACAACTTCTTAGAGAGTATCTATCGACGAAAAAGCATTGGAAGAGTGGAAGCATCCGATGGTGTGAGAAGCAGAATAAAAATACGAGGCGGGCAGGTGGAGCAGCCGGCGATGTGATGAGTGTGTAAATTCACGTGTTTTGAGCCCGGATTCGTGTAATAATGGTATGTTAGATGATGTAACTCGATATGGATCGATGTATGTTGTGGAAAGTCACGAATTAGGTGTCTTCAAGGTTATTTGAGTTAATTTTCGAAGGAAAACAAGTTGGAAGTGGTCGGATTCAGAAAAATAGAGATTCAGAGGTACGATTCAACCAAGCAGGCGCGTGGTTCGACCACGAAGGAGATAGTTCAACCAGCACCTATGGTCGAACCGATGGAGAAGAAGTGCCTGGAGTGCCATTCAACCACGACATTGCCGTTCGACCAAGCCATTTGGTCGAACCAGAAGCCTAAAGGGGAGCAGCTGCAGTTCTACCAGAGAGTATGTGGTTCGACCAGGATACTGGTCAAATCCAAAACCTGCAAACAATTTACAGGTCGATTCAACCTGGTGTTCGACCAGCTGAGAGTGTTTCGACCTGGCCTGTTAGTCGAACTAAGGCGCGGAAACTTACCATATTCGTATTTTTACACCTTTAATGCGTGTGTTAGCTCAAGAAGCCCATCCAAGGCTCGTAAGGAGAGTTTACAAGTATAAAAGAAGAGCTTTCGCAGGAGAAAGGAGAGACATACCACTTCATCATCTTTTCACCCCCGAAACCCTACCGCCATTCGAAGGAGCTGTGGAGAGAGGTTCGTCTGTCAAATCAAGTAAGAATCAAGTGAAGATTCAAGACGGAGAGAGTCGCGACTGCGCCCGCATCTAGGGTTAACTTCGCTACTTAATTTATCTTGTAATTTTCAAGACTATGGGTAAGATCCTACCAACCACCATGATTGTTCCTCAATCAATCATGGGCTAAAAGCGCTTCGGTATTTCTAGGATTATGAAGTTTTTTTGAGTTAATTGAATTTTCATGTGTAAACTCCGTACAACACTACTTGTGGTTTATTTTATATAAGATTGTGCTTGTTAAATTCATACTCACAGTCGTTTTGTGCATCATTAACTGTTATGTAGAGTCTGAATACATGTCTTGGTTATTGATTGAGTGTGTTCACTGCTGAGCATGATTACATGTTATAATTTTAAGTGAAGGGATTTCGAAGTCTTATTTGATCTATTTATATGAATACTTGTTAATTGAATAATATTCGGGTTAATAAGTAAGATAAAGAGTATAACTTCATCGTACCTAAAAAGGGAGATCATATCGGGTTAGAGTACTAAGTGCACGGGAAATAATTGATACTGATAGTACCTAGAAAGGGGGTGAATTATATCTCTTGCTCCAAGGATATTCACACGTGTTATACGCATGTTTACTTGTGTCTATAGAGTGAACTTGCATGGTTTAGTGATGCGTTCATAAACCACAAGGCAGAGTCGGACATCAACACATTGAAAGAAAATTAATAAGTAAAACTGGATGACCCAAAGAACTACCTAATTTCTCACTTGATCACATTCATATTATCTTTATTGCTTGATTAATTTATTTACTATTTTAAATATTTGATGTTTAGTTAAGCAATTACCACAAATAAATTGCCAACATAGTCTTAATAAATTAGAATATAACTGAATTAATAATAATCCGTCTTTCGGGTTCGATAATCATTTGGTTGCCCATCAAAACTACAATTGATATCCTTACACTTGAGGATTAATTTTGAGTGTTGAGAAAACGCTCATCAAGTTCTTGGCGCCATTGTCGGGGATGGTATTAATTATTAATCCATTATTTCTAAGTTTAATTAGGACTATTTTATTCTTGTTTTCTTTTATTTCTAACTTTGAATTTTTCTTAGGTGTATGCTCACTAGATCGAAGGGAACTAATGTAGAACCTTTTGATCCTGATATAGAGGTATCAGCGAGGAAAATGAACGCTAAGAAGAAGAAGAATAAGGATAAGAACAAGGAGCCAACTGATACTATTGATCAAGTAGTTGACGTTGTAGAGCAGAATTCGCAAGCGATTGAAGCTACTCCCGAAGTAAATTTGGAGGTAGAAGCAGTCAACATGGTAGTGAATCCGGATACACTTACCATCCGTGAAGTCTTTAAGAACAACGGAGAAGGCAATGTGGGGTTGTTAGGAGCAAGAGGGACCGGAGCCGATTTTGATCTACACCCTGCTCTTATCAGCATGATAGAAATGAGTTCTTTCTCTGGGAGAACCTTTGAAGATCCTCAGCAACATCTGAATAAGTTCCTTAGGTATGCAAGTACACAAAAAGATGCAGGAGCTCATGAGGATGCAAGGAAGATCATCTTGTTTAAGTTCTCGCTGAATGAAAAAGTGAGATATTGGTACGATAATATTAATGCTGCTGAATGTGATACCTGGGAGAAGTTGAATATGAAATTCTTAGAGCGATACATGCCACCTTCGAAGGTGTTCAAGACGAAGTAAGAAATCAATCAATTTGCTATCCATGGTAATAAGAAGTTTCATGAAGCTTGGGACATATTCAAGGACATGCTTCGAAAGTGTCCACATCATGGGCTATCTAAAGCTCAATATATCAGTATTTTCTACAATGGGTTGGACTGCGATTCTCATGTGTTACTTGATGCTTCATCTAATGGAGCATTGCTTACGAAGACACCCATTGAGGCCGAGAAGCTTTTTGAGGATATTTTGATGAATTCAAGAGATTGGCCGACTGATAGAGTGAGAGGCAATTATGTTCTTGGTAAAGTAGCACTGGTTGAGCATACTACGGTAAAGTCGAGAAGAGATGATGAGATTATCTCTAGCTTGGCTAATATCAACAAGTTACTTGAGTTTCAGCAAAAGCAAATTATGGCAGAGAGTACCAATGATGTAGCAGGATGGTGGCTATGAAGGAGCTAGCCAAGAGGAGATCGAGGAGGCTAACTACGCCTTGGGTCAAAGTATTCAAGGAACTAGGTTCCAAAATCAAAGAAAGCGCGCATCTAGTTCTTGGCGCCATTGCTGGGGACGGCTGTTATTATTAGTTTATTATTTATAGTTGATTAAGACTTTATTTGTGATTATTTAATTCTATCTAACCTTGAATTTTTCTGAGGTACTTGTGCACTAGGAAAAGGAGAGGAAGGAAAGGAAGAAGTAGCACACAGAGCTAAACATGGCGGAGCAAGGCAGAATCCAGATAATGTTGCCATACGTGAAATTTTCACGAATTATGGGATTTGCAACATGGGGTTGATAGGAGCAAGAGGGGAAGATGATGATTTTGAGATACATCCCGCTCTTATCAACATGGTAGAGAAGAATCCCTTTTCTGGAGGTTATTTTGAAGATCCATATCAACATCTCCGAAGATTTCTTGGTTATACAAACACTCAAAAGGGTGCTTGAGCTAATGACAATGCTAGGCGGATGCCCTATTCACATTTTCTTTGATTGATAAGGCAGAAGATTGGTATGAGACTCTTGATGCCACATACTGCACTACATGGGACCAACTGCAGCAGAAGTTCTTAGAGAGATACATGCCACCCTCAAGGATCTTAAGAATAAGGCAAGAGATCACTCAATTTGTTATGAATCAGGTGAGAAAATTTATGAGGCGTGGGACAGGTTTAAAGACATGCTCAGAAGGTACCCACAGCATGGGATGCCTATGGCTGAGTACATAAGCATCTTCTACTATGGATTAAATTGTGAGCCGCGTATTCTTATTGATGCATCATCAGGAGGAGCGTTGTTATCTAAGACAGCACATGAAACAAAAAAGTTGTTTGAAGACATCTCTATGAAATCACGTGACTGGCCTACGGAGAGAGTGCGAAGATCATATGTACTTGGCGAGGTAGCGCAGGTTGAACATCAATTGGTGAAGTCGGAAAGAGATGATGAGATCTTCGCTCAAGCTTGGCTAATATCAACAAGTTACTTGAGTCTCAGCAAGATATATCTTAGAGAGTACCAATGATGTAGCAGGATAGTGGCTATGAAGGAGCTAGCCAAGAGGAGATCGAGGAGGCTAACTACGCCATGGGTCAAAAGTATTCAAGGAACTAGGTTCCATAATCAAGAAAACTGGAATTATCAAGGGAACTACAACAATCGTGGTCCCTCGGGTAATTACCAACAACCAAGGAGGCCAGAGTTTTCGTGGAGTAATCCCAATAATGCATTGTAACCTCCTATTGGTGTTGATCTGGGTGCTAACGTGGAAGAAGGGAAACCGATTTTTGAGGATACGGTAAACAGGTACATGTCGTGGAACGATGCAAGAGTGAATCGTCTTGAGGCCAAGTTAGAAAAGAAGATTGATGCTAATCATGAAGATTTGTCTAAACAAGTTAAAGACCTTACAATGTTGATGGTGGAGATGGCAGGAAATGTGAACAAATTGACTCAAACTATTGAGAAAGGAAAGTTTCCATCGCAAATTATTGAGAATCCAAAGTCTTGGCACGCCATTACATTGAGGTATGGAACGCAGTACGAGGGGCCAATGAGACCAAAATTGGAATTTGAAACGGCAGGAGCCCGATTCGACCCCAATTCAACCAATACATATGGTCGAACTACATAGGGGAGGTCGAACCAGGCACCTGAGCAACATCCGGAGATTGTAGAAGAGTAGTTCGACCAAGGACATATTGGTTCGACCCAAAATCTCTAGTCGAACTCTGGTCGAATCCCACTGTCCAGAGCACTCTGTTTTGTCTGAAGCCCGATTCGACCACGATCACTATGGTTCGAACATACCTATTGGTCAAACGGTGGTTAAACTAGCCTGTAAGGGGGAGAACGAACTTTTAGGTGCTCAGTTCGACCATTATTCATCCAGTTCGACCAGGAACCCTGGTCGAACCATACCATTCTGCACCATTTTCCGTATTGAATGCTCCACATGATGATGATGCGATCCCAGTGCCTTCTAAAGAGTAGAATATTGAGATTATAGCGGAAAAGAAGTGGGAAAGAGCCAAGAGATTGAGAGCCGAAAAGGATAAAGCGGAGAAGGTTGAACGTGATGAATGGGGAATTCCCAAAATAAAGATACCTCCACCGTTTCCTTACAAGCTAGTCAAGAAAGGATTGGAAGAGAAGTTCAAGAAGTTTCCAGATATCATAAACAAAATAAACTTGAACATTCCTTTCTCTGAAGTGATATTGGAGATGCCGTATTATGCCCATTTTCTGAAGGATATACTTTTGAAGAAGAGAAGTTTGAACATAATTGAAATAGTGAATTTGTCTGAGAATTACAACTCGATCATTCAGAGGAAGCTGCCAGATAAGTTGAAGGATCCGGGAAGCTTCACTATCTTGTATGAGATTGAAAAGGGGTCGGCACGTCGAGCCTTGTGTGATCTTGGGGCAATCATTAATTTGATGCCATTGTCGATATTTCAAAGGCTTGGTTTGGGGGAGTTAACTCCCACAACAGTTGCTCTACAATTGGCGGATAGGTCTATGACTTTTTCGAAGGGTGTTATTGAAGATTTTCTTGTAAAAGTAGAGAAGCTTGTCTTTCCTGTGGATTTTTTGGTGCTTGAGATGGTAGATGACAAGGATAATATCCCTCTTATCTTAGGGAGACCTTTCCTTGCTACTGCGGGAGCTATAATTGATGTGCTGAAGGGTGAGCTACGGCTGAGGATGGATAAAGAAGAGGTCTCATTTAACCTTGAAAAAGCAATGAAGATGCCCATGGAGACGCAATGTCATAGTATAGACATGGTGGAGGAGATCGTGAAGAAAGATATGTCCTTGATCATTTCAAAGGATACTCTTGAGACATGTTTGGCAGAGTCTCTTGCTTTTTCCACCACGGAGTTAGATGAGCTCTCCAATGAGGTATGTATTGAATTTTTTGAAAACTTACTTGCTTTGGGTGATGACAGATATGAGTCAAAAAGGACTAAGATTGAAGAGGTGAAGTGGACTAGGAAATACTTGCCTTTGGATAGAGAGAGCGCACCTCAAAAAGTGAAGAAAGAGGAGTTGAAACCGCTACCAGAGCACTTGAAGTATGCCTATCTAGGTGTCAATGAGAAATATTCGTTAATTGTATCTTCTTCACTTGATGATGATCAACTTGAGGAATTGTTAAATGTGCTTAGGAAGTATAAGTTTGCGATTGGTTGGTCTCTTGATGATTTAAAAGGCATTAATCCTTCATATTGCATGCATAGAATAAGATTGTTAGATGAAGCTAAGAGTAGTATACAGAATCAGCGGAGGGTGAATCCCGCTATTCAAGAAGTGATTAGGAAGCAAATCCTGACGTGGCTAGATGCAGGAATTATATATCCCATTAGTGATAGTCCCCATGTGAGTCCATTGCATGTAGTAGCTAAGAAGGGGGCATGACTATTGTGAAAGCTGAGGATGGAGAGACATTAGCCACTAGGATTCTTACGGGATGGCATGTGTGTACGAATTACAGGAAATTGAATGAAAATACATGCAAAGACCACTTTCTCATTCCTTTCATGGATCAAATTCTTGATTTTATTACAGGGTATGAGTTTTATTGTTTCTTGGATGGGTACTCGGGTTATAATCAAATCATGATTGCACCCGAGGATCAAGAAAAGACTACTTTTACTTGCCCATATGGAACTTTTGAGTTTAGGAAGATGCCTTTTAGATTATGTAATGCACCTGCTACATTTCAGCATTGCATGA
Organism: Pogostemon cablin; assembly: GCA_023678885.1. Taxonomy (NCBI): domain Eukaryota; kingdom Viridiplantae; phylum Streptophyta; class Magnoliopsida; order Lamiales; family Lamiaceae; genus Pogostemon; species Pogostemon cablin. Next base: position 10,265,090 of record CM043009.1, read on the forward strand.
TGATCATAATTGATGGGTTGATAGAGAAAATTATGGAGGTATTTATGGATGACTTTTCTGTGTTTGGTTCCTCCTTTGATATTTGTTTATCTAACCTTGCTACTATTTTGAAGAGATGCCAAGATACTAATCTTGTCTTAAATTGGGAGAAGTGCCACTTCATGATAAGAGATGGAATTGTTTTTGGCCATCATTTTTCGGCCAAGGGATTGCAGGTTGATAGAACGAAGGTGGTGGCGATTGAGAAGCTTCCACCACCTACTAATGAAAAGGGAGTGCGGTTCTTTCTTGGACACGCCAGTTTTTATAGAAGATTTATAAAAGACTTCTCGAAATACTCCATGCCCTTATCTCATTTACTTGAAAAGGATGTTCCTTTGGTTTTTTGATGAAGAGTGTCTAAAAGCTTTTCAGGTTTTGAAAGAGGCGCTTATTACTGCACCTATCTTGATCACACCGGATTGGACTTAACCATTTGTACTTATGTGTAATGCAAGTGACTTAGCACTTAGAGTGGTGCTTGGGCAGTTGAGGGATAAGAAGTTTTGTGCCATTTACTATGCGAGTAAAACTTTTGATGCTGCACAGAAGAACTACACGGTGACTGAAAAGAATTTTCTAGCTGTGGTGTATGCATTTAATAAGTTTCGACAGTATTTGGTTGGCATGAAAATTATAGTATATACGGATCATTCTGCGATCCGGTACTTGATGAAGAGAAGGAAACGAAGCCAAGGATCATTAGATGGATCCATCTTCTGCAGGAGTTTGATATGGAGATCCGAGATAAGAAGGGTACGGTTAATGTTTTGGCAGATCACCTATCAAGGTTGGTGACAAGGGAGCACTGTGATGATTCTTTCGATTACTTAGAAGAGATGTTCCCTGATGAGAAGATCTTGGCGGTGTTTGTTGAAGGAGCGGAAATAGCGTGTGTGGTGGCTGCCCAAGGGATGGATCCATGGTATGCGGATTATGTGAATTACATTGCAGTAGGAGAAATTCCAAAAGATCTCAACCGATATCAACTTACGAAATTCAAGAGGGATGTCAAGACTTATATATGGTATGATTCGTTTGTAAAAAATTTATACGGATACTATCGTCCGTAGGTGTGTGCCCGAGATGGAGATGGAGAGCGTTCTTGATTTTTACCATGCACAACCTAACGGGGGGCACTTAGGAGCTCAAAACATGGAAACGAAGGTACTTCAATCTGCTCTTTATTGGCCTACTTTGTTTAAAGATTGTGAAACCTATGTGGCGACATGCGATAGATGTCAAAGGATGGGGAACATAAGTAGGAGAGATGAGATGTCACTTCAGCCAAGCATTGTTGTTGAGATCTTCGATGTATGGGGGATCAATTTTATGGGGCCTTTTCCCTTATATAATGGATTTCTCTACATTCTTTTAGCAGTGGATTATGTTTCTAAGTGGGTGGAAGCCATTCCCACTTGCGTGAATGATTCAAGGACTATTTTATCTTTCTTGAATAAACATATATTTGCCCGTTATGGAGTTCCTAGAGCACTAGTGAGTGATGGAGGGTCACATTTCGTCAACAAGTTCTAGAAAAAGTACTTAAGGATTATGGAGTTAAGCATAGGGTTACTACACACTACCACCCTCAAGCGAATGGGCAGGCTGAAGTCTCCAACCGACAAGTGAAGTAAGTTTTGGAAAAGGTAGTCGGAACCAATTGGAAGGATTGGGCTATGAAGCTCGATGATGTTTTGTGGGGGTTCCGGACTGCTTATAAGACGGTATTGGATATGTCACCGTATCAAATTGTTTATGGGATGTCGTGCCACTTACCCATAGAGATTCAGCACAAAGCTTTTTGGGCATTGAGGAGTTTGAACTTGTCTTTAAAGGATCAAAAGGAGTTGAGGATGACTCATATCAATCAATTGGATAAGTTCAGAAATCGAGCTTACAAGAACTCGGAGATCTACAAGGAAAGAATGAAGAAATGGCATGATTCGAAGATCTCTTATAAGGAGTTCAAGCAAGGCGATGAGGTATTACTTTGTAACTCTAGTTTGAAGCTTTTCACAGGTAAATGAAATTGAAGTGGACGGGTACATTCATTATCCATAGAGCCTGTGGAAGGAGGAGTTTTGAGTTTATAGACAAAGACAGAGTAATCATAGCGGCGAATGGGCATCGATTGAAGCATTACAAGTCGCCGGATGATGATTGCATCGTCTTTGAGGATACTTTGCACTAGATTATTTTCGTCGTGACTCACCGTCGTTAAACAGGACCGCCTGTTGAGGGCTTTTCCTCCCGTTTTAATATTTTATTTTCTTTAGTGTGAGTAAGAAATTTTTATATTTGACGTGCATATTCTTCGGAAATTACATCTCTTTGCAAACTTAGTTTTGACTATAGTTTCAACTAAGTTTGGGGGGTGTGATGTACGTACCTCATTGAAGCACCGATAGTATAATCTTTTCTTTGTAACGATTGTTAAGGGAGTTGATTTTTTGCTGCATTTTTAAACTTTAACCGGTTTTAGTGCATCGATTTTTTGCAATTTGCCTAATGTTTAGTGGTATTTTGTGTTGTTTTTAGTGTCGTATGCGGAGTTACACATAAATATTGAGTTTAAGATTGATTCTAGAGCTAAGTTTTGCTCTGTTTGGGTACCTAATGTTCGTTTTTGAGCTTGGAGTGTGCAGGGGATGAAGAAAATTCGACTTTGGAGCATCAGGTGTTTGATTCGACCAAAGGTACATGTCGAACTATGGAGCTCAAGTTGAACTGGTGATCCGAGACTTCGTTACAGGTCGAATCGACCACACAAGGGGTGGTTCGACAAAGGCTTTGACCAAGATGAAGGTCGAACTGAAGATCACAGAATTTTGTACAGGACGATTTGACCAAGAAGGGTTTGGTTCGATCAAACAGTAAGTCGAAATGAGGTCGAATTGTAGACCTGAAAGTTTAACAGAGGAGTTCGACCAGGACATTGTGGTTCGACCAAGGCATTTGGTCGAACTGTGGTCGAACTGAGACGCTAAAAGCCTCTAGAAATGTGGTTCGACTATGAAAATACCATTCAACCACTCCAGTAGGTCGAATCGTACCAGGTAAGTCAGTTTTTAAATGTGTTTTTTATCCCCATTCGATCACTTTGCAAACTGATCGTCGCTATTTTTACCTAGATTTTAGTGTTTTTTTGTATATCTTTTCGTATTATTTTATCCATATTTTATGTGTTATTTGATTGTGTTATGTGTTTTCATAGAAATGTGTGTGAATGAGCTTAAACGTATGTAAAACAGGTGAAAACAGAGCAAAAATAGAGTCGGGAGCTGAAACGAGCAAGAAACGAACTCACGGGACCCAACTGGAGTTGCAAGGTGCAACTCGAGTTGCCTACTCGAGTCGAGTAGGGGTGCGAAAATATCCAGAATTTGTCCAGTGAGTCAACTCGAGTTGCAAGGTCCAACTCGACTTGCAACTCGAGTCGAGCTGGGTCTCACCAGGTCGAGCTCCAAGTCGTGGGGTGCAGGCAGGTGCAGAAAATCATACAGAGTCAACTCGACTTGCAAGCTACAACTCGAGTTGCCAGCTCGAGTTGAGCTGGCCTCAGAAGGAAATCAAGTTTCAGAGCCTCGCAACACGACCGAACAGGCGAGTGCTCGAGTTGCTGACTCGAGTCAAGCTGAGTTAGCTCGAGTTACAATGCATGTTACTCGACTCGAGTAGCTAACTCGAGTAAGGAAGGCCAACTCGTGTAAGGTCATTTTGGGCCAAAATTCAGATTTTCACCTATCAATATGTTTAAGTGTGTGTAAAAAGGCCATTTTATGCTAAATTCGTGGCCCAACTTGGAGAGGGTATAAGTAACCTCAAGTTCAACATTTGAAGGGAGATTGGATATTTCACACAAGGGTTTCACTCCTACACCTAGATCACACACCATTTCTTCCATTTTACACCATCATCTTCATCCATTCTTCATCCCTTTCATTTGGGTGTTAAAGACCTCAAGAATTCAAGAGTTAGAGGTGGAGATCAATGAGAGTTGAAGATTCTCTACAAGGAATTGTTAGGGAAGATTTACATATCTTTTGTTTTTCATTTGGATTTAAGACTATGGATATGTGTAATGAATCATTCATGTGTTTTGTTACCATTATCTTGTTAGGCTAATCCCTCTAGTGGGATTAGGAATATGAAGAGCACATTAGGTTTATATTATTATGTGGATTAAATTGATTTTTGACTTAATTGATGTTGGTTTCTATTCATGGGCTTTAATTGTTTTGATGTTGTGATGGCATGGTTTGTTATTCATGAATGATTATTGGTTTAATGGATTGTTGATCAATGGATGATTTATGATAATTAAGTGCTATTATAATGTTCATGTGTATATTGCTTGGAGTGTGACAGAAACGACCCTCTTAAGTATTAGAAAGGCATAAATAGACATCGAGTTTGGGTTTGACTGAAGGGATATTTAAATTCTATGAGGGGAACCAATCCATTCGTTAGCGTTAGTACACAAAAAGGGAGAGTTAATCCTATTTAGTACCTTTGAAGGGAGAACTGGGAATTAATTAGTACTTAGATGGAAGAGGTTAATGATGGACTTTGATTTTAAGTGCTTTTGGGAGTCTCAAGTGGATCAACAACATTTGTAACCCGAACAGGAGCTTAGGATATAATCGTTATCACCCTTAATCTACATCAATTGAGTTGAATTCCTTTTGCATGATAATATGAATTGAATGTGCTTGGATGTTTCCAATCCCATGTTTTTCCATACTTGAACTTTAGCACCTATTCTCTTTTCTCGTTAATCATATTACTTGTCATTTCTCTTAGTTGCTATTTTATTTACTTGCACTTGCTTTAGTTGTTTATTTCATACTCAAAACCCCTATCATCCTTATAAAAGTGACATAAACATGAGCACATGTATTGTACTAATCTAAACCTAACTCCTTTGTAGTTCGATAATTTTATTTCTTGGGATATACTTCTACAATGAACAAGTATTCTTGCTCGTGAGTATTAAATATTCAAACAAGAAATTGGCGCCGTTACCAAGGGAGTTTAACAGATTAGTGGAAGACTGTGCTATTGTTTTAGTTGTTCTTGATAAGGATACTTTTTATTTTATTTTATTTACTATTTTTGTTTGTGGTCTAACTCTTTGAATTTTCGTAGGTGTTTTATGATCACAAGATCAAAGGGAAATCAATCGATTATTCCTTTGAATTTGAAGATAGAAAAGACCGCACGACAAGGAAACGAGAGAGACGAAAAGTTAAAAAAGGGACAACAATAGAGAATCAACATGGGGATAATGTTAATCATAACCCTCCCCAAGATCCATTACAAGATCAAAGGGGGTACAAGAAGGAGGGCAAGAGAATCAAGCAGAGAGGTTTAGGAATTTCATTGCTCAAAACCAAGAGTATATGCAATTGCTTGCCAATCAAGAAGCTCAAAGGATACTCCAAAAACAAGAGGCACAACCACATGTTCGTAGAAATGTCCAAGAGATGGTTAATATGTTCAATAACCAAGCTATGCAGTGAAATGTGCAAATACCTCAAGAGATGCCAAGGCCTAAAGCAATTCGGGATTACTTCCAACTGAGAGCCGTGCACAATATGGTTCCTCCGATTCAAGCCAACAATTTTGAAATTAAGACTGGATTGATCAACATGGTCAAAGCAAATCAGTTTGGGGGAGGTCTTCTTGAAGACCCGAATGCTCATCTAGCTACTTTATTGGAGGTTGCAAATACCGTCAAGATGAATGGAGTGTCGGAAGATGCTATTCGAATGAGGTTGTTCTCTTTTTCTTTAAGAGACAAGGCTAAAGCATGGTACAATACAATTCCATTGGGAAATTGTAATACATGGGAAGATCTTGAGCAAAGGTTCCTACACAAGTACTTTCCTCCTTCGAAGACTCTCCAAATGAAAGCCTTATCACTCAATTTAGGCAACTTCCGGATGAGAATTTTTATGAAGCATGGAAACGCTACAAAGAGATGCTACGAAAGTGTCAACATGATTTTCATGAGAATCAAGTGGCTTTCTTTTATCAAGGGTTGAGTCAGCAAAATCGGATGCATGTAGATGCCTCATCCGGAGGGTCTATATTTGGAGTGGATGCTATGAAAGCTATGGAAATCTTTGAAGATATTGCAATGAATGCTTATCAATGACCTTCCGAGAGAGTAATGGGAGGCTATGCATTCGGAAAGGTGGCTCAAGTGGAGAGTGTTAATAAAGTGAAGAGTGATGTGTTTCAAAGTGAAAGAATGAAATAATTTAATGAGGGCATCCATGCTTTAACAAATCAATTGAATATGATCACTCAAGGAGTGAGTCAAGGGGGAAGTACAAGTGCTAATTTGAATGATGAGAGCAATGTTATGCAAGGTGTAGAGGATATTGTCTATTTAGATAGGAGAAATTACAAAGGAAATTTCCAACATCAAGGGAATTTCCAAGGTAATTATCCTTCTAACCAAGGTAATTTTCAAGGAGGATATCAAGAGCAAGCTCGGGGGAATAATTCTAATCAATCTAGTGGAGGAAATTATCAAGCTCCGAGGAAGCATGAAAATTTTTCTTACTCCAATACTCAAGCCGCCGTGGCACTTCCTCAAGGCATGGATCCGAGTGCTAAGCCGCCCAATGGAGAAGGTAAATCATCATTGGAAGAGACATTGCTAGAATTCATGAAAGATACACGGGCTTATATGGAAAAGAGAGATGCTAAGCTTGAATCTCAAATGGAAATGAGGGAGGCAAAGCTTGAGGCTAAAATGGAGGAAAATAAAAAGAAATCCGACGATAGGATGAGAGTTTTTGAGTATCAAATGGGGCAAATTGCTTCCTCCATTGGATCTCAACACCAACAAGAAAAGTTCCCATCTACCACGGAAATAAATCCAAAAGAGCATTACATGTGCATAAAGGTGAAAGAGGATAGATTGGTTGAAGAATGGTTTGCGGATTGTAAGATGGATAAAGAGAAATAAGAAGCAAAAAGAGTAGAGATTGAGTTAGAAGAAAAGAGGAAGAAATGGAAAGAAGAGCATGTACCTAAGTGGAAAAAGGCTAAGGAGAAAAAGGAAAAAGAAGAAGAATATGAACGTGATTATTGGAGAATTTCAATTACTCCTTATCCAATCCCTTACCCTCAAAGGTTTGTTAAAAAAGAAAAGATGGAAGAATTTCAAAAGTTTGTTGAAACTTTGAAGAAGAAATATGAAGAGAGAAAGAAAGTGAAGCTAGTTGAAAAAAATGAATCATTGCATGAGGAGTCTTCTGTGAAAGTTGGTGATCCGGGAAAGTTCGTTATCCATTGTAAAGTTGAAGGAAAGAAGGTTGTTAATGCACTGTGTGACTTAGGAGCTAGTGTGAATGTTATGCCTCATTCTCTCTTTGAGGAATTGGATATTGGAGAACTCAAGCCTACCACTACATGCCTTCAAGTGACGGATGGATCAACTATTAAGCCCTTAGGGGTGATGGAGGATGTAGTGATTGAAGTGAAGAAGTTGACTTTTCTGGTAGATTTTGTCGTCTTGGAGATGAAAGTTGATCCTCAAACACCTATGATCTTGGGAAGACCATTCTTGGCCACGGGAAAGGCTCATATTGATGTGGAAAGAGGAGAACTGTCTTTGAGTTCAAATACGAAGAGTGTTACATTTTCATGTAACAAAGCAAGAAAGAAAGATGAATCCTACCTCAAGCCTTTAATCATACTTACGGATGATCCTCATGGATTGAAAATTCTTACTCTTTTAAATCTTCTAATTCTCTTTTCCATGATTATATTGAAGATTTTAATATTAACTTGTCTTTGCTTGATATTTGTAGGAATGAGGACTCGGACATCGAATGGAAGGTTGATAAAGGAGAATTTCATGGGCCTTATGAAGACGAAGCATTTCCATCCACAATTCTTCCGGATGATTTGATGATTATGAGTAAGAATGGAGAAATCATGTTGATGGAAAAGAAAAGAACCAAACAATTTCTCAAAGTAAAAATGAGGGAAGAAATAATGAAGGATCGCTCTTTGGTTCCATGATCTTGCACTCCGTCTAGCTTGAACACGTTAAACTCAGCACTTAATGGAGGCAACCCATTATTATCTTTATTGATTTATTTAGTGTTTTCAATAAAGATTGTGGATTCGTTGTTGTTTTGCATTTTTGGTTTGTAGATGGATTGTGCTCATAGAGAAAAATGCACATTGAAAAAGAGAGAAGTGCTTCATGGATTCGAGTATGGATATCACACTACTTGTTGCAAACTTAATTCTCGACTCTTGTCTCGAGTTAAGTTTGGGGGGCTAGTGCATGGTGGAGATAACTTGATTCGTTTGGATGCATATGCTTCTCTACAAGAAGATCATTGATGGAAACTACAAGGGTAAGTCCCACCACTTTTTGCAAACTTAATTCTCAACTCTTGTTTCGATTTAAGTTTGGGGGGAGAGTGTGGTGTGTGACTCACCAATTGAATTATGATTCTTGTAAAATTGGGTCAATTTTAAAAAAAAAATTCTCATGAATTTGGATAGGATTTTGGTCCGATTGGTTGTGTTGAAGTGCATGATAGTCCATAATTTTTAATAACATTGTTGAGCTAATGGTGTATGTGAGAGTGTTTGAGCATGAATGAAGGGTGGGTATTGGAAACATGAATGGAGCTCGGAGCTAACGCTTTCCACTACCAAATGCCTATTGAGGGAGTACTTTACACCTTATAACTTTTAATTGCTTGACATGAAGTGATTTTGATTTGAACTGTTGTGATTAGCATGCTACTTCATTTATTAAGTTTGTGGGAGGTTTACTTTCGTAATTTAGGATTTCAATTTTCAATCAAAGATGGGAATGATTGTGAGCTTAATTGATTGTGGATGATATGAATGTGTGCTTAATTTTCTTATGGATGTATGTAATTTGTATTTTTGCATGTTATGTGTATTTGTTGTGTCTTGTTTGTTGAGTTCTTATTTTGATGTTTTGTGTGTATCTTTAATTTTGTCTTGGGATATTTGGTGGTTTATTTTTGGGATGTTGTGATCACTTTTGAATGGGAGTGATGACATGTTGTTGTGATAAGTGATGACAATTTATGATTAAGAATCTCTACACTTTCAAATTGTGACATGTTTTACTTAACTTGTTCAATTTTGAGATGAATGTGGTGTAATAAGTTCCTTAAGGTCCAATGCATAAGCTTGTGAGAGTTTGAGCCTCAATCGTGCATACATTATATTTCTTCATGAGTGGATCGGTTATTTATGATAAGTTAGAGCTTGCTCAAGGACTATAGGAACGAGCCTAAAGAGTGGAGGTTAATGACATGATCTAAGGCCATCCTTGTTATTTGAAGTTATTACCATATATTTCCCTACCTTGAACATCATCCATAGTCAACCACTTTGAGCCTTAAAGCCTATTTATTGTGAATTTAGCACATTACAAGCCATGATTACTCACTTAAAGCCTTATATATATACCCTTTGTGTGGGTGATTGAGGAGGTGGTAGCTAGAAAGGATAGATTGAATAACAAGAGAAGAAAAGGAAATGGTAAACATGCAAGAAAAAGGATGAAAAGAGCACAAGCAAAAAATGGACATGCAACCATAAATTAAGAAAAAGAGCAAAGTACCAACATATGCTTAAGTACTTAAAAGTCCAAAGAAGGAAGCATTAATCAAAAGAAGCTCAATCTAAGGAAAGTTGATGACTAGTGCTTGTAATTACCAAAGTTGAGAAAGGAAGAAAGATAAGTTAAGGAATGGAAGAAAGTAGCTACCTCTTCGATTACTTACACTTGATTAGTCATTTGTATCCATATTCTTCCTACCCTACCAAAGAGCCTATCATTACATCCTTAATGAAAGACCTTTTTGATCATTAATTGAAACTTTGATGGTTTGTGAATGTAGTCCACGAGCAAGCTTATAGCGAGTCGAGCCAATCGATTGATGAGTGTTGTTTTACCACTTTAAATAGTGTTGAGTGACATTGATAACCTATGTGAGGCTTGAATAAAAAAGGGACTATATTACACTTTATTCTCTTGTGATTGAACTTGTTAATTCCTTATGTCATGAGTTTAATGTTGTAGGATAACTTAGCATAAATTGTGATTCTTATTGCTATCGATGTGTTATTGCTTATGTTCGTTTGGTCTTTTCCTAGGTGAAAATCACTCCTCTTGTTTTGTCATTTCTGTTGCTCGGGGATGAGCAACACTTTAAGTTTGGGGGATTGATCATCGCCATTTTCACCTAGATTTTAGTATCTTTTTGTATGTCTTTTTATATTATTTTATCCGTATTTTATGTGTTATTTGATTATGTTATGTGTTTTCATGGAAATATGTGGGAATGAGCTTAAACGTATGTAAAACAGGTGAAAACGAAGCAAAAATGGAGTCAGGAGCTTAAACGAGCAAGAAATGAACAAACGGGACCCAACTCGAGTTGCAAGGTGCAACTCGAGTTGCCAACTCAAGTCGAGTAGGGGTGCGAAAATGTCCTTAATTTGTCCAATAAGCCAACTCGAGTTGCAAGGTTCAACTCGAGTCGAGCTGCATATCACCAAGTTGAGCACCAAGTCATGGGATGCAAGGCAGGTGCAGAAAATCATACAGTGAGTCAACTCGACTTGCAAGCTACAACTTGAGTTGCCAGCTCGAGTCGAGCTGGCCTCGGAAGGAAATCAAGTTTTAGAGCCTCGCAACACAATCGAACAAGCGAGTGCGCGAGTTGCTGACTCAAGTTGAGCTGGGTTAGCTCGAGTTACAATGCATGTTACTCGACTAGAGTAGCTAACTCGAGTAAGGAAGGCCAACTCGTGTAAGGTCATTTTGGGCCAAAAATCCAGATTTTTACCTACCAATGTGTTTGAGTGTAAAAAGACTATTTGATGCTAAATTCGTGGCCCAACTTGGAGAGGGTATAAGTAGCCTCAAGTTCAACATTTGAAGGGAGATTGGATATTCCACACAAGGGTTTCACTTATACACCTAGATCACACACCATTTCTTCTATTTTACACAATCATCTTCATCCATTCTTCATCCCTTTCATTTAGGTGTTAAAGACCTCAAGAATTCAAGAGCTAGAGGTGGAGATCAATGAGTGTTGAAGATTCTCTACAAGGAATTGTTAGGAAAGATTTACATCTCTTTTGTTTTTCATTTGGATTTAAGACTATGGATATGTGTAATGAATCATTCATGTGTTTCGTTACCATTATCATGTTAGGCTAATCCCTCTAGTGGGATTAGGAATATGAAGAGCATATTAGGTTTATATTATTATGTGGATTAACTTAGTTTTTGACTTAATTGATGTTGGTTTCTATTCATGGGCTTTAATTATTTTGATGTTGTGATGGCATGGTTTGTTATTCATGAAAGATTATTAGTTTAATGGATTTTTGATCAATGGATGATTTATGATAATTAAGTGCTATTATAATGTTCATGTGTATATTGCTTGGAGTGTGATGGAAACGACCCTCTTAAGTATTAGAAAGGCATAAATAGACATCGAGTTTGGGTTTGACCGAAAGGATATTTGAATTCGATGAGGAAAACCAATCCATTCGTTAGCGTTAGTACACAAAAGGGAGAGTTAATCCTATTTAGTACCTTTGAAGGGAGAATTGAGAATTAATTAGTATCTAGATGGAAGAGGTTAATGATGAGCTTTGATCTTAAGTGCTTTTGGGAGTCTCAAGTGGATCAACAACCTTTGTAACTCGAAAGGGAGCTTAGGATATAATCGTGATCACCTTTAATCTACATCAATTGAGTTGAATTCCTTTTACATGATAATATGAATTGAATGTGCTTGGATGTTTCTAATCCCATGTTTTTCCATACTTGAACTTTAGCACCTATTCTCTTTTCTCGTTAATCATATTACTTGTTATTTCTCTTAGTTGTTATTTTATTTACTTGCTACTTGCTTTAGTTGTTTATTTCATATTCAAAACCTCTATCATCCTTACAAAAGTGACATAAACATGAGCACACTATTGTACTAATCCAAACCTAACTCCTTTGTGGTTCAAAAATTTTATTTCTTGGGATATACTTCTACAACGATCGAGTATTCTTGCTCGTGAGTATTAAATATTCAAACACACACCACCTTCACTCGAATTCTTCCCGAATCAAAAATCCTTCTAATCTTCAATTTCACTCAATTTCGCTCCGATTAAACCACATTCCATACTCTTTTCACTCAATTTGTCACGATTTTGGAATGATCTAGTTGCAAAAATAGGGTTTCAAAGCAAATTTGAGAATTTGTCACATTTGTGAATCTTAAGCCATGGCCGATTCAAAAGGTATTTTTATCACTCTATTACCCTAGGATTGAAGTTCTAATTATTTGATTACAAGTGGGTAAGTTGATTGAACTAGTTTATATTAGGAATTCATGGTGTAATTTGAATTTTTGTGTACAATTTCATATGAACAATTGATGGGTTCAATTTTGAGCGTTAAATTATTGTCAAACCTTGATGTTTACGTGAAGTTATTAGTAATTTGAGTAGTGCGCGATGAAGAATGTTGGATTTTGAGTAAATTGCTTGAATTGTTAAAGCATGCTAGTGGTTGATAGCATCGTTGGTTGTTCTTATTGCATATTTGATATTGGAATGGAATTGAGTAAGGGTGAGACTTGAAGTATTGAATTATGAGGGGGTAATATGCTTGTTAGGAGTGACTATGCATAGAGAAACTTGAAGTCTTGAGTAGAGTTGAATGCTTAGTTGATTATGAATTAGTTTGGTTTGCTTTTCTTGTTTGTTAGTATTGAAGTATTGATTTCAGGAAAAGGAAAGGCAGCCGAGGTTCGTTCCAAAAAGAGGCAAGATAGGCCATCTCGTGAAGATACAGTGACGAAGAAGTTAAGGCTTCAGGAGAGGTTGCCTATAAATTTTAAGATTCAGATGAATGATTGGGAAGAGATAAAGGATAAATGGGGTGATATGTCCAATAAGATTGCTAGAACGAGGTATCAGGATGATGGGGTGATGGTTACAATGCGCATCCGAGATGATATCCTGTGGATGTTTGATCAAGTGGGGATTCGTCACTTTATGGAATTAAAGAAGCCGACGTACTTCCATGTGACTGCTGAGGTATTTTGTTCAATGACTATTAAGAAAGGTTCGAGCAACTCCCGTATGAGTGTACATTCCAACTTGGAGGTGAGATGAGGATGTGGTCGGCTAAGGAGTTTAACGCATTGTTTTAGAGTCCGAGAGGGTTTTCTAGGAATGAGAATGGATATTTCAATGCAAATAACTTCTGGAGAGAAATTTCTGGAGAGGATATGGATTTTAAGACTAGTGGTAATCGTGCTTCATTGATTCAAAATCCTGTACTTCGATATATGGATCGAGTATTGAGCAACACAATGTTTGCCCGATCTGAGGGGTGAGCTATATGATCTCTGGTGCATGCTCAATGGAGTGAAGTTCAATGTGGGATCATACCTTATTTAGCAGCTATACAGGTTCTTGAGCTCTCTATTTCAGAGAGTTAATATCAGAGGTTTGCTTACTACTGTGGCTGAGCATTACTACATGGACTTCGCCGGTATTTCACCCATCCTTGAGGATCCAGACTTGGTTATGAGTACGTGTGAATGGTGGATTTACTCATCTATGTGATGGAGATTGGTTCTACACGAGGGGATCTAAGCCCTTTACTTTCATGTTTTCGTTTGATGTGAGTGAGCTAACTACCATCCGGACTGAGGGTAACAAGTTGATGAACACATTGGCATATGATGCTCTTTCCATCACTTGCTTGAAGAAAGGTGATTGGAGGACTGTATCTCAGATGTATGCTGAGGGAATGAATGAGGAGCTTTAGAGGATTGTAGACGAAGGGCAGTTTCAGCTACAGCCTCGGCCACAGCCACAGCATCAATAGGAGCGTGGAGCGGATTAGGTGAATCCAGAGATAGAAGTTCCACAGCCTCACGAGATGCCACCACGACCCATTCCAGCAGTGCCACAACAACAGTGGGCTGGTTCTGATGCTTATTATCAGGAGCAATTTTGATTGATTCATGAGAATTTCATCACACTGAATGCAAATCAGCAGGAGATGAATAGGCAGCTGGCATTAGCGAATGCGAACTACGCATCACTTGATGCAAGGTACAAAACACTGCAGGATAATTATGCAGAGATAGATAGGAGACTAGGGAGAATGCATGCTGATGAGCGCGAATTGGATAGGAAGCTTAATAGTCTTCATAGAGATTTGGATCGATTGTGCTTGGAGATGAGTGAGGGTGATGACGAGGAGGATGTGAGCGATGATGATGCTTCAGAGAAGTTGTGGCGTCAGGTTTTTATCATTTGTCCATTTCATCTCATCTCCTTTCTCTTTTATCTTTACAGGTTGGGTATTTGTGGTGTGAGTGGCATGTACGTATATTATGTTATTCTGAGGTGATGTTGGATTGAGATGTGGTGTTTGATAGTTGAGGATAGATTGATTGGAGATGCTTGTATGGATTGTCATGTTATGTGGGCTCTTGGCATTAGTATGTTGCATTCATATTTTACATGTGTTAATTTTTATTGATGAGAAGCATGTGTAACTTGATAAATATGTGGAGTTCATTGTGAAATTGATCTTGATTATTTGTTATGAGGAGTACTTAGGATTCTATTTACCCATGTGAGAGTTTGAGCCATTTGAATCATGCTAGTTCATGATAGTTTATTCAAGAGAGAATCATTCATATGACCGTATTCTAGAACTTGGCTTGGAGTCTAGTGTGAGACTTATGATTGATGAGTTCCTAGGACATGATCTTAGGCTATTATTGTTTATTTGAGTTACTTAGCCGAAATTTTACCTTGCCTTATAATATATGTATCATTGGAAGCCCTTTTGAGCCTCTAAAAGTTTTTTTCTTTGGCAAGCCTTGATAGAAAAGCCTTATTTAACCTTTACTTGAGTCTTGTTGAATACCCTATTCAATAGTAGAGAGTTGAGGTGAATAAGTACTAGCAAGAAGGAAAGTAGAAGATTGGTTAAGTGGTATGAAAAGAGATGTATGGTTAAATCCTAGTAACTGGTACCCCGACTGCTTAGAAAGGTAGTGCCCGAAATTGGTACCCTTGATCAATAAAGAAAGATGATGTTGATGCTAAGGAAAAGAAGGAGAATTCAAATCATGAAGATTATGAGAAGAAGATGGAGGCAAAGATAAAGCTAAATGACGAAAAGCAAAACTCCAAGGTAATTCTCTACTAGTGAATTAGTCATTTTACCTAAATTTTCCTACCTTTACCAAAGAGCCAACATTACAACCCAAAAGCAAGTCCTTTGTGATCCTTGTAATGAATTGATTGTAAGTTGATTTTTGAGACCCTTACCAAGCTTATGGTTATGCGGAAGTATGAATTGAATATGAGCGTATATTAACCTACTGAACTATACATCCTTTATACTAGTAAGTGAGAGTAAATACTTATCCTATGAGAAAGATGACTTAGTACTCCGAATTGCGTTATAATTGAGTGATGTTTTGCATGGATAATATATATGATGTAAGTGATACTTATTTTTGATTGATGGAATTGCATGTGTGATTATGTGTTGTATTTGGGATGGTCGCCGAGTGAATTTTACACTACTCAATGGTTTTTTATTTCGTTGCCTCAGGATGAGCAACATGTAAGTTTGGGAGTTTGATGAGTGTGTAAATTCACGTATTTTGAGCCCAGATTCGTGTAATAATGGTGTGTTAGATGATTGTAATTTAATATGAATCGATGTATGTTGTGGAAAATCACGAATCAGGTGTCTTCAAGGCTATTTGAGTTGATTTTCAAAGGAAAACGAGTTGGAAGTGGTCGGATTCAAAAAAAGAGAGATTCAGAGGTATGATTCGACCAAGCAGACGCATGGTTCGACCACGAAGGAGACGGTTTGACCAGCACCTATGGTCGAACCGATGGAGAGGAAGTGCCTGGAGTACCGTTCGACCATGACATTGCCGTTCGACCAAGCCATTTGGTCGAATCATGGTCGAACCAGAAGCCTGAAGGGGAGCAGCTGTAGTTCGACCAGAGAGTATGTGGTTCGACCAGGATACTGGTCTAATCCGAAACCTGCAACCAATTTACAGGTCGATTCGACCAGCTGAGAGTGATTCAACCTGGCCTGTTGGTCGAACTGAGGCGCAGAAACTTACTATATTCGTATTTTTACATCTTTAATGCGTGTGTTCGCTGAAGAAGCCCATCCAAGACCCGTAAGGAGGGTTTACAAGTATAAAAGAAGAGCTTTCGCAGGAGAAAGGAGAGACACACCACTTCATCATGTTTTTACTCCCGAAACCCTACCGCCATCCAAAGAAGCTGTGGAGAGAGCTTCGTCTGTTGAACCAAGTGAGAATCAAGTGAAGATTCAAGATGGAGAGAGTCGCGACTGCGCCCGCATCTAGGGTTAACTTCGCTACTTAATTTATCTTGTAATTTTCAAGACTATGGGTAAGATCCTACCAACCACCATGATTGTTCCTCGATCAATCATGGGCTAGAAATGCTTCGGTAGTTCTAGGGTTATGAAGATTTTATGAGTTAATTGAATTTCCAGGTGTAAACTCCGTACAACACTACTTGTGGTTTAGTTTATATAAGATTGTACTTTTTAAATTCATACTTACAGTCGTTTTGTGCATCATTAACTGTTATGTAGAGTCTGAATACATATCTTGGTTATTGATTTAGTGCGTTCACTGCTGAGCAGGATTACATGTTATAATTCTAAGTGAAGGGATTCCGAAGTCTTATTAGAACTATCTTATATGAATACTTGTTAATTGAATAATATTCAAGTTAATAAGTAGGATGAAGAGTATAACTTCATAGTACCTAAAAAGGGAGATCATATCGGGTTAGAATACTAAGTGCACGGAAAATAATTGATACTGATAGTACTTAGAAAGGGGGTGAATTATATCTCTTGCTCCAAGGATATTCACACGTGTCATACGCATATTTACTTGTGTCTATAGAGTGAATGATTTAGTGATGTGTCCATAAACTACAAGGCAAAGTCGGATATCAACATATGGAAAGAAAATTAATAAGTAAAACTGGATGACCCGAAGAACTACCTAATTTCTTACTTGTTCACAGTCGTATTATCTCTATTGCTTGATTACTTTATTTGCTATTTTAAATATTTGCTGTTTAGTTAAGTAATTACCACATATAAATTGCCAACATTGTCTTAAAAAATTAGAATATAATTGAATTAATAATAATTCGTCTTTCAGATTCGATAATCACTTGGTTGCCCATCGAAACTACAATTGATATTCTTACACTTGAGGATTAATTTTATGTGTTGAGAAAACGCTCATCACGATGCTGGGCACTTGCCCTCTCGCCAGAAAAGTTTACCGGAGATGTAGAGAGAAGGAGGAGAGAAAAGGCGAAGAGAGAGAAAGGAAAAAGGAAGGTCACACTAATAGAATTATTAATGCTCAAAATCAAGATGATTATTAACATATACTCCTAAAGTTTCGATAAGTTTTTCACATTCACTGCAAATATTAAGATTTTTTTTACACTGTAAATATGATTCACATGAGTGTTTGCCTTTTAAAATATACTTCATTAAACAGTAACCAATGTATCATTTTTATCACTTTTAATTATCCATCCAGGAAAAGAATTCTTGGAATTATGACTAGTTTGATAGGCGAGATAACATAAGAGAGTATATATAAGAAATGAGATTTGATAGGCGAGATAAGATAAAAGAGTATACATAAGAAATGAGATTTAAGTGAAGATAAATCTTCATAATATGAAAAATGAAGATTGTTTGATAAAATATAATAAAATTTGCAATAACATAACATTGAAAATGTTTGATATGAGATAAATTAATTTAGATAAATTCTCAAATTACTTTTACAACCTTTTTTTATTTTTTTATTACAACTTTGCCCTTCATTAAATTTACCCCAATCTCACAATATCCACCACAAACCAAACGATGCCTAGGAGGAAACTCCCCAAATTAAAAACTCTTTTGCACTGATTTTCTTTCTATGTTTCTGAGTTTATTCATAACTCCAGCCGTACCAACTCCCCGAGTTGGTATTCACTTGAACAATTGCAGTAATAAAAAAATATTAAAAAAATTAATTCGTGAACCCATCAAAGAAATTATTTTTAAATGAGAAAGGTGGAAAAAAATAGTGCACATTTCTGCCTTTTCTAAAAAATTGTGAATTATTGTAATGATTTTACAATATATTTGACCAACTTCCAATTCTAGATGTACTTCTTAAATTCGAGGAAGGACCGGATTTGATTTTTTAAAAATTTTAGGAATGAAACTAAGGTTTCTGCACAGATAGAGGAAAGAACGATTTTTCTTTTCTACTGTTTTTTCTCTCTCTCTCAAAGGAAGGAGCGACTATAATATTCTGAAAAATAGGAAATGAAACTTGGGTTCAGGGTGAGAAAAGATGACGATGAAGGGTGTTTTCATAATTTTCCTCATTTTTTTTGATTTAATGTAGATCCAGTATTTTTAATACTACGATTCTGATCATACAAGACTTGGGAAGAGTATCTGTACGTGTATTTAAACGGCCTCTAATTTAGATAGGACCCCTTACAAATTATAATTGAGCTATCATGCTACGTAAGAAGGGGTACACCATTTAAGATTATTCTTTTGAATGTTAAATAATACTCCCTTCCTTGTCCACTTCAAAGGTCCTCATTTTATTACTTTGGGTGTCTATTCTAAAGGTATTCATTTTTCATTTTCAGTAAAAGGTTTCCACATATGACTTACCATTCACTATTAATACAACTACTCACTACATATAAAATAATAATACTCCTTACTTCACGTGCTAAAACTAATTATTTCCGTCAACAAAAAGTCCTTAATTATTTTTTGCACATGAATTAATAAGCATTATTATTTTATGTGTAGTGAGTTGTTTTATTAATAGTTAGTTGTAGGCCGTATGTGGGGCCCTTTTACTAAAAAAGAAAAATAAATACTTTTAGAGTAGACATCCAAAATAGTAAAATTGGGACATTTGAAGTGGACGAAGAAGTGAGTATTATTTATCATTCAAAAGAATAATCTTAAATGGTGTACTCCTTCGTACACAGTTTAATAGCTCAATTATAATTTATGAGGGGACCTATCAAAATTTTGAGGCCATTTAAGTACACTGTTACTCTTCACAAATTTTATATGGTCAGAAGCATAGTATTAAGAATACGGATTACAGTAAATCGAGAAAAGGAGGGCAGTTACGAAAACACCCTTCATCATCATCTTCTCCCACCTCTGAACCCAAGTTTCATTTTCTATTTTACAAAATATCATAGTCGCTCCTTCCTTAGAGAGATAGAGAGAGAGAGAAAGAAAGATTATAAAAAGAAAAGTCGTTCATTTCTCTATCTACATATCTGCACCCTAATTTCATTTCTATAAAAAAATCAAATTCGCTCCTTCCTCAAATCTGAGGAATACATCTAGAAATGGAAGTCGATAAGATTTATTATAAAATCATTACAATAAATTCCCAATTTTTCAGAATTGGTAGAAATGTGCACAGTTTTTTCCACCTTTCTGATTTAAAAATAATTTCTTTAACGAGTTCACGCATTGATTTTTTTTTAATTTTGTTAATTACTGCAATTGTTCACGTTAATACCAACTCAGGGAGTCGGTACGGCTGGAGTTATGAATAAACCTAGAAACATAGAAAGAAACATCGGTCAAAAGAGATTTCAATTTAGTGAGTTTCCTCATCAACAGCGTTGGTTTTGTTGTGGATATTGTGAGTTTGAGGTAAATTTAATAAAGGGTAAATTAATAAAAAATAATAAAAATGAAGGTTGTAAAAGTAATTTGAGCATTTTTCTAAATTTTATCTCATATCAAACATTTTCAATGTTATGTTAATACAAATTTTAATACATCCTATTATACAATCTTCATTTTCATATTATGAAGATTTATCTTTACTTAAATCTCATTTCTTATATATACTCTTTTATCTTATCTCGCTTATTAAACCTCATTTCTTATATATACTCTCTTATCTATTTCACCTATCAAATTAGTCGTAATGCCATGAACTATTTCCCTGGATGGATAACTAGAAGTGACAAAAAGTGATACATTGGTTACCATTTAATGAAGTATATTTTATAAGTTAAACACTCATGTGAATCAGATTCACGGTGTAAAAATATAAAAATCCTTATATTTGCAGTAAATATGAAAAACTTATTGAAATTTGAGGAGTATGGGTTAATGATTATCTTGATTTTGAGCATTAATAATTCTATTAGTGTGACCTACATAAAAAATATCTTTCCGTGTCCATGATCTTGGACATATCCTGTTCATGCACACCGGATCTTTGGTGTTATTTTTGCATATTATCTTATGTGTCACATGTTATATGATTGAGACATAAGAGGAGAAATCAATCCAAGCATTGCCCCTAGGTTTTAAGTATTTTTTTAGGGTATAGTTTCCCTTTCTCTCCAACGTGTCATTCATTCAAAGTTGTAGCATAAAAGAAGATGTATCAAAATAACACGGAGAATTCGAACGGCCAATCATGTACATTGCAAATAATTTCTTATAAATTATAAGTGATCATTGTTTCTATTTTCTCCCAGATCTCACTAAATAGCCAAATCTCCCATAAGCTTTCGTTTCTCTCCCCGACTTAGCTTTCATTCTCTAGCTACCCTCTCCCAAATTATCCTTCACTTTTGATCTTCCACCACCCTGTGCAACTTATTATTCTGTCAGTTTGTTTGAGTATTTTTTAACTCACGAGTAAGAATACCCGTTCGTTGTAGAAATATACCCAAGGAATATATTATCGAACCCTAGAGAGTTTTAAGTTTAGATTGAACGAACACGTTAGCTCGTATTTTTATCATTTTTATAAGGACGAACCAATGAGATGATAATCAAGAACTCAAATAAAAGAAATCAAAATAAAATATGAGAAATAAAATAAAAATGGAGAAATGGTGTTGAAGGGCAAGTAGTATATGGGACTAGAAATAATTAAAGTGCCTTAGAATTCATTTTATAATGCAAAAAAATAGACGAGATAGAAATTGGACTAGAGGCGATCACGAATGTATCCAAAGCTCCCTCTCGGGTTAGTAATGTTGTAGATCTCCTAGAGACTCCCAAAAGCACCTAGGATCGATACCCAAACTAACCCCTACATCTAGATACTAATTAATTCTCAATTCTCCCTTAGAATGTACTAATTAGAGTGCGTACTAAGGCCAACAATTGATTGGTTCCTCTCACCGGGTTCAAATATCCTCTCGGTCAAACCTAAACCCGATGTTCTCTCATTCTATTTCTAATACTCTGGAGGGTTGTCTCTATCTCACCCCAAGCAATATCAGACTCCCATTCCCTCGAAGTTGTTTTTGTTGCATTTTGAAGCATACCGTACTTCCAACAGGGCTGAATAAGTTTATATCAGACTCTCATTCCCTTGAAGTTGTTTTTGTTGCATTTTGAAGCGTACCGTAATTTTCCAATCTGGTATTTGGTATTTTTGTAGTGAATTATATTTTTTTTTATAATCATAATATGTACTTCCCAATCTAGATTAACCATCCTTTTTAGAAAATTTATTGACCAACTATAATGAAATGAACCTATTTGTTTTCACTAAGAAATTGAACTATTAATTGTAATATAAAATTTCCTAAATTCCCTTCTTTATTAGTGGTGTAATTCAATATGTGGACCATTATTAGTTTGAGAGTAGATATATGGATCATTATTAGTTTGAGAAAACAATTGGTTGTAGAGATAATTTTAAAGGACCTTAATATTTAGATCAATTCGATTCGGATTAGTAATCTTACATTAAGATCAAAATACTATTATATCCCTACTGCTATTTTAGGTTATTTGAGTTCATTAATTAGATTAAATATTTTTTCCATAAATAAACAATAACTAATTTAGATTATTTGAATATCTATCTTATTATTACTATTTTTATTCTTTTAAATTATATACTCCCTCCGTCCCGCATTAATATTTATACTTTCTATTTTGGTTTGTCCCAGGTTAAGATTTATTTACATTTTATTTTTTTGTCAAGTTTGGCCTACACAAAACAATTAATTATTCTATATAGGAAACACACAACACTAATACAACTACTCACTTTATATTAAATATTATTTATTTCACCTCACTATACATTACAATATTGTATCTCTTAATCTACGTGCAAAAAGTAAATGTAAATGTTAACATGGAACGGTGGGAGTATTTATATTTAAAATTAATTTTAACTAATAATTATGTATTAAAATGAAAAAAAGGCATGGACAATTTATTAAATTATATATATATATATATATATAATATTTAAAAATAATTTTAACTAATAATTATTTATTCAAAAAATAAAATAAAAAAAGATATGGACGATTTATTAAAATTAAAGTTAGTTTGAAATGAAAATACTTTTAAATTTTAAAGTCAATTTAAATAAATTTTAAATATAAATATTAAAAGACATTAAATTCATTTATATTTTTTAATTTATATAATATAATTTACAACATGCACAAAAATATTATATCAATAAATTATTACTTCTAAATAGTAGCGACAAAAAAATAATTCCGTTTTATAATATATAATTAACTATTGACTTTAATTATGTATTAAATTTATATCGTAGTTAAATAAAAAGTGATGTTTGATTTCGTACCACGTTTTATTATATAATTATATTTTTTTAATATTATTTTATATTTAAATTTTCATTTTCATTTATTATTACTAAAATATTTATATATTAAATGATTAGTGGATAACCCTAAAGGGAAAAAAAAGAGTAAAATTTGGAAATTAAAATTGGGACTTTTGGGTAATTAACCCTTAAACTAATTAATAAGTAATAAGTCGTCGTGTTTAAATTGTTGTCAGTAATAATTAATTAGATAATTCGATTATATTTGAGATCCGCTTATAAAATATATACATATAATTTGTCTCAACTATGTTTGCCATCAACATTAAAACTGTGTTTTAATTTATTTCTTTTATATTGGTACATCATTATATTGGCATATATGTAATTATATTTGAGGTATAATCTGACAACCGTCAAATTTTATAATAACATATAGGTTTCATTACTAGTAGATGCAGTATTGTTACTAATAGGTACATTAAAAATAAAATGTCTCTTTTAAAATAATTTAAAAGGGTGAAGAATTTAATTTAAAATAAAAACAATTATCTTTTGTAAATTACTCCCTTCAAAATTGGGTGGGAGTTGACTCCAATACTAAATCCTTAAAATCTATTACGTTATAATATTCGTTGATATTCAAATTTTATATATTCAAAAATATTTGTATTCAAAAATTATATATCTTTTGTTCATAAATTAATTTACACGTAATATTATTTCTGAATGTGTTTACGAATTTCTATTCAAAATTCATGTGTTCAAATTCAAGGTATTCAGAAATATTTTTGATAACGTTTTATTTGTTCAAATTCAAGGTATTCAAAAATATTTTTGTATACGTTATAGATTATATAAAATCATCCTATAATTAAGCCCCTAAAAATTGGTGAAAGTTAATAACAGTTGTATTACTTGATTTATTAAAATAAGCATTAATTACATTCTTAAATATTGATTTTGAATACATCTAAACATTAAGTATTTTAAATACTTACTAATTTTGAATACAAAAATATTTTAATAAATGAATATTAAATATACATAATCATTAATTATAAACACTTTGAGCAGCATTATTAAGAAAATGAATAAATCTGAAATATATTGAATACAACTTTGTAGAACACTGAGAAAACATTTCTGAATATATTATTATTGATATTAAATATTTTGAATACTTAATGATTTTAAATATAAAGCATTTTAATAAATGAATCTAGAATATTTAATATATTCTAAATATTTTGTAAGATGGACAAATTTTTTTGAAATAATAATCCAATCGCTCAAAATATATATATATATATATATATATATATATATATATATATATATATATATATATATATATATATATATATATATATATATATATATATATATATATATATAAAGGAACATATCAATAGTCAAATGAAATTTGATTCTTAAAAGAAAAATAATAAAAATAATAATAATAAATAAAAAAAAGGTGCGGATACACCATATCAGTCCTCGGCGTTTCATTCTTTCTTTCACTCGTACGGTGATGGCAATTAGATAAATCATGAAAAATTGCTCATCAATTACAAATCCATCGCTCACCATATACTAAGTACTTCCAATTCCTCGTCAATCTTTTTATATTCCGCTGCGTATTCTCGCTGGAAAGAGAGGTAGAACATGTAAAATGAATTTATTCCGATATCAGTGTAGGGAGAGAATTAAATTATAGGAAATAATATTCATTCTGGAAAGAGAAATAGAACGCGTGAAATGAATTGATTCTGAATATCAGTGAAGAGAGAGAACTTAAATATAAGAAATAGATTAATCATGTAGACATAAATTTCTATATATTTTATCCAATAGTTAATGTATAAAGGGGGTAGTTAGGATTTTTTATAAAATATCTTGTAGTGGGTAGTGATAAAATCTATAATATGTATCTACTAGTAATATTAATATATATTTTGTATTAGGTAGTAATAAATCTTAACATATACTCCCTCCGTCTCAACTTCAACTTCTCACTTTCCGTTTTGGTCCGTCCCAAATTCAACTTCACACTTCCATAAAAGGAAAAAGCAACAAACTAATTGTTGGCAATTGGATCGTGCGGTTCAACGTGATCGTTAGGATAAACAGGCAAACAATTCAGCGGAAGCAATTAAACATGTTTACCGTACTTCAGGGTTGGTGTAGAGTCTGATCGTTGCAGAAGAACCACCTCTAGATCTTCTGCTGTATGACCCAAGTCGAATCCTGCTGTTGTGTGGGCAACAATCTGCAGGATTCTCTCAATCTGCTCCTAACCTCTTTCACGTCTGTTAGAGGCGCAGGAAAAAAATTAGGTTTCCAGGAGCTGAGATGACATTATATATAGGGCTACAACAGGGACCAGGAGGAGAAATTGGGCTGGGCCTCAATTAGATTTAATTAACCAAGCTTAGCCCAAAGCTTTTAATTAAATCCAATAATAATAATATAGTCCACTAAAATATTATTATTGCACTACCCGTCCAATCCCAAATTATGTTCTGGGCTCCTTATTATGAGCCCAATAATCTCCCCATGTTTAAGATATACAATGCCCATTAATTAATTAAGTTACTGACAACTCAAATTAATTAATATCTCATCCGAGAGTAGTACCACTCAACCTTTTTATCATGCCGGAAATTAATCCACTTGCAAGATTTACATGATAAACCTTATGAGCTCCTCAAGGGGACATCATCAACCTATGACGGACATGGATTCCTTCTACAATCAACAGCACACCATAGAGACAGCATTATTTCCCAACTCACCGAGTATGTTGATTTAATTCATTTAAATCTCACCCATTGATGAATCAAAGAAATATATACTGCCTTACGTGTCGAGGTTATTGTATAGGGATTAAGAGCATGGACATCCATAATAACAGAGATCAAGTTCTTCTATATAGACAGTACAAGTCGAACGATCTCAGGCGGTCCTACTCAATACACATAGCAGTGTACTAATGTGGTTCTATAGTCAAGACAAACTAATACCAAACCACACTACAACCATACCAATAGATAGTCCCCATCTATCTCGGTTGTGAGCATCTGTTTATACTTTATAAGGAAACCGATAATATGATCTTCCGCGTGTTGTCGCACAACATATTATCTACAGTATAAAGTAAATGGACTATTGCACCATTCATATAAATAAATTATAAGATGCAATCATTTGATCAATGATTCTCATTTCAAATATTGTTATAACATTGTTCATACCAAAGCTAGACTTTTAGTATACAATCCAACAATCTCCCACTTATACTAAAAGACTATGCTGTCTTGTTTTCTGCCATACATCTGATTCCTACTCCCACTACACGACCATTAAAAGCTCTCGCCTTAATGTCCTTGTAAATGGTTTTACTAGGTCATGATCCGATGCAATCTAGGCGACAACAACCTTCCCCTCATCATACGATTTCTCGTAGCAGGTGGTACTCGCGCTCCATGTGTTTAATTGCCTTATGGACTCGTGATTCCTTCAAGTTTGCAACTGCACCAATATCATCAATGTAAATTGTGATTACCTTGGGCAAACTTAGAAACACTTCAAAGTCCATCATGAAGTCTCTAGAGTCATATAGATACTTTGGCTGCCTTATAGGCTCCAATTTATCATCTTTCCATGATGGAGTCCGGAGTCTGAAATATATTTCTATATAACACTCCTCCACATTATGACTCTACTTCCTCAAATTAAACACATAACCTTTGAGGTGAATTTACTGCCGTCCAATCTGACTAAAAAATCTGAATCTACGTAATCCACAAGAAGCAGTGAATCTGCTCAGTAAGTCAACATATGATTTCTAGTCCTTCTCAGGCACTTCATATGTGTCTTACCACAGTTCATCATTCTTGTTCTGGGTTACGTTGATACCCACTGTTCATGTATCCAGCAAAACAGATATCCAACTTCGTTCATAGCATTCCTTAGATTAAGCTTCCTTATTCGCCGAAGCATAAGGAACCGCTTTCATCTCCTTTATCTTCTTTTTGTATCTTAAAGACACATTTACTTAGATAAATTCACATGCTAAACGAGTATGGATTGTATCATTTATGAAACTTGAGATAAGCATAACATCCTTTCTTGTGATCCGTATAACCGTGATCAAAAAGATGTATTTTGCCTTTCTTAAGTCCTTCATCTCTACTGCCTTTTTAACCATACCCATACGCCCGATAATACTCTTTCATTGTCTCCAATGAGCAAGATACTATCTACATATAGTACAAGAAATACTACCACGTTTCCGTCACTCTTTACCACACACAAGACTCATCTGCTCATTGAATTAAATCCATGCCACTGGATTACCTAATCAAAACAGATGCTTCATGATTTCAAAGCTTGCTTTAGTCCATCGCTGGACACTTTTAAGCTTATTATCAAAATGCTATTAGTACTTTGCAATGAATCACTCTGGTTGCTTCACATAGATGTTTTCTTCAAGACTTCCAATCAGGAAAGCTGTCTTGACATCTATTTGCTGTTCCTCATAATTCAATATGAGCAGCAATACATAAAAGAATCCGGATCAATTTAAGCATAGCTACCAGCGAATATGTTTCCTCATAATCGAACCATTTCTTTCTGAGTGCACTTTTTCGCAACAAGCTTTGCTTCCAAGGTTTTCACCTTATTGTATGATCCTCTTTTATTTCCTATGACCACTTCCAATGGCTTTTACACCATTTAGTGGTCTTATAAGCTCCCAGACTTAATTTAGAATCCGTAGATTCTATTTCAACATTCAATGCAACTTACTAAGATTCCGCATTTTCATCTTGTAGTGCTACGTCGTATCCGTGGGACAATACCATGTTTACTAGGGATCAAGTCTCACGACTCTCCCAAAACATATATCTAACGGGTTGTCGAACAACCCTCCCACTACGACTGGGCACTACATGTAATTGTGTATCAGACGTGACACGTGTTGCAGTTTACTTTGTGGTATATCCTCTTGTACACTTGGTACTTTTACTTAGTGTTTTCCTCTCACTTCCTTTAGAACAACTTATACATGGGTTTGTGATTTATTACATAGTCCTTTTTCCAAAATCTAGTTATTGTGTTAACAATTACCCTACGATCTTTTGGACTAAATAAATCACCCTTCATTTTTCTAGGCTGTCCCTCAAACAGATAAAACGTTTTACGAATTACTGTTTCTAGGGCATATCCATAAAATGAATTTAATTATTCTTAATAATTCTTCATCTATCTAATCATTACCATAAGAGCCTTATTCCTTCTATCCACCACACCATTCAGCTGGGGATCGCCCGGTGTAGACTACTTGAGATTTAATCTCAACTTCTGATTAGCAGCTCCTAACTATCCTAAGAGGTACTCGCCATCACGATTTAATCGTAATGACTTAATATATTTTCCATGACGCTTCACTGTACCAATCTTGCAATTCTTGAATTAATCAAAGAATTTAGACATGCAGTGCATCAAATAAATATATCGGTATCTAGAATAATCTTCGAATATTCTTAACCACCTCTCGCCTGGATAATATTAGGTCCGCTTGAATCAGAATGAACTAATTCCAACATATGTATCTTTGGCTCTACACCCCACGGCCTTTAAAAGGCAGTTATTCATTTTTACTTCCAAGTAAGATTCGCAAGTCCGATAGTTTCCACTTCAGATAAACCTTACGGTCTATCAGCTATCAACTTTTGAATCCTACTCAAGTAAAATGAAATAATCTTAGACGCCAAATATATGTTTAGTTCATCTCCGAAGGTTCATTTCTCTTACTAATATTAGAAGATGCATTATTAATTATTATTTATTGCATCTGTGGGATGAACATGATTTAAGAGTATACTTATTATCCACCAACGTACTTTAACGGATTAAAGCCCCATTCCTCATCATTATGACCATGTCATATAGATGAAATGAAGTATCCATCCGTTAATGCATAGAAACCGAAATTAAATTCTTTCTATGAAAACGTACGTAAAGACAATTTCTCATAATCAAATTGTTTATTCCTATCATAAGATAGATAAATAACTCCCACTGCAATAGCCACTACCTTTGTAGTTTTACCCATGTCTTAATAATCTTATCCTCATCAAGTGATAAACATTCAGTGATTCCAGTATCTACGCACTTCGTGTCAATAGATACCATCACTAATCATGTTTAAACAACTAGTGAATATTAAACTTGTTCATTTTATGACGAAAATGGTTTTTCTTTGCCACATGTTTTGTCAGAAGTCTCCCACCATATACATCCTCTAGTATTTCAGGTAGAACTTTCTCAAAACATCAAGGCTAAACATGGAGAATAAAATTGATCTAGGTTTCCCTTTCAATTTATACTCCAAGCTTTTCCAATTCATTCATCAAATTCTATCATGATCTTGCGCCTTTTAAATTACTCAAGTATCTGAAGAGTTATATGAGTTCATCATATTTCTATGATCCTCTCATCTCTTCACTAAAGACTTTAATAGGCATCATGAGCCGTCCTTTGAGAGAACACATGTATTTTCTTAAGCAGTAAATTTTAAAATTAAGATTCTTTTCTAATCAGTTAATATGGACAAGTAAATATAATTTCTTTTAGTTAACAATTAGTGAGATAATATCATTCGAAATTCAGAGAATCACAAATAAATATTCAGATCAAATATTCGAATTTTATCCTTTTATATTGATTCCCTCAAAACAATATAAAAATAAAATTCACCGACATCTCAAGCACCGTGAGTCTGCAAGCCACGTTAGTGTGGACGTTTACAAACCCGAACATTTACAAGAGAAGGTTTTACCCATTAATTTCATTTGTCAACCTAACTTTATGACAAAATAATTAATAGTCAGTTCCTCTTTAGCCATGCAAATAATAGCAGTGACTCCGTTGGGGAGGATACTAATTATTTACACCTAAGTGTATACCATTATTTGATCCCAAGTCCACTGCGCGAGCTTGTGTGCCTTACAGTTAGAGAAGTACACACGCGCTCGGGTAGCTTCCTACAATCATCAATTATTAGTTTGTACCAGTGAACCGCACACAAACTCATCCGTTAGGGAGGAAGGCCAATGCCAACACGCAAGTTTGTGTGCCACATTACAAACAATAATTATTAATGAAGTCTGTACCAGTGATCCATGAATAAACTCATCCGTTAGGGAGGAAGGCCAATGCCAACACGCAAGTTTACTCACATCACTTACAAACCAATAATGGAGGCTGCGGGAATTAATTATACCAATCCCCTCTCCCACTTAGTTATTTAATTACCGAGGGTTTTTAACATGCATATAATATTAACAAATAAAATATACAACAAAGCATGCTTTTAATTCAAGTAATTTAAAATCACATAAAACATGCTTTACACATATATAACAATTAATCGTCATGATAAACAATTAAATCAATTATATAAACAATTAAATGCTAAGTAAAATTGGATCAAAATTGGGCCCACCTATTCCAAATAAAATTAGCAAAAAAAATGAGCAGCCATTTTAAAAAAAATAAAGCCCATTAACCCGCCAATTTATTTCCTTGGAACAAGCCCAAAATTTCATGGCCCAACACCACAAACAATTAATAATCATAAGCCCAGCTGTCTAAATTAATTAAATTACAACCAGTAAGCCCAATACAAAAAAAAACAGGCCCAACAGCAATTAATTAAAAAAAAAACAGCCCAGCCTAATCTCCTGAAACCCTAGCTTCTGCTAGCCGTCACTGCCGTCAGCTTTCAAAAGCCACCGGCGCCACCCAGCTAACGCCGCCTCCGGCGGCGCCGCCGACAATCCACCGGTAACTCGCCGTTACCCCCCCGGCGACCAGATTCCAGCCACGAAACGCCGCTGACAGCGCGACGAACTCCGCCAGGAGGCAAACACCGTCACCACCGCAGCCGACGATCCGTCCACAGCCTGCCGCCGACAGACCCAGCAAATCGTCGACCAGTCCATTTTCCGAGCTCCACAGCCACGCACGCCTGCTACCGCCGGTAACACTCACACCGTCCAGTCGCGCATGCAACCCAGCGCGACACCGGTGAGTCATGACGCAGGCCAGCGCCGCACGATCTTCCCTCCGCAAGCGCCGTCGCCGACGATCGCCAACAGTAGCCCACTGGATCCGCACCGACACCACCAGACGTCGATTGTCGGCGCCGGTCAGTGCCGCATCTCCTCCAGCGCCGCCGTCTAGATCGTGATCTATCAGGTTACGCCGACGAGTCGCTCAGCCACGCGCGCCCGCCTCGAAGTCATCGCCGCCCTGCAGCGCACTGCTCCGATCTGAATAGCCTCGACTCGCCTCGCCGTGAAGACGACGCCGCCGTCATCGCAGCGCATTGGGACAGTCTCCCTGTCACCCCTCCTTCTACGATATTCCCTCTGCCGCCAAACCCGCCGGTCTGCCTCGAATCCGCCGTGATTTGGGCCTGTCGAGAAAAAGCCGGCGACTGTCTGAAGGCTGTCTGTTTCGGTCGCCGCCGCCAGCCGCCGTCAGAAGCAGTCGCCTCCGCCACCGCAACGAGAGAGAGAGAGACGGGAAAGGGGGGGGAAAAGAGAGAGAGGGGGCGACCGCGTGTGTGGAAGGGCAGGGTTGGTTGTCTCGAAGTGTGTGCCACAATTAATTAACAAATAATCAAATAATATTACACACCATTCAAACAATCAAGCCTGACAGTTCACATACACCATGTGAAAAATTCAGATTAAAACAAATAATCAATTAATCACATAAATCTTTACAAATCAGTTTCATAATTACATGATTAAATCCAGATTATACCATATAATCAAATAATCACAAAAACCCCAACCATACGTCTCACGTTTCACCACGAAACCAACGCTCTGATACCAATTGTTGGCAATTGGATCGTGCGGTTCAACGTGATCGTTAGGATAAACAGGCAAACAATTCAGCGGAAGCAATTAAGCATGTTTACCGTACTTCAGGGTTGGTGTAGAGTCTGATCGTTGCAGAAGAACCACCTCTAGATCTTCTGCTGTATGACCCAAGTCGAATCCTGCTGTTGTGTGGGCAACAATCTGCAGGATTCTCTCAATCTGCTCCTAACCTCTTTCACGTCTGTTAGAGGCGCAGGAAAAAAATTAGGTTTCCAGGAGCTGAGATGACATTATATATAGGGCTACAACAGGGACCAGGAGGAGAAATTGGGCTGGGCCTCAATTAGATTTAATTAACCAAGCTTAGCCCAAAGCTTTTAATTAAATCCAATAATAATAATATAGTCCACTAAAATATTATTATTGCACTACCCGTCCAATCCCAAATTATGTTCTGGGCTCCTTATTATGAGCCCAATAATCTCCCCATGTTTAAGATATACAATGCCCATTAATTAATTAAGTTACTGACAACTCAAATTAATTAATATCTCATCCGAGAGTAGTACCACTCAACCTTTTTATCATGCCGGAAATTAATCCACTTGCAAGATTTACATGATAAACCTTATGAGCTCCTCAAGGGGACATCATCAACCTATGACGGACATGGATTCCTTCTACAATCAACAGCACACCATAGAGACAGCATTATTTCCCAACTCACCGAGTATGTTGATTTAATTCATTTAAATCTCACCCATTGATGAATCAAAGAAATATATACTGCCTTACGTGTCGAGGTTATTGTATAGGGATTAAGAGCATGGACATCCATAATAACAGAGATCAAGTTCTTCTATATAGACAGTACAAGTCGAACGATCTCAGGCGGTCCTACTCAATACACATAGCAGTGTACTAATGTGGTTCTATAGTCAAGACAAACTAATACCAAACCACACTACAACCATACCAATAGATAGTCCCCATCTATCTCGGTTGTGAGCATCTGTTTATACTTTATAAGGAAACCGATAATATGATCTTCCGCGTGTTGTCGCACAACATATTATCTACAGTATAAAGTAAATGGACTATTGCACCATTCATATAAATAAATTATAAGATGCAATCATTTGATCAATGATTCTCATTTTAAATATTGTTATAACATTGTTCATACCAAAGCTAGACTTTTAGTATACAATCCAACACTAATGTCCCTCTAACATTCTTTAATTTCAAATTTACCATCACCTTTTTAACACATATAACATATTTTATCATTTATTTATTACCCAAAAATATCATACTACCCTCAAAAGTAAGTTAAAAGTGACTTTTCTTAAACTCCGTATTTACAGTAAACGTGAACTTGAATTTGGGACGGAGGGAGTATTATGTAAGAAAAATATATAAAATATTAGCACAATGAAGGCATCTCTCTCTTGGACAACCCGAATAAAGCGTGAACGCGGGATCGAATTAACGTTGATTGAAAACTATATATAATTTCATCACTATAATTAATTGATGAATTAATTGATTAATTAAGACTTTCGATAATTAGTTGGTAAATTAAGTCTATATAAGTTCAAATTAATACAAGAAATTCATTTGATAATAAGTACTACTAAAACATTCGAATTATTTGGAAGGACTAAACCATAAAATAATACGTAATTATAAGCTAAACTGCCTATTCATGTGTTACACGAATTTATAATTAGTATATTTTATCTTAAATTAATAAAATAAATTATTTTAAATAAATTTTATTATTGTTATGAATATAATATTTATATTAATTAAACACTTTAGTTCAATTATTAATTTATATAATTACTAATATTTTTACCACATTATCCGAAAATATTCATTATTTTTTATTTTAAAATTTATAAATTCAATAATTATATATATGTATTTATTTATAAATAGTATATTATTTATGTTAAATAAATACTTTTATAAACATTATTATTATTTTTATTTGAAGTTTTATAGTAATTAAATACAAAATATTAAGAGTATTTAATTTTTAAATGTAATATTATAATGAAATGAAAGGAGTGTAATTTAATTTTTAAAAATTACATATAAAAAAGTGGTTGATCGTAGAGCTGTTAAAATGAACAAGCTGCTTAGCTCGACAAGGCTCGATAAGGCTAGATAAACTCAACTCAATTTGCTTAACGAACCAAATCAGGCTCAACTCAATTTGAAAATTACTCGAGCGAGCTCGAGCTCGTTCGTAGGCTCATTTCTTTAACGAGCCAAGTTCGAGCTCGGATCGATAACTACTCGATCCGAGCACAAGTGCCCACTACTTGGACTCGCCTGACTCGTATAATAGCTCACTGAATCTCAATATATTATAATATTTAAATAATTATCTTCTTGAAAATATATAATAGTGATATAATAATAAATATTAATATATAATAATAAAAATAATAAAAATAAAATGATTATATATGTAATATTAAAATAAAAAATATATATAATATATTTAAAAGTTATTTATAGTAACGTAAATTAGTATATATAAGATAAGATATATAATTATTAATTTAATAAATAAATAAATATACATATATATTAATATTTAAAATATACTTGTTATAATTATTAGGGAAAAATATCAATTTTGGTCTTCTAGGATATGTCAAATTCAACTTTAGTCCTCAAGTTTGGTAATTTCTCAAAAGTGGTCCTTCAATGTCTGCTTTTGGTCCACTTTTGGTCATTTTTGTCTACTTTTGGTCCTCTAGGATAGGCCAAATAAGGACTAAAAGTGGACAAAAAGGACTAAAAGCGGACACTGGAGGACCACTTTTTGAAAATTTACCAAACCTTAGGACTAAAGTTGGATTTTGCATATTCTAAAGGATCAAAACTGATATTATCCCTAATTATTAGTGTATAAATATAATAACTATCATTTAATGTTAACCTCTTATTAAATCAAAGATGATAGATTCCCACTTAAATTATAGTAATTAATATACTACCTTATATGTAAAAATGATAAATTGATCTTAAAACATTTTAAATTATTTAAAATTGACCATATTAACCTAACTGATTCGATCAATTTGATCC
This sequence comes from Pogostemon cablin, assembly GCA_023678885.1. Lineage (NCBI taxonomy): Eukaryota > Viridiplantae > Streptophyta > Magnoliopsida > Lamiales > Lamiaceae > Pogostemon > Pogostemon cablin. The sequence continues at coordinate 10,299,927 of CM043009.1, forward strand.
ATTCATATTTATCCAATTTTAAAACTCCTATTTTCACTATGCAGTAAGTTAGTTACTCAAAATAGAGTTTCATCATAATCAATTGAAATTTACACAATATAAATCTTATATAAATATAGAGACATCATATTCATTTTAGATGGGAAACATTTAAAAATTTATAGGAAACTTTTTTGGTTGTAGTGATAATTTTAAAACTCTTATTTTCACTGTATGGTAAGTTAGTTACTAAAAATAGAGTTTCATCATAATCAGTTTAAATTTACACAATTTAAATCTTTTTTTTGATATCGAGGTTTTAGGCTTGCGCCCGACTAGTCATCGAGAAAACAGCCCCAGCCCATCAGAACTGCCTCCAGTAAATCGCGGTAGCTACACAATTTAAATCTTATATAGATACTAGGATGTAAAGACATCCTATTCATTTTAAATTAATGGGAAACATTTGAAAATTTATAGGAAAATTTTATATGATTTGCAAAAAGAAAAAATCGATGTTGGATTTGATGTTTATTGAATTCACTTTAAAGTAGTATGTACTCCCTCCCTCAATCTCTTTTCCATCAAAATAGTCTCATTTCGTATTTTCCTTTTTATACCCATAGAACTTATACACACCCACTAATACAATTAAAATATGGTGTCCACACTCCTATCAATACAACTACCTACTATACATTAAATAATAATCTCCACACTCCTATCAATACAACTACCCACCGCACATTAAATAATAATAATACTCCTTAATCCACGTGTATAAAGTAAAAGATCAATAATACTCCTTAATCCTTGTATATAAAATAAAAAACTCTCTTTAAGTGGAGTTTGATCTTGAAGGTTATGTGATATAATTAGAAATAAATAATTTATTTTTTATTTTATAAATTATTAATAATTAATACAGCTTAATGATATGTTTGCTGTATAACCTATAAACTTTGTTAATATTTTAAATTATTTTAATATATTTAATTAAATTAAAATATTCACAAAATTTTATGTGAATTATCCTATAACAGTAAATTTTGTATTTATGATGAAATAAATAAAAAAATGAGTGGAAAGATACTCCAAACAAATTTAATTTAAAAGATTATATAAACAATTACAATTTCTAATCAATCATCTTATTCTTCTCTCGAATCAATATTGATTCTTATTCTTTTGTCGAATCAACATTGATGGTGTGAGTTGAGTCGGATCTTCGGTTTAAACTTGTTCGAACTTGACTTTGTAGATTTATAACGTTAATCCGGAGGTGTAGCCTTTACTCGGATTAAATGTTGATCCTAGAAGCTCTCTAGGATTGAAGCTTTAGCTTTCTTCGACTGAAGATTTATATCGCTAAACGTTGATTCTTGAAGCTTTCTGCGATCAAGGTCCTTGAAGCTCTCTATGGTTATTAAAGGGTTAAATTAACGTTAATCCGAATGTTAATACATCTGGAGGCGTGAGCCTTTAATTCGTTTTGAATTGATTCTCGTTAAAGAACTTGAAAAACTATTCAGACAATTCTAAAATCTTTGATCCTAGTAAAGAATCACTTCCAGTGCTTAGGAATGAATGGATGAGGGTTCTTTATATAGGTGAAAGGTGAGAAACCTTCTATTTATATCTCGCAATCTGATTGGTCAAATGCTGATTTGACCTGATTCTGTGGGCTTGGACCTACAACTTGATTGAACTTTAATCAAGTTTATTGTATTTGAATATATGGTTTAATTTGTCTGAGCTTATTTAAATTGGGTCAGACCTCATTTGACATAGGCTTGATTGACTTTGGTCACACCATCTTTGACTTGGGCTTCCTGGACTTTGATAAGCCCACATTTAATTTGTTAAGATTAAATTAGTTATCAATTATTTACCAATTTACTTTAAGAGTTAATTTATTTAAATTATCAAATAAATAAAAAATTAAAAAATTAACATTTTAATCAGTCATACTGATAAGGTTTCGCAAAAATTTAACCAATTTGTTTTTACAAGTGCAGGGTGAAGATTGCCTTGTTAATTTTGCAGAGGCAGCATAATAGACACATGGTACAAGTAATAATTTGGTTGATTTTCCTTCCTTACTCTCATCATCATTCACCATGGATGTACGAATTTCTCAAATGCGGATGGATTGAGCGTTTCAAATGTGGATGGATTGAGCTTCACCAACCAACATTATTCGGATGGATTGAGCTTCACCAACCAACATAATTCAGGGGTTTCAATGGTGGATGAGGATATTGTTGCAATTCGTTCATTGATAGAGAAAAAGCAATGATCGATCATGTGGACAACTCATTGTTATTTGTGGCTAGTAGTGATGGATTTAATTTGATTAAGAGCAATATGAACTCAAGTTACAATTGATGTGAACATTGTTCCAAGGCCTCACAAACTATCATTGGCAGAGAGGATACTCATAGCATTGAATTTACAGTACATCTTAAGTACTTGTGAACAGCCATATTTACTAGATCAAACACTCTCAGGATATCGTGAAGTATCCAGACTATTTACCTTTGCAACAGAATTCAAACCAGGAGCTTTCGCGGGACTTCCTGATGGTGTGTTTATTTCAAAGGTTCCAGAGTGGACTTTCGATGTCATGAATTACTACAACATGACTGAGAGGATCTGTAAGATGTCGAATTTAATGAGTTGGAAGGTATGCAGGCAACAAAGTAAACCGTGCAATAAAGAAAATACATACAGCAGTAGACGCAGTAAGCCTGGAGGGAAGCCTAAAGTTCGATCCGGAGTTGGGGACGCTCATGTCAGTCGGCCCTGACTCCAACACTACAGTCGTGCTATGCGATGGAGTGATCAGAATCCTTGAGATGGACACTGATCATCACTTCAATGCATGCTTCCACCTCAATAAAGTTTTTGGCTGCTAGAGGACATAGATGATGTATGGTGGTGTTGAAATATGTTATAGGGAAGTTTTGATTCAATTGATATGTTATACATTGTGTAGTGTATATATAATGGTGAAGTTCATTAATTACATTGGGTGTGTATTAGGGTTCTAGTTAGGCAGCACACGATTTTCCACTCGGGTAGTCGACATTTATTTGGATGTTTTGTTACATCTTAATATTACATCTCCTTTTACACATATTAAATTATGTCACGCGAAGGGATATCTTAACACTTGTTCTTAGAGTTGATATTTTTCTTTTGTAATATAAATTTTAGGGTAATTCTTGGGTGACCCGTGGTCACCCATGACCCTCTCACATGAGGGGGTGGGGGCCCACCCCCTGACATGTGGGACCCACCCCCTCATGTGAGAGTGCTCTAAATTTTATTATATTCTACTTATCATCCAATCTATTTGCAAGAGGAATAAAAGATTTGAACCGTGAACATTGACTATTAAAAAAGAAATGTTATTTTTTAATTTCTAGTAATTAGGGCGGGTGAAATTTTTGGATAGCTCTTGTGTGACATCGTCTCACGTGAGATCATTATATATTTTTTTAAATAGTTATCACTTTTGCTATAAAATGCTGCCACACTATAAAATGTTATTACTTTTCATTTATACTATAAATTTTATCACTTTTAATTCATATTATAAATTGTTCATGAAATAGGAATATCACTTTTCATTAATTCACTATTACTTTTTATTATAGAAGTTATTACTTTTTACCCGTCTCAGCCCTTACGTAAGACTGTATCACACAAGTTTTTGCCAAATTTTTTTAGGATTGATTAATTTAATAAAATCATTTAATGAAACAGCTCCATTTGTTGTTTTGATGGTTTTTCGCACAACTCTCAAGGTCGATTAATTGAAAGGGTAACAATATTGGTCTATGGGTTCACTTACCAAACAAGGGTGGAGGTCATGGGGCATCCATACCGCGGGTGCATGGGAACTTGTACAACCCTTCGGAGTATGTTGTATACGTGGCTTGCCTCATGCAGTAATAGACAACTTATGGTGCAGTACACGTGTTCAAACACCGCAACTCAATCGCAACACGTAAGGGGATGGGAAGGGAGGTTGGGTTGGGTGTGTACGGGGGAAAGTGGCTGGTAGGCGGTTCGGTTCTTCTATTACATTTTGATGTTATATTTGTTGTTGCGTACCGTTGAATGATTAAAACATATATAATAAAACATGAAGTATATCTTAAAAGAAATGCTTAAATCATAGGGCAATGGTTAATATTTTTTTCCTCACGTGTTACTCATCTAATGCATATAATAAGGATATAACACCAAGTTTAACACAACATCTGCGGTCGAGGTTTGTGGCGGTAATGGAGTAAAACAAAGAAATGAGCGGTAGTGAACCTTTTTTTTAAAAATAAAATTAGGGTAGTAAACATTGATTAATTAAAAAGAAATGTTACTCCCTCTATCGAGTTTTTTCTTTTTTCTTTTTATTAAAGTGATTGATTTGGGTAGGATTCATTTACCAAAAAGGAAAATGTAATTCTTGTAGCGGGACGCCCTAATTAGTAAAATGTAATTCTTGTGGTAGGACGCCCTAATTAGTAAAATGTAACTCTTGTGGCGGGACGGAAGGAGTAAAAGTTTACAAATAAATAATTTCTTAATACATGTAATATTTTAAAAACTCTCACCTAACTCACATAACTTATTTTATCATTTATTTATTATTTAAAAATATCAATTATCTCCAAAAAAAATTAATAAGGTTGGTAATTTTTTTTTTTAAATTTCGTATCTACAATAACGATGAAGAGGATGAAATTTTTTTTTAATTGGTTAAGCAATGACTCTGATACCATGTTAAATGAACACCTCATCTAAAAGTTTAAACTGCTAGAGAGATAAATAGTTTAATACTTAATCAAGTCACTATAATAACTAGGATTTAAATTAAAGGAGAACCATTGAATTTATACCGTAAATCCCGTTTATAAAGACCAACTCTTTTCAATTTATGGTAAGGGCGGTGAAATTTTTTGTAGGATTAATTAATTTAATAAAATCATTTAATGAAACAGCTCCAATTGATGTTTTGATGGTTTCTTTTCACAACTCTCAAGGTGGACTAGTTGAAAGGTAGCAATGGCCTCAGGTTCACTTACCAAACAAGGGTGGAGGTCATGGGGCATTCATACCGGGGGTGCATGGGAACTTGTCCAACCCTCGGAGTATGTGTGTATACGTGGGTTGCCTTATGCAGTAATAGACAACATACGGTGCAGTACACGTGTTCAAACAATGTAACACATTCGCAACACGTAGGGGGAGGGGGGGAGGGAGGGGTGTGTGTGAGAGTGGGGATGGGGGATGGGGATGGGGATGGGGATGGGGATGGAGGGAGTGGGGAGGGGAGGGGGTCAAGGGTGTGGGGTTTGTGGCGGTAATGGAGTAAAACAAAGAAGTGTGTGGGCCCACATAGATAGTTCAATTGGTCATGTAAGGGGAACATTTTGCACAATGACTGAGGATCGAATTCCACTAACAATGTGGGGTTCACCCGACGTGAGATGAACAACACAAGTATTTGTCATTTTATTGAATGGTGAAGATTAAATATACAGATTTTAAATATGAATTTCAATTATATCATTAGATCCATATATTTATAAATACAAGATATCAAATGAATGAATTTCAAATCATGAATTTTATTTTGACGTTTTTTAGTTGTTTTGGATGAATTTTCAAACTGAATCATTTGAAATCTTTCCGTTTATAATACATATATTAATATATTAATATATATATGATTTTTAGTATTTTTAACATTTATTTAATGTGAACCAAATACTTCCTTATAGTTTGAGGTAGATTTAGAATTAGATGGATTAGTAAATCCAACAATAATGTTAATATATACTCTCTACGTCCCGTTTCAATATTTACGTTTTTATTTTACGCGTCTTATTTCAATGTTTACGTTTTCCTTATTGGAATATGGGACCCATCTAAAACAATTAATATATCATCCAACACTAATACACCTACCCACTTTGCATTAAATATTATATTTTTCACTCACTATCTATTAAAATATTATACTCTTTAATCAACATACAAAAAGCAAATGTAAATATTAAAATGGAACGGATGGAGTATTTATTTTGTGAATTTAATTAGGGTAGATTTTGTATGTCAAATAATATGTAAGAGTTGGTCGATTGTGCATCAAGGTAGGATGTGACATGTGTAAAAGATAGTATGTATTTTACAAAATATCAACTATAAGAAAGAATGTACTCACTCTTTACTTTTTATTATTAATTCGTCCCAAATTACTCTTTACATCAAAAAAATAAAATATCACTCTATTCAACAATCCCAAATATTACTTTAATTTCAAATTTATCATTATTTTTTTACACACATATCATTATTTTATTTTTTTATTAAATAAAAATACTACAATACTCTCAAAAGTAAATAAATTTAGCAAAAAAAATAATTTTTCTTAAACAATATTATACCGTAAATGGAAAGAATAATATGAGACAGAAGAAAGTATTACATAATTTTAAGTCTGGACTAAAATTTTGAAAAAAAAAAAGAATATTTAAGGATATAATTATATTTACTAATAATTTTTAACCAGGGAGAATTTACGCGACTCTCCCTCTCCCTTCCATTTTTGTTCTTATCGATTTGTGTCTCTCCGGTAACATATAATAGGTGATCCTTTGAGTTGACAAAATAATTATATATTTCCTTATTAATTATATATTTCTTTATTTATTACCTAAAACCTTAAAAGTTTAATAAATTTAATAATAATAATAATAATAATAATCATCATCGTAGTTTCAATAGTACAACTCAAAACATCATCCAATTCAAATTAGAGTCGAGGTATTATAACCTTAAAATTAAAAAAAAGTCATCATGGATTCTTAGTTAAAAAAAATTTAAGGTTTAATAAGAAAATAATATATATGAAAATACTAAAATACTACAAAAGTGAAAATATATTGATGTTGAATCATGGAAAAAAATATAATTGAAAAAAAAATTTACTTGATATATTGTAAAACTAATTTAATCAATTCTATCGACAAATGTTCAATAAAACAAATTAGAGGTACAAAAAATATTTTCACTTCAGAACTTATTTCAGGAAACTTATCTGAAAAGATGCGGGTGGAAGGGATAAGAAAATTTAGAACGAAGAAAGATAAATAATTTTTACCTAGACTAAGGAAAGTACGAGAGAAGTGAAGTCGGAAAACTGAACCCGATTTTGTGGAGCTAGAGTTGAGAGAATGTCAGTTTATGAATAGTGCACGAGGATCCGGTCTTGTGTATGAAAAAAATTTATTTGAAGTATGCGCCAGGGCGTTAGTCTTCTGATGGTGCAGCCATGTCCGTTCTTGTTGGGTGAATCGATTATGCTTAAAATATTCGTGCAGAAAAGGGATAAATAAATACAGTACTTTAAAAATACGTGTAAGCAAGAAGATAGATAAAGATAAATGAAATATTCGTGCAGACGAGGATAAGGTAAGGAGATAAATAAAGATAAATGAAATATTCGCTTAAAATATTCGTGCAGACAAGGGATAGACCAGAGATAAATAGATACATTACTTTAAAAATACATGTAGACAGGGAGATAAATAAAGATAAATGAATATTCGGTGTGTTTAATGACGCACACAATTTAAGATGTAGGAAATAACGATTCTGAATTTTACAATTATTACAAAATATTAAAATTGTACATATTATTATGAAATATTATACTCTTATATTCCCTCCGTCCCTTAGTAAGAGACTCATTTTCTTTTGGGCACGTTGATTAAAAAGTATTATTATTTAATGTGTAGTGGGTAGTTGTATTTGTTGGTGTATGGGCCCCATGTTTTAATTGTATTATTGGGTGTGAGTGAGTCCCATACCAAAAAATGAAATGGGATCCTTTGGGTGGGACAACCAAAATGGTAAAATGAGACTCTTACCTAAGGACGGAGGAAGTATACGATTTATAGATATATTTATATATTTTTTAATATGGATATAATAATAATTCATGTAATTGATATGCCTTTGTTAAATATCATGTTCAAGTTAAAAGCATTAGCTATAATATAAATGAATGTTTTATTTTTATATTCACTAGTACATTCCCGCGTGCGACGCGGGTTATCGTATTTGTTATTCGTTTGTTATTTTTAAATTTATATTTTTAAATAGAAATTAATTATATCATTTTAAAATAATTAAAAAATATAATTTATTGTTTGATCGAGAAAAAAATGCCTTAACGTAAATATTAAATTGAGTGGCTTTCTCATTTGTTTCATATTAATAGGAAAATATTATTATCACTGAGGTTGAAGTGATCCTCCTCCCAGCATCATCAGAAGATATCAAAATAAGATTGTTGATTTAAAGACCATTTGATCTCCAATAAAAATTCCAAGTTCTTTAACCGCGTACTTCCGTCCTCTAGTGAAGCCCGTAGCAAGTGCAGTAAAAGTGAAATTATTTCCAAATCGATAAATATATTTTTTTAGTCTTAATACATTTATTACGCAATGTGGCAAGTTCTAAGTAACATAAAATATGTAAAAAAGAATCACATTGTCATATATTTTAAGAATATCATATTTATTCAAATTATGATATCAAAATGAAAACTTAATAGAGTATTGAACTTGGTTTCAATTTTGTTTAAATTGATTTAGAGCAAGTGTACTCTATCGTGTGTAGCACGTAAGCGACCAAGTGCAAAATTTATATATTATCGAACCCAAGGGCGAAAGTGGTAGCCGTGTTTGAGAAATGCTTTACTCTAGTAGGACGAATCAAAGAAGGAGGGGGTTGATTATACTACAAACTAACAACTAGGAAAGCAATTAAAGATAGAACATGTACAAATGAGATGGATGATGGGTGAAGGTGAACAATCTAAGAATTATGTAAGGCAAGCAACATTCATGGTAAGGTATATATAGACTCACACAAACACATGCATAGATAGTCTTCATGTTATGATATTAAGGGCAATCACAATTGTACCCCTAACTCTTATGGCCAAGGTGATTATGTTCTCAACTCTTTTACAAGTTTAAATCTCCTAGGATTGTTCTTACTCTCAATTCCCATGAAGGTACTATGATCATAAGTTGGGTTCCCCTCACTAGTTCATCACTAATGTCATATCATGAGATTTTAAGCATTTGAAAGGTATGACTTACCTCTCCTCACACTAACCAAGTCATCTCAAGCAATCAATGATTCAATTAAACCACTAAACATAATATTGGAATGGTCATCCTAACACTATGAATAGAGAATTTAATCACACAAATCATACATAAAATGAGAATAAGCATTCATGATAGAAAATATTCATAACAGTCATTTCATCAAACATGTGGTGTGCAAAATCTACATAATTCCTAAAAATTCATATTGCTAACCTAACATGAGGACTTGCCACTACATATCATAATAAAATCAATACAATCCATAGCTTGCTCCAATTGAGCCAAATAATGAAAAAAATAACAAAATAAAGGTAAGTATGCTCCCCTTTGATGGCGAACTTCCTCCTCCTTGAGCATGCTAAAATCTTGAACCAATGATGAATTCCTCTTCTTAGATTGGTGGATGAATGAATTTATGGATGGATTTGAGGAGATCAAGTGGTTTGGATGGACGAAGTGAAGGGTGGAAGAGATGAAGATGAATGTGTGATTTAGGTGTTTAGTGTGTGTGAAAACTGATCTCAAATGATTCCTCTCGGATTTTGTGGTCAAAACATGTATTTTATACACCCATGGAAGCTTCTAGAACAAGTGGATATCATAAAACTGCCTTTTGCACCTACACGGGTCGTGTAGCAGCACATGGGCCGTGTAGGGTCATCGCGTGTAGTGCAGTCTCACCGTTTCGCGCATAACTTTCACATCCGATCTCCAATTTGAGTAATTCTTATACTCATGCGATTCTCTCTTCCGTGGCTTCCCAATCATATATCAATTGTCTAGTTTTGATCTCCATATGAATACAGAAAAATTACACTAGTTGGACTTGCATTTTTCAGTATTTTGCTTAGGTTCGTTCTTCCTCATTTCAACTCCGAATTGAGCTCCATTTTTCACACATCTTCTTTATCGTGTCTAGAATCTATTTTTACCTTAAAATCACACAAATTACACCAATTTATCAATTCTCTAAATATTCACAAATGTAACACAATTTAAGGAACTTAATCATGAAAATCACACATTTATCATTTCAAAGCACACATCTCCATATCTTCATATAACACCACCAAATGATATATAAAGTGAATAAAAACACACAAAAATACATAATAAAAGACACTAAATCTAGGTAAAAATAACACCGATCAACCCTCCAAACTTAAAGTGTTGCTCGTCCTCGAGCAACGAAAATGAAAAAACGAGAGGGGGAATTTTCACCTAGAAAAAGACCTAAAGAACATAAGCAACAACACATCATAAGTAACAAGGACTACAAATCATATCAAGTCACACTACAACATTAAAATCATGACATAAAAAATTAACAAGTTCAAGTAGGGTAATTTTCACTCATCAATCAATTGAACCCGACACACCATAGGCTTGCTCACGGACTACATTCACAAGCCACCAAGGCTTCAACTAATGATCAAAAAGGACTTTATTTTTGGATGTAATGTTAGGCTTTTTGGTAAGGGTAGGGAGATTATGGATAAGAGTGACTTATCGAGTGTAGATAATCAAAGAGATGATCAGCTTCTTCAACTTCTTCACGTTTCTATCTTCCTTTCTTTTCTTTTCTAATCACAAGCACTAATCATTATCATTCCTTGGATTTCTTGAGCTTCTTTTAATTTGCATGCTTCTTTTCTTTCGACTTTTGAATTACTTGAGCATATTTTTGATGATGTGCTCCTTTTTCTTATGTGGAGGTTGCATGTACATTTTTGTTTGAGCTCTTTTCATCCTTTTCTTGCCTGTTATCATTTCATTTCTTCTCTAGCACAATTCTCACATCAAACTTTGTAAACCATCATCTCCTCAATCACCCACACAAAGGTTATAAATATAAGGCTTAAGTATGTAATCATGGCTTGTAATGTGCTTATATCACAAAAATAGGTTTTAAGGCTCAAAGTGGTTAACTAGGGATGATGTATAAGGTAAGGAAATATATGGCAATGACTATGAAATTACAAGGATAGCCTAAGATCATTTCACTAATCTCCACCAATTGGACTCATTCCCATAGTCCATGAGCAAGTTCTAGTTTATCGAGGCTCAATCGATCCACTCATTAAGAATTTAACCATGGATGCACAGTTGAGGCTCAAACGCTCACAAGCTTTTGCTCGGATCCTTAGGAACTCATTACACCTCAATTCATCTCAAAATTTAACAAGTTAAATAGGTCATGTCACAATTTTAAAGAGTAGAGATTCTCAACATAGTTCGCCATCACTTATCACAAATAACATTTCATTACTCACATTAAAAAATGACTCACAATATCCCGAAACAAACCACCAAATAACCCTATACAAGAATAAAAATACAAACAAAATACATGAGCAAAGACTCACCAAACAAGGAATAAGACAACAACACAAAACATGCAAAAATGACAATTCCATCCTTTAAAAGAAAATAAAGCACATATCCTCAATCATCCAATAACATTTAAGCTCAAGATTTTTCTACCTTATTCAAAAATAAAAAAATAAAGCAAGTAAACATTCCAAGTACATAACAAAAGAAGTAACTTGCTAATCCAATCAATCCAAATCAAATCAAATTGTCTATGCTAAGCAAATGGAAAAGATGAGTAGTAAAGTGAACTCCCTGAAAAGGCATCTGGAGGTGGAAATAGCTGGCACGGACAAACAAGCTGCATACAAGACGAACTAGAACCTTGGGATGCGTATGGATGAATAGGTGCGCTTGAAATTGCTCGCGAACTCGGCTTTTTTTTAAAACTGCCTTCAAACACTACATGGCTCGTGTTCTGCTACACGGTCTCAGTCATGGCCATGTAGCATTTTCTGATGCTCGAGTACAGCTGCGTATTACAGGGCCGTGCTCAGCACACGGCCCGTGTTCCTTCTCTCCTGCACGGCTCGAGCTCGGAGCTCGGCTTTTCTCCTGGCCGAGTAGCGACTTCTGATGTCAGTACACGGCCTGTCCTTACAGGGAGTGTAGCATTTTTACCCTATTTTTCAACTTCACACTACACCTCATTTTTGCCCTATTTTTGCACTTCCAATATATCTCACATATGCTTAAAATTTCATTAAAAATCATCAGCTCAACAATTGTAACCAAAATACGAACTAACATGCACTTCAACACAACCAAACTAACCAAAATCAAACTGATACTCATGAGAAAAAAATTTATCCAATTTTACAAGAAGATCTCTCAATCAACATAATAAGCACACTCAAGTGGTGAGTCACACCACGCAATCTCCCCCCAAACTTAAATCGAAATAAGTTGAGAATTAAGTTTGCAAAAAGTGGTGGGACTTACCCGTGTAGATTCCACCAATGATCTTCTTGTAGAGAAGCATATGCATCACAACACTCAAGGTACGTCCACCACGCACTATCCCCCCAAACTTAAATTGAAACAAGAATTTTGATTTAAGTTTGAAAAAAGTGGTGAGACGTCTTTTCACACTTCAAATCAAGCGCTTCTCGTATTTTCAATACGCATTCTTCTCCATGAGCACAATCAACCTACATGCCAAAAATACAAGAAAACTAAATCAAAGCATTTAAATGTTAAAATAAATAATAGGTTGCCTCCCATCCAGCACTAAGTTTAACATCTTCAAGCCGGACAGAGTATGGAGAACTCATCGGAATGGTCAAGGATATCGTTTGTTCTTGCCATCAAATTTCGATCTTTGTGCTTCTTCCTCTATTAGGCATTTGTGGCAAGTAACGACCTTGTTAGCATCCTTCGAGATTGGCTTTAGAAATTCAACTCGCTTGAGCTTGCATTCCATTAACCGCTCTTTTCTCGACCACCACTTATTCTTTTTTATCAAGTAAGTTCCCAACACTTCTTCAGGCTCTCTTTTGTACCTAAGGTATTGAGAAGAATCAATAGGTAAAACAAAGTCAATATAAACAATATTTTAAAATTCAATGCAACTTGGAGAGTTAAAAGGTGTAGAAATGCTCATTTCACTCCCGAACTCATCATCAAGTGCTTCTAGACCTTGTTCCACCTCATCAAATTCATCCACCTCTTGTGATTCATCATCTTCACTTAAACTTTCCTTATCATCAAGAGACAAGAAATCATAGATAATCTCTTCATTCTCAAAGCTCTCTTCTACCTTAGGCTCTTTACTCCTCTCACATTCCTCCTCTAAGCTTTCTTCTATTTTGTCTTCCTTATCCTCAATAAGCTCAACATCTCTTGAGTCTTCTTCATTATCCCCCGAACACTCTTCTACATCTAACTCATCTTCAATCTTTTCATCAAAATTCTCCATTTCATGAAGAGTGTCCGTTTTTGTATCATTTTACTCATTCGATGCTCTAAGGCCTCAAGTCTTCTGTCCTCTTCCTCATCTTTTTTCTTTCTTTCATCTCTTTCTTCTTCAAGCATTTTCATCATTTGAATTAATTGATCTTGCAAGGAAGGTCTCCCATCATCATATGGAGGACACTTTTCTTGGACATTCCCTTGGACATACCCGTTTTGCATACATGTTTCATTCCCCATTTAGTAATTGGGCATTTTCCACACTTGTCCCCCATTAAAATTAGAAGTAGGCATTGAGTAGGTATTTTGAGGCTCATAACTTGAAAGACTTGGTTGAAAACTTTGCCTTGCATTGCTCCCTTGAGCATATCTTCTACACATTTCAAGTAAGGCACTATTTTCGGATAGAAGAGTAACGTAGGAACTTGATTTTTGTAAGAACTTGGAATGGAATAAGTATTTCCTTGATACAGTTGGAATGTATTAACATTGTAAGCTCCTTTCCATCCCCCCATATATTCCATTATTGTAGCATTGATCCATTTTTGCTCTTCTTCTCAAGATCTACTACAATTCTTCTCCACTTACTATTTTTGGTTTGCTCCTTCTTCCTTTCTTTCTAGGTTGATGTACCTATCAAGAATAACAAGTTAGAATAAGATTTTCCAAAACAAAGATAAGATGAAAAAATAAGAAAAAAAAATCCTAAGCAGAGCTAACAAATCCAAACACGTTATACCAAAGGTTTTCGTCCCGTCAACGACGCCATGAACTTAGTTTCAATTTTGTTTAAATTGATTTAGAGCAAGTGTACTCTATCGTGTGTAACACGTAAGCGACAAAGTGTAAAATTTATATATTATCGAATCCAATGGCGAAAGTGGGTAGCCGTGTTTGAGAAATGCTTTACTCTAGTAGGACGAATCAAAGAAGGAGGGGGTTGATTATACTACAAACTAACAACTAGGAAAGCAATTAAAGATAGAACATGTACAAATGAGATGGATGATGGATGAAGGTGAACAATCTAAGAATTATGTAAGGCAAGAAACATTCATGGTAAGGTATATATAGACTCACACACACATGCATAGATGGTCTTCTTGTTATGATATTAAGGGCAATCACGATTGTACCCCTAACCCATATGGCCAAGGTGATTAGGTTCTCAACTCTTTTACAAGTTTAAATCTCCTAGGATTGTTCTTACTATCAATTCCCATGAAGGTACTATGATCATAAGTTGGGTTCCCCTCAGTAGTTCATCACTAATGTCCTATCATGAGGTTCTAAGCACTTGAAGGGCATGGCTTACCTCTCCTCACACTAACCAAGTCATCTCATGCAATCAATGATTCAATTAAAACACTAAGCATAATTTTGGAATGACCATCCTAATACTATGAATAGAGAATTTAATCACACAAATCATACATAAAATGAGAATAAGCATTCATGATAATAAATATTCATAACAATCATTTCATCAAACATGTGGTGTGCAAAATCTACATAATTCCTAACCAATCATATTGCTAGCCTCACATGAGGACTAGCCACTACATATCATAATAATATCAATATAATCCATAGCTTGCTCCAATTGTGCCAAATAATGAAGAAAATAACAAAATAAAGGTAAGTAGGCTCCCCTTTGATGGTGAACTTCCTCCTCCTTGATCATGCTAAAATCTTGAACCAATGATGAATTCCATTTCTTAGATTGGTGGATGGATGAATTTATAGATGGATTTGAGGAGATCAAGTGGTTTGGATGGATGAAGTGAAGGGTGGAAGAGATGGAGATGAATGTGTGTGATTTAGGTGTTTAGTGTGTGTGAAAACTGATCTCAAATGATTTCTCTCGGATTTTGTGCTCAAAACATGTATTTATTGTTGGGCAATTGGATCGTGTGGTCCAAACGTGATCGTTAGTAATCAGGCAAACATATAAACAGCGGAAGCAATTAAATCTTGTTTACCGTACTTCTGGGTTGATGTAGAGGATGAACCGTTACAGAGAACCACCTCTCAATCTTCTGCAGTATGTCCCAAGTTGAATCCTGCTGTTGTGTGGGCAACAATCCGCAGGATTCTCTCAATCTGCTCCTGTTCTTTCTAACTGTCAAATGAGGCACTGACTTAGGGTTAACAGGAACTGAGATAACTTATTTATAAGGGCTACTGCAGGGACCAGGAGGAGAAATTGGGCTGGGCCTCAATTGAACTTAATTAACCAAGCTTAGCCCAAAGCTTTTAATTAAATCCAATAATAATAATATAGTCAACTAAAATATTATTATTGCACTACCCGTCCAATCCCAAAATTATGTTCTGGGCTCCTTCTTATTATAAGCCCGATAGTCTCCCCATGTTTAAGATATTCAATGTCCATTAATTAATTAAGTTACTGACAACTCAAATTAATTAATATCTCATCCAAGAGTAGTACCACTCAACCTTTTTATCATGCCGGAAATTAATCCACTTGCAAGATTTACATGATAAACCTTATGAGCTCCTCAAGGGGACATCATCAACCTATGACGGACATGGATTCCTTCTACAATCAACAGCACACCATAGATACAGCACTACTTCCCAACTCACCGAGTTTGTTGATTTAATACTTATAAATCTCACCCATTGATGAATCAAAGAAATACATACTGCCCTACGTGTCGAGGTTATTGTATAGGGATTAAGAGCACGAACTTCCATAATAACAGAGATCAAGTTCTACTATATAGTCAGTATAAGAAGAACGATCTCAGGCGGTCCTGCTCAATACACACAAGTGCACTAATGTGATTCTATAGCCAAGACAAGCTAATACCAAACCACACTACAACCATACCGATAGAGAGTCCCCGTCTATCTCAGTTGTGAGCATCTGTTTATACTTTATAAGGAAACCGATAATATGATCTTCCGCGTGTTGTCGCACAACATATTATCTACAGTATAAAGTAAATGGACTATTGCATCATGCATATAAAATAAATTATAAGATGCAATCATTTGATCAATGATTCTCATTTCAAATATTGTTATGACATTGTTCATACTAAAGCTAGACTTTTAGTATACAATCCAACAATCTCCCACTTATACTAAAAGACTATGCTGTCATGTATTCTGCCATACATCTGATTCCTACTACCACTACACGACCATTAAAAGCTCTCGCCTTAAGGTCCTTGTAAATAGTTTACTAGGTCATCATCCGATGCAATCTAGGCGACAACAACCTTCCCCTCATCATACGATTTCTTGTAACAGGTGGTACTTGCGCTCCATGTGTTTAATTGCCTTATGGACTCGTGATTCCTTCAAGTTTGCAACTGCACCAATATCAACAATGTAAATTGTGATTACCTTGGGCAAACTCAGAAACACTTCAAATTCCATCTTGAAGTTTCTAGAGTCATATAGATACTTTGGCTGCCTCATAGGCTCCAATTTATCATCTTTCCATGATGGAATCTGGAGTCTAAAATATATTTCTATATAACACTCCTCCACATTATGACTCTACTTCCTAAGATTAAACACATAACCTTTGAGGAGAATTTACTACTGTTCAATCTGATTAAAAAATCCGAATCTCCGTAATCCACAAGAAGCAGTGAATCTGCTCAGTAAGTCTATATATAATTTCCAGTCCTTCTCAGGCACTTTATATATATCTTACTACAGTTCATCATTCTTGTTCCAGGTTACGTTGATACTCACTGTTCATGCATCCAGCAAAACAGATATCCAATATCGTTCATAACATTCCTTAGATTAAGCTTCCTTATTCGCCGAAGCATAAGGAACCGCTTTCATCCTCTTTATCTTCTTCTTGTGTCTCAAAGACACATTCACTAAGATAAATTCACATGCTAAACGAGTATGGATTGTATCATTTATGAAACTTGAGATAAGCATAACATCCTTTCATATGATCTGTATTACCGTGATCAAAAGGATATATTTTACTTTTCTTAAGTCCTTCATCTCTACCGCTTTATTAACCGTACCCATACGCCCGATAATACTCTTTCATTGTCTCCAATGAGCAAGATACTATCTACGTATAGTACAAGAAACACCACCACGTTTCCGTCACTCTTTACAACACACAAGACTCATCCGCTCATTGATTTAAATCCATGCCACTGGATTATCTAATCAAAACAGATGCTTCACGATCTTAAAACTTGCTTCAGTCCATCGCTGGACACTTTTAAGCTTACTATCAAAATGCTATTAGTACTTTGCAATGAATCACTCTGGTTGCTTCACATAGATGTTTTCCTCAAGACTTCCAATCAGGAAAGCTGTCTTGACATCTATTTGCTGTCCCTCATAATTCAATATGAGCAGCAATAAATAAAAGAATCCGGATCAATTTAAGCATAGCTACTAGCGAACATGTGTCTTCATAATCGAACCATTTCTTTCTGAGTACACCTTTTCGCAACAAGCTTTGATTCCAAGGTTTTCACCTTTCCGCATGATCCTCTTTTATTTCCTATGACCACTTCCAATGGCTTTTACACTATTTAGTGGTCTAATAAGCTCCCAGACTTAATTTAGAATCCGTAGATTCTATTTCAACATTCATTGCACCTTGCTAAGATTCCGCATTTTCATCTTGTAGTGCTATGTCGTATCCGTGGGATAATACCATGTTCACTAGGGATCAAGTCTCACGACTCTCCCAAACATATATTTATGAGTTGTCACACAACCCTCCCACTACGACAAGGCACTACATGTAATTGTGTATCAGACGTGACACGCGTTGCAGTTTACCTTGTGGTATATCCTCTTGTATACTTGGTACTTATACTTAGTGTTTTCCTCTCACTTCCTTTAGAACAACTTATACATGGGCTTGTGATTTATTATATAGTCCTTTTCCAAAAATCTGGTGTTTGTGTTAACAGTCACCCTTCGATCTTTTGGACTAAATAAATCACTCTTCATTTTTATAGAATATCCCATATACAGACAAACGTTTCACGAATTACTGTGTCTAGGGCATATCCATAAAATGAATTTAATTATTCCAAATAATTCATCATCTATCTAATCATAACCATAAGAGTCTTACACCTTCTTTCCACCACACCATTCAGCTGGGGCTCGCCCGGTGTAGACAACTTGAGATTTAATCTCAACTTCTGATTATTAGTTCCTAACTATCCTAAGAGGTTTTCATCATCACGATTGAATCGCAATGATATGATATATTTTTCATGACGCTTCACTGTATCAGCCTTACAATTCTTGAATTAATCCAAGAACTTAGACATGCAGTGCATCAAATAAATATATCGGCATCCAGAATAATCTTTGAATATTCATAACCACCTCTCGTCTGGATATTGTTAGGTTCGCTTGAATCAGAATGAACTAATTCCAACATATATATCTTTGGCTCTACACCCCACAGCCTTGAAAAGGCAGTTAATCATTTTTACTTCCAAGTAAGACTCGCAAGTCCGATAGTTTCCACTTCAGATAAACCTTACGGTCTATTGGCTATCAACTTTTGAATCCTACTCAAGTAAAATGAACTAATCTTAGATGCCAAATGTATGTTTAGTTCATTTACGAAGGTTCCTTTCTCTTACTTATATTAGAAGATGCATTATTTAATTACTATTTATTGCATCTGTGGGATGTACATGATTCAAGAGTTTACATATTATCCACCAACGTACTTTAACGGATTATAGCCTCATTCCTCATTACTATGACCATGTCATTTAAATGAAATGAAGTATCCATCCGTTAATGCATACAAACCGAAATCAAATTCTTTCTATGAAACATACGTAAAGACAATTTCTCATAAACAATCGTTTATTCTTATCATTAGATAAATAAACATCTCCCACTGCAATAGCCACTACATTTGTAGTTTTACCCATGTCAATAACAATCTTATCCTTACTTAGTGATAAACATTTAGTGATTCCTGTATCTACACAGTTCGTGCCAGTAGATGCCATCACTAATCATGTTTAAACTATTAGTAAATAAGATATTAAACTATTTCACATCATGATGAAAATGGCTTTCTTTTGCCACATGTTTTGTCAGAAGTTTCCCACCATATACAACCTCTCGTATTTCAGGTAGAACTTGCTCAAAACATCCCGGCAAATTATGAAGAATAAATTGATCTAGGTTTCCCTTTCAATTTCTATTCCAAGCTTTTCCAATTAATTCATCAATTTAACCATGATCTTCTGCCTTTTAATTTACTCAAGTATCCGAAGAGTTACATGAGACCATCATATTTCTATGAACCTCTCATCTCTTCACTAGAGACTTTAATAGGCATCATGAGCCGTCCTTTGAGAGAACACACATGTATTTTCTTAAGCAGTAATTTTCAAAACCACGATTCTTTTCTAATCATCTAATTTGGACAAGTAAATATAATGTCTTTTAGTTAACAATTAGTGAAATAAAACCATTCGAAATTCAGAGAATCACAAATAAATTTACTGATCAAAACTTCGAATTTTATCCTTTTATATTGTTTCCCTCAAAACAATATAAAATAAAATTCACCGACATCTCAAGCACCGTGAGTCTGCAAGCCACGTTAGTGTGGACGTTTACAAACCCGAACATTTACAAGAGAAGGTTTTACCCATTAATTTCATTTGTCAACCTAACTTTATGACAAAATAATTAATAGTCGGTTACTCTTTAGCCATGCAAATAATAGCAGTGACTCCGTTGGGGAGGATACTAATTATTTACACCTAAGTGTACACCATTATTTGATCCCAAGTCCACTGCGCGAGCTTATGTGCCTTACAGTTGGAGAAGTACACACGCGCTCGGGTAGCTTCCTACAATCATCAATTATAAGTTTGTACCAGTGTACCGCACACAAACTCATCCGTTAGGGAGGAAGGCCTATGCCAACACGCAAGTTTATGTGCCACATTACAAACAATAATTATTTATGAAGTCTGTACCAGTGATCCGTGAATAAACTCATCCGTTAGGGAGGAAGGCCTATGCCAACACGCAAGTTTACTCACATCACTTACAAACCAATAATGGAGGCCGCGGGAATTTATTACCAATCCCCTCTCCCATTTAGTTATTTAATACCGAGGGTTTTAACATGCATATAATATTCCAGAATAAAATATACAACTAAGACATGCTTCTATTAACAGCAATTTAAATAAATAAATCACATAGAACATGTCTTTCATATATAACAATTAATTGTCAAGTTAAAGCAATTAAATAAGTTATATATTATAATTAATTGCATAATGTGTTGGATCAATTAAATAGGTCCAGCTGACCCAAACTTCATTAGCATAAAATGAGCAGCCCATTATTAAAATAATTAAGCCCATTTATTTTGCCAATTTCTGCATAAAGGTCTAGCCCAATATTTAACCTTGGCCCAACATCAAAATACCCACAATTAATTAAAATTAATTAGTCCAGCAGCCCATTGCCATTTAATTAAAATTTGGGCCCAAAAGCCCAAAACCAAATTAAAATTGAGCAGCATCTAATATAATTACTGAATTGGGCCTTTTAATCATCAGCCCAAATACTCCTTAATTAAAATAGGGCCCTACAGCCCAATATCCTTTTAATTAAAATATTTGGGCCCAAATAATTAAACTAGGCCCAACATCAAAACAAAAGCAGCCCAACAACATAGGCCCAATACCCATGCTGCACTAATGCTCCTGCCAGCCGCCAACACGCCCGGAAGACACCGGCGCCGCTGCTTCCGGCGAGAGTGCCGTCAGCCGCCGGAGCCGCGCCAACAGCCCAACTACTGTGTGCCGCCAGCCGTCGACCGACATCGCTGCCGCCGGAGACTGCCGCTAGCCCACCGCTGTAAGCCGATCCAGCGCGGCCGCCATCAACCGCCAGCACCGCCCACTGCTTGAGACGTCACGCCGCGACCACCGACGGCCATGCCTTGTCCGCCAGTCCCGGTAGCAGATCGACCGAAAGCGTTGCTGAGTCACCTCCGACATCGCTGCAAGTCACCAGCTGCCGTCGTCGCGTCGTCGACCCTTCTGCCGTGACCAGTTCATCAGTGCCGCCGTCGCGCAGAGCCATCTGCGCTATCGCCGACTGGTGTCGCAGCCTCCAGCCGCCGCGCCGCGCCACGTCCGGCGGTCCACTGGCCCGGAAGTAATCGCAGGTCTGCATAGCCTACCGCCGCCTCGATTTCGCCGCTCAGCCATCACTCGCCGCCAGATCCGCATCGATCTTCTCCAAAGCGATTGGGACCAGTCCAGTCGCACCTCGCCGTGAAGTCGATGCCGCCGTGCCAGCAACGATCCAGTCGAGGCATCAAAAACTCAGTCACGTGGAAACACGGCGCCGGTCAGTCCCGCGTCTCCTCCGCCCCGACCAGGCGCTGCTGTCACCGTCTGTCTTCGCGCCACCGTCGAAAACGCGCCGCCAGAAAGACAGCCACCTCACGTCGCCGTCAGTCGAACGTCCACGCGCCGCCGATCAGCCGTCGACGTCCACGCGCCGCCGTCACCGCCGTCGACGTCAGCCACCAGTGTGTATGTGTACAGTGTACAGTGTATACAATTAATGAAAAAAAATAACTGTATACTCACTCACAAAGAAACATGTGATATACCAGATTGTACTCAAACATGTGATAAATTCAGATTAAATCATATAATCAATTAATCACAAAATCTTAACAAATCACGTTTCACCAAGAAACCAACGCTCTGATACCAATTGTTGGGCAATTGGATCGTGTGGTCCAAACGTGATCGTTAGTAATCAGGCAAACATATAAACAGCGGAAGCAATTAAATCTTGTTTACCGTACTTCTGGGTTGATGTAGAGGATGAACCGTTGCAGAGAACCACCTCTCAATCTTCTGCAGTATGTCCCAAGTTGAATCCTGCTGTTGTGTGGGCAACAATCCGCAGGATTCTCTCAATCTGCTCCTGTTCTTTCTAACTGTCAAATGAGGCACTGACTTAGGGTTAACAGGAACTGAGATAACTTATTTATAAGGGCTACTGCAGGGACCAGGAGGAGAAATTGGGCTGGGCCTCAATTGAACTTAATTAACCAAGCTTAGCCCAAAGCTTTTAATTAAATCCAATAATAATAATATAGTCCACTAAAATATTATTATTGCACTACCCGTCCAATCCCAAAATTATGTTCTGGGCTCCTTATTATAAGCCCGATAGTCTCCCCATGTTTAAGATATTCAATGTCCATTAATTAATTAAGTTACTGACAACTCAAATTAATTAATATCTCATCCAAGAGTAGTACCACTCAACCTTTTTATCATGCCGGAAATTAATCCACTTGCAAGATTTACATGATAAACCTTATGAGCTCCTCAAGGGGACATCATCAACCTATGACGGATATGGATTCCTTCTACAATCAACAGCACACCATAGATACAGCACTACTTCCCAACTCACCGAGTTTGTTGATTTAATACTTATAAATCTCACCCATTGATGAATCAAAGAAATACATACTGCCCTACGTGTCGAGGTTATTGTATAGGGATTAAGAGCACGAACTTCCATAATAACAGAGATCAAGTTCTACTATATAGTCAGTATAAGAAGAACGATCTCAGGCGGTCCTGCTCAATACACACAAGTGCACTAATGTGATTCTATAGCCAAGACAAGCTAATACCAAACCACACTACAACCATACCGATAGAGAGTCCCCGTCTATCTCAGTTGTGAGCATCTGTTTATACTTTATAAGGAAACCGATAATATGATCTTCCGCGTGTTGTCGCACAACATATTATCTACAGTATAAAGTAAATAGACTATTGCATCATGCATATAAAATAAATTATAAGATGCAATCATTTGATCAATGATTCTCATTTCAAATATTGTTATGACATTGTTCATACTAAAGCTAGACTTTTAGTATACAATCCAACATTTATACCCCCATGGAAGCTTCTAGAACAAGTGGATATCATAAAATTGCTTTTTGCTCCTACACGGGTTGTGTAGCAGCACACGGGCCGTGTAGGGTCATCGCGTGCATCGTAGTCTCACCATTTCGCGTATAACTTTCTCATCCGATCTTCAATTTTAGTGATTCTTGCACTCAAGCGATCTTCTCTTCCGTGGATTTCGAAACATATATCACATGTCTAGTTTTGAGCTCTATATGAATATAAAAAAATTACACAAGTTGGACTTGCGCTTTTCAGCATTTTGCTTTGGCTCGTTCTTCCTCATTTCAACTCCGAATTGAGCTCCGTTTTTCCCACATCTTCTTTATCATGTCTAGAATCCATTTTTACCTGAAAATCACACAAATTAAATCAATTTACCAATTCTCTAAATATTCACAAATGTAGCACAATTTAAGGCACTTAATCATAAAAATCACACATTTATCATTTCAAAGCACACATCTCCATATCTTCATATAACACCACCAAATGATATACAAAATTAATAAAAACACACAAAAATACATAATAAAAGATACTAAAATTTAGGTAAAAATGACTCCGATCAAGTATGCTAACCTATTGATCAAGATAGTTATCATCATATATCATTAAATTCAACTCACTTTCGTAGCAACCAAACAATAAAATAAACACATTTTCAAAATTATTGAAGTGAAAAATATGAACATAAAATTCTTTGTGTATCAATCTTTAAAATATATATATATATATTTTGTACTAAACAGAAAATTAAAAAATGATACTCACTTTGTTAAGAAATTAATTTAATAATAATTCCTTAAATTTAGCACAACATTTATTACTTAATAAATAATAATAATAATAATAAATAATAATAATAATAATAGTAATAGTAATAGTAATATAAATAGGTAATTTATTATAACATAGTCTCAAAATATTCTTATACCCGCCAAATTCAAATCCAATATGATATATATAATAATAGGTAATTTAATTTTTTTAAGATAAAATAAAATGGATCGCATTTTAATTTTAAAATTGAAAGTGAAATGAGTAATGAACCACTACTTAATTTTAAAAATTGGAAATATGTGTGTGTAATTTAAAAATAAAATAAAATTAATGGGCTTTTTAAATTGTGATCCAACCCATTAAAACTTTTATGTGTAGTTATAACAATAAAATTTGTATTTATTAAATAATAAATACCAAAGGAATGACTCTTTTACAATTATAATCCAAGATGAATTGAACTTGAGAATTGAGTTAACAGTCTCTAGCTACCCTCTGATTCTTCTCTTGATTGTCCGTGCTTGGGCTTAACTTGAAGCTTTAAAACGTTTATTCGGCTTTGATTCCTCTCTTGAGTTGACTTCTTTAACTTTATAATTGTGCATATTATTGAAATATTATAATTGTACATATTATTACGAAATATTGTACTCCTATAAACGATTTATATATATATATATATATATATATATATATATATATATATATATATATATATATATATATATATATATATATATATATATATATATATATATATATATATATATATATATATATATATATATATATATATATTAATATGGATATAATAATAATTCATGTAATTGATACGCCTTTGTTAAATATCATGTTCAAGTTAAAAACATTAACTATGATATAAATGTTTTATTTTTATATTCATTGTATTACTAAATATATTCATATAGTTACAATATCTTTATATGTTTATAATTTTTTTTATACTATGTTTAATATTGTAAGACGACATATATTAGCCTTCTGCAAAAGTTTTCTCATTTTTTTTCTTTACCTAAATAAGGAAATGTTATTATTTTATGTGTAGTTATAACAATAAAATTTGTATTTATTGAATAATAAATACAAAAGGAATTACTCTTTTACAATTATAATTCAAGATGAATTGAACTTGAGAATTGAATTAACAGTCTCTAGCTATCCTCTGATTCCTCTCTTAATTGTCTGTGCTCGGGCTTAACTTGAAGCTTTAAAACGTTTATTCGGCTCGGATTCCTCTCTTGAGTTGACTTCTTTGACTTTATCAACTTTTAGAGCTGGATCTTCAGATGAAGCTTATCCAGCTTGTCCGTGCTCGGGCTTGACTTGAAGCTTTAAAACGTTTATCCGTAGGCATCGAGCCTTTGTTCGGATCAAATGTTGACTTGAAGATTTATCATGAAGAACGCCGTTCAATTTGATAGAACGCCGTTCAATTTGATAGAACGCCGTTGACTTTGCTAGATGAACTTGATTTAAAGAAACATTAAATTTGAGGGGCTCCGCACCTTGATCTCAGATTGAATGTCGTTTCTAGATTGACTTTTTAAGAATAACTTGATCTTCGTAGAGATTTCAAGTTTCTTCATAGCTCTTCAGATTTTTAGGATTTTCCAGATATTAGAATAAGGACTGGAGGCCCTTATTATAGGTTGAGAAAATAATTACTAGTGAGATATTCTCTACTTGAAAATATATGTTGGGCTTTTTCCTTTAATTAAGTCTGCTGGACTGGATTTGAACCTATTTAATTTAATTAGGCCCGACCTGCTGAATTTGACTTGGGCCTATTTATTTTAGTTAGGTCTACTGGATTTGACTTGAGTATATTTAATTTAATTAGACCTGCTGAATTTGACTTGTGCCTATTTAATTTAATTAGGCTTGCTAAATTTGACTTGGGCCTATTTGACTTGGATCGGGCCCGCATGATATATTTTGGGCTTATTTGACTTGGGCCAGACCCACTTAACTTGAATTGAGCCAATTCAACTTGAATTTGGGCTCAAATAATTATATTAATTATTAATTATTTATTCATTTATTTTAGGAATTAATTTATTTAAATGCCTTAATAAATAAATATTTAATCAATATTTAATATATTTTTCTTTGCATTTTTATTTGTTAGGCAATTCCGCCATCTTCGTCACCCATCTTTTCCTGCAATAAATATTCTTTTTTATGTATACATGAAAAGACATATTTGGCCACGGTTTGAGACCGTCTTTATTCAAAACATTCGTGTAACATTAGATTAGTTTATTACATTACTTAAGTAAAAAAAATCATCATATTCTTATAGGGTAAAATACACTTTTGGTCCCATACAAGAAGTTCATTTTTAATTTTGTTCCTTTTCATTACATTTTTAGTCCCATTGCTTTTTTTATAAGATTATGTCCATCAAATTAACGGTAGATCAAATTAACGGTAGAGTGACATGGCCGTTAAGATATAATTCTTTTTATTTTATTTTAGCAAAAGCCCAATCTTAAATTTTTGCTTACCTTATTTTCATCCTAACCCACCTCTCTCCATCCCAAATCTATAAATCGACAGATTTCCAAGAGATTCTTCAGGGTGATTAGTGCGACAACTTACGGTGAACGACGACGATAGATCTGGTCAAATCCGACAACCGACGGCGGCAAACTCCAGCGAGGGGCATGGCGATGTAAACATAATTTCATAAACAATTAATTTATTAATTGACATAGATCTTAGATCTTCATGATTTTCACACCACATAAACACAATTAGAAGACTTACCTTGAGACGCCACTAATGGTGGTCCTCCAACGATACGTTCCTGTCAATTACGTCAGGAACTGGTTTCTCTCTCCTCACCCCTTTTTTTATTGCACAGTACGTAAGACTTAATGTGATAGAGAATTAATAAAACTGTGTCTTTTTAATAGGTGGAGAGAGGACCAGATCGGGATATTAAATCTTTATCAAATCACATTCTATCAATGTGATTGTTATCCATAAATATATATGACCTTATTTATCTCATATATATTATTTATTTAAACCATATCATTATTTAAGATATTTGATCATAATAAATATCTTATATATATTTATTATTAATGGCACTAGGCCATAATTATCTTACATTCTCCCACTTGGCCGAGTGATAGAATTAAACTTTAAACGTAAAGGTTTAAATAATTTACATAATATGTGCGACATAAGATAAATTAACTGGTCAACTCATAAAGTCAATATTGAGTATAGACTAACACAAGTCATAGCGGTTCTATATCATTTACTCGACATAGTTCCTTCCATGTACTATGATATTAGCTTTCTACTCAACGTAACTCATAAACGTAAGGATCAATAATGGTCCACATAAGTATCTCAATTCGAGATAAAATCTTGTTTAATTAATGTCAACATTCATGTATACTAAAATGACAAAACAAGATATATCAATTAGAAACAAAATATAATGAGCTCTTAATGTCAATTGTTCATCATAAGCTTGTTAGAGCCTTTCAATGATCTCATATTCATGTAACGTTCAATTGTTCATCATAAGCTTGTTAGAGCCTTATAATATTTCCTTATGCAACATTCTGGTCATTCATTTATGAATCACTTCAATAATGATCAAGTATTCTAACAGTAAGACTGATATTTGGTATTTATACAATCTTGTATATCTTAAGCTATCAATAATATACATATAAGGAATATTGTAGTACGTTCCAATTCATTATTGGAAATTACATAAGGTTAAAATTATCTCCCTTCCGGATTGGAACGTTCTTTACAAACACTTTTCCATCCATAACCTCTATTGAACTTTATTAACATATACTTACAGAGACATCTTTAATTGTCTCATCATATGTTTTATTCTAAAGTTCTTTGAGAGAAATTTATTGGTTTCACATAATAAACCAAGATCATCAGTTGCAAGAAAGTTTATCATCAAGTATAGAATTAATGTGCTCCCACTAACTTTCAGATATATATGTACACCGTTTATGATGTTTTTCTTAAATCCAAAAGATATCTTTATAGGAAAGCATGCTTAAGTTTGCATGTTAATTCTTTAAGTTTACACGCCATATGATATTTTCCTTTAATGGAAAAAAAAACTTGAGTTGATCTATTTAACTTGATCTTCCACCAAATCACCTTTAAGAAAAGCAGGCATAGCATTTATTTGGTGCAACTCTAAGTCATAATGAGTTACCAAAACCATGATAATTCTAATAGAGTCTTGTAAAGAAATAATTTGTTATATCTCCTTATAATTATGTCATCTTTTTGAGTAAAATCTTTAGCAACAACTCTAATTTTATATCTTTGGAAATCACCATCATAAAGATACATCCGTATCAAATTCTTTTATAACTCTTTGGCAATTCTAACAAGATATTAAATTTCATTATGAGCCATTGATTTCAACTCGTCTTTCATTGAATTTACTCATTCAATAGAATTAGTACTGCCATGACTTATTCCAAAACTGGAATTTTAGCTTTTATTATAATGTCAAATTTTAGCTCATTTTATTATACCACATTTGCAATCGTTAGAAATAGCGGATATATTGTCCTTCAGATATTCTTAATGCTATTTGATATGATATATTTAATGAAAGCTCATTGATAATTGATTTAGTAAAATCGGATCCTTTAAGAGAGTAGAATAACTTAATGTTGTACTTGAAAGTTGTTTGACTATTTAACAACTATATAACAACTTTAGAAGAAGTTTAGATAAATGTATTTTCAAATTCTCCACCCAACTTCTTCAATAACCACATTTCATGGTTTCATACTCCCACTGATTTTACAATTCTTAATGAATTTGACATTCTAGTTTTAAAATTCTTGTACTATAGTTAAGACCATAAAATTCATACCTTTTAGACTTTAAGGATAATTTATAAGGAAATAACTTAATTTTCTTATATCCAATTTCTTTATATGTGGATATAAATCATAATCCCCGCCGGGCAATTTAAAACATTCAATTGCCTAAGATCGAGTTTTTCTACAAGTTCATAAGGTGTTTTGAAAACTGTTTTACTAAAAACTCGACCATCACGTAAGTGGCAGCTTTAAATGTATAAATCCATAAAATATGGGTATAAATTAATCATTCAACATACTTATAACCATATTTAATAAAGTACGATTATGTCATTCTGCTACACCAATTTATTATGGTGTGCAATATTTAGTATAAATGTCAGTTTTTCCTCTAATTAAGTGATTGGGCATGATAATCCATCACACTTTCCATAAAATTCATCACTTCTTCCAATCTTTGTAATTTTCACTTTTCTATCTAATTTTTCTCAACATCGATAATAAATGCTTATTAAGCATTTATAGAATGAGAATTTTCTTGCAAAGATGAATATAACCATAATGTGAAAATTTAAAATTAAAATTAAAAAATTATGAAATATCATTATTCCTTTAAGAAGGGTATTATCATAAGATTCACATTTAGCGGTGTAAACTATTATAAGAAGTTGTGTAGTTATCGTGACTCTATTTTTTGTGTATTTTATTTTCTTTTTTTCGCTGCAATTTGTATGAGAAAAAAGATATATGCATGTTTTGATAATCTCATTCAATTAGTCATATGATACGTGGATTCGTTCAATCATATACAGATTCATATTCATAAAATAATAATTGATGAAAAATCATGAGATCCAAAACCATGCTCTGATACCACATGTAAACATAATTTCATAAACAATTAATTTATTAATTGACATGGATCTTAGATCTTCATGATTTTCACACCACATAAACACAATTAGAAGACTTACCTTGAGACGCCACTAATGGTGGTCCTCCAACGATACGTTCCTGTCAATTACGTCAGGAACTGGTTTCTCTCTCCTCACCCATTTCTTTATTGCACAGTACGTAAGACTTAATATGATAGAGAATTAATAAAACTGTGTCTCTTTAATAGGTGGAGAGAGGACCAGATCGGGATATTAAATCTTTATCAAATCACATTCTATCAATGTGATTGTTATCCATAAATATATATGACCTTATTTATCTCATATATATTATTTATTTAAACCATATCATTATTTAAGATATTTGATCATAATAAATATCTTATATATATTTATTATTAATGGCACTAGGCCATAATTATCTTACAGGCGAATCTAACCAGCGTGGCGCTATCGTGATTTTTTGACAGTGGTGGTGGTGTGCTCCGACGACGATGAATGGAGAGAACCGTGCGACGACAAAGATGCGGCAGATCCGGCAGTAATCTCGTTTCAATCTTGAGGGAGAAAGTGAGTGTATCTTAACTTCTTTTAGAGAGAGAAGCAGTTCTCGACAGTGGCTGCATGGATCTGTGGTAATGAGCATGAGGCCCGGTGGATTCTGGCGCGCTGACAGCTGTTTGTGACCAGCAATCAAATCAGATCCAAATTCTTGTAAGTGGTTGCGTGGAGCATAACATCAATGCCACAGGCCAAGAAGAGGAGGGCGAGGACCCAAATGCACCCTCTCTGCCAACAGAATCCAAGGGATATTCAATTTATTCCTCTATTTATTTGTTCTTTTTCAATTTTGTTGATTGGGAGTCGTTGATTTTTTTTCTAAAAGGGTCTTTTTTTGTGTGTTGATTTGTCGCTTTTTCATGTTCAATTTGATATTTCACTCAAATGGTGTTGCGAAGAATTGATGTTTGAATATGGTGCGATGACTCCTGGAGATCCACGATTATGAATCTTAATGGATTATTTTTGTTGCAAGATAGTGAATTTATAGAGATTGACATCTTAACTGGATGGCTTTTGCTTATTTATTTTAATATCCACATTAGATTGAATGAGTCTGTGAGTTGATTACTAAATGGGTGTTGCTAAGAATTTGATGATTTAGGAGAGTTTGTTATTTGTGGAATTCAAAAATTTGAAAATGAGAATTTATTTGGATGTTCTTTAGCGTAGAAGTTGTGTTAATCGTACTTAGTCTCTTTCTTTTTTATTGTACTTAGTGTGTTTTCTTATGAGGTTAATTTTAATTAATTAATTTATTTATTTAACGGTTTTCATCCAATACTTAACGTATGGGACCAAAATTGCAATTTTTGGGACCAAAAAAAGATTTGGGATCAAAAATGAAAATGAACTTCTTGTATGGGACCAAAAGTACATTTTACCCTACTCTTATATTATCAACATTTATACATGGAGAATTGAGTATACTTATTTCTCATTACTGTGTGTTTGTGATTGAGGAGGATTTCATTTTTTTTTTATGAAATTTTGAAGTGAATTGATGGTTCCCTCATTTCTGGCAGTGGCATACGCAATGTAGGAACTCAATGTGCTTGAACGTAAAAAAAATAAATAAATAAAAATAAAATAGTTTTTGGGTGTTTCCGGACCGATTTCTGGTCCAACCGGTTGAACTGGCCAATCCGGTCCAATTTCAACAACACTGCCACAAACCATTTTTGTGGGTTATCCACAAGGTTTGCTTCAAAGACCACAAAGGATAGGCTTTAGTTCAGAATTGTTGGTAGATACTAACTTCTCTTCCTCTAGGATAGCTCGACTATTGTTTTCCTTCATAATGTGTCCGGACTTGTCACAGTTGTAGCAGTTGCCTTTAATTTTCTTTGCTTTAGGCTTTTGCTTTTTCTCATTCCGCTTTCTCTTTTTGTTTGCGCCGGATTTTGCCAACTTAATTCTTGCCACTTTGTTAGACTTGATTTTGGACTTCCAATTGTCTTCTTCAATCCTTAGTCTCATGATCAAGTCCTCAAACCCCATTTATTTTATTTTGTGCTTGAGACAGTTCTTAAAATCTTTCCAGAGAGGTGGTAGCTTTTCAACTAAAGCAGCAACTTAGAAAAAATTCACTCAATCCCATACCTTCGGCATTGATGTCTTGTAGGATCAATTGTAGTTCTCTAACTTAATCTAAAACAGTCTTGGAGTCCACAATTTGTACCTGAGGAATCGACCGACGATGTATTTCTTCATTCCGGCGTCATCCGCTTTGTACTTCTTTTCAAGTGACTCCTATAATTCTTTAGAAGTTTTAATTTCTGTATAGACATTATAAAGTGATTCATCTAACCCGTTTAGAATGGAGTGACGGCACATGAAGTAACTATGTTTTCACACATGAGCAAAAATTTTCTTTTGCTCATCAACATCATCTTCTTCAGAAATCGGGCGAGGTTTAGTGTTGTTAAGTAGAACAACATATTTTATTGCTAGCGCTTAAATTCCGTTCCATCAAACTTAAGTGATTTCTCGGCGTGAACAGGTGCAATAGTAATAATAGCAGGTACAATAGTAGCCATTAATATTGTATTGATGATTAAGTAAATTACAAGAATTAAGTAAATTCTTTTGATTCGCAAAGGGTTGTGGGGCAAAATCCGTGTTTAAGAGCAGCTTCCCAGATTTTGGTCGGGTCAAAAAGAAAGACGCCGTATGCACTATTCCGGCCACTCTGGAAGCACTCATCACTCTTCTTGGCAGCCAGTTCTACCACATTATGAATGAAGGAATTAAAAAAAGTAGTAATTATGATAAAGCTACAGCAGAGTTTGCAACAATTAATGGACAATGCATGCATGTGTGCATGTTATATACCTCACAGGAGTGCAGGTTGGGGAGGGAGGGAGGAGCCACCATGGATGGAGTGTGAGTGTAGAAGGCGTCGTTTCGTGCTGGCTTCGGCTTCGGCTTCGACAATGGCTTCTTCCACTAAGCGGTTCATACGTTCTCCGCTGCATTCCATAGAATACTACAGAAAACAAGTAAACCACCATTAATCAAGAAGCTATATAGATATACCTACTTTAATTAATTTTGTACTATAATAGCAATTAAATGATAAACAAACCATACGATAGAATCATTATATAAACGATTGATATAAGTAAGATTACGTAAATCACATAAAGGCTCGAAATAATATCAAACAGGTACCAGACATGTAGAAATAACATCTTCTGAAGCACTTTCTTCAACAAAAGTTGTGTCCTTATTCCTTTAACTTGAGTTCAAGCTTGATGTGGAAGTAACATTGATTCTCCTCATTGACATAATGAACACTGCCATTCATCATACTAACAAGGCTTTTGGAGATGTTTAAAGCCATCCCTTCTTGAGAGGTCGAATCATTTTTTACTTCATTTATCTCTGTCACAATACGATTCGGCAGACGTTTGCCAGGATGAGCCATTCTGAATCAAGATGAGAAAAAACGGTATTATAATCATAACAACATCATCATTTGAGAAATCAATGAAGCAAATTACAAACATGATGTCATCCATATGCATTATTTCAGTGGTTTAACATGGTTAGTGATTTTTTTTTCTTTTAACATGTATAAGAGAATTTTGTATTACCTGAATTTGAGATGAACATACTTGTCTCCATCTAGTGTATAGTCTAATTCACAAGATGCCCCAATTTCCACCCAACCATCAGGAGAATGTGCATGATCAACTATTGAATGAAAGAAATCAGACAATGCCATCTGAAGCTTCATTTGGTCACCATATACCATCAATGCATACATTTGCTCAGGAATGGGTACAGTCTGGAAAGCTCTTCAATTGAACTGCCCTTTCTTTTCTCCAGACGTGAAGGAGTACCACATTAGTGAGTATTCACTAGTTCAACATGCACGTAAATTTGGCTTAAATGCTGCGGTTGCCATCAGAATAAGAAGCATTTACACGGGCAGCAACGATTACACAATCGAGTTCTTCCTCCCCATAAGGACTGCATCAGATGTCAAATTTAATGAGTTGGAAGATATGCAGGCAAGATGGCATCGCACGATGGCCTTTTAGAAATATAAATAATGTAAACCGCGCAATAAAGAAAATACATACAGAGGTAGACACAGTAGGCCTGGAAGGAAGAATAAAGTACGATCCAGGGACGCTCGTGCTGGTCGGCCCTGACTCGAACAGTACAGTCGTGGTATGTGATGGGGTGATCTGAGAATCCTTGAGATGGACACAACTGATCATCACTTCAATGCTTCCACCTCGATGGATAGGGCTGGTGGTGTTGGCGAGCAAAACCAGCCCACTACATCGGGTATAACTGACTCGACGAATGGAAGTTCGTAGAGTTACGACGGTAAGCATGAGGGAAATATGGGCGAGAAAGAGTACAGATTATGAAGATTTTGGGCTGCTTCCTTCTACAAATTCGAAGATGTATGAAGATTTTGGGTGGTAGAGGAAATAGATGATGTATAGTGTTGTTGTAATATGTAATGGGGGAGGTTTGATTCAATGAATTTGTTCTATCTTGTGTTGTGTATATACAATGGTGCAGTTCATTAATTAATTACATTAGGTGTGTATTAGGGTTCTAGTTAGGAAGCACACGGTTTTCCACTCTAATTAGGCCAGTGAACATTTTTATCAGGAAAAATAAATGTTACTCTCTCCTCTATATCACTTTTGCATAATATAATTAAGAAAAAATAATTTTTGGTGTTGTGATTTAAGAAAAAAAAAAGGTTTTCAATAATTTAATTTAATAGAATTGACTCTGACTATGTAAAAGAAAGTTGATATTTTTGTAATATTATAGTATTAATATTGTGTACTCCTTCCGTTCTGCATGCTCAAAGGTTATTTTTGTGTTATGCATGTGGATTAAGGAGTATTATTATTTAATGTGTAGAAGGTAGTTATATTAGTGTGAGTGTGGGTCCCATATTTTAACGGTATTAGTGTGTGTGTGTGAGTTCCATGTGTGTAGAAAAGGAAATGAGACTCTTTGGGTGAAACGCTCAAAATAGAAAAAAGGAACTCTTTGGATTGGAGAGGGAGTATTGTTTTAATTTTTGGGTGCATAGCGTTTTTTTGAAAGATATAAAAGAAAAAGTGTATTATTAGGACGAATGGTTTAATTTTTAATTTCTTGTGCGCAAAGACTTGTGTGAGACGTGGCCATTCCGTAACACAGATAAAAAGTAATAACATCATTATCAGTTTTTCTATAAAATGTTATTATTTTCACTATAAAATATTATCACTTTTTATTTATACTATAAATTGTTCATAAAATAGTTCACTATACCATTATTATTTTTTCATTGATTAAGTACTCACTCTGTACCGGGCAAAGGTCCCTATCTGCTTTTTATATGTGGAATAAGTAGTATTATTATTTTATATTTTTTATTGATTAAGTACTCCCTCCTTTCTGGGCAAAGGTTCCATCTTCTTTTTGTACGTGGATTAAGTAGTATTATTATTTTATGTATAGTATGTAGTTGTATTAGTAGTGAGTGGTGACCATATATGGGGCCATTTTACTAAAAGTGGAACATGGGAATGTTTGAATGGTACACCAATAAAATGAGACTTTGATAGATGGGAGAGTATTACTTTTTATTAATAATATTATTACTTTTTTATTTGTCTCAAGACCAGCCCTTACTAGTAAGGCGGGTGTAATTTTTTTTAGGATTAATTAATTTAATAAAATCTTTTAATGAATCAGCTCCCGTTGATGTTTTGATGGTTTCTTGGCACAACTCTCTAGGTGGATTAATTGAAATGGTAACAATGGCAATAGGGTTTACTTGGCAAACAAGGGTGGAGGTCATGGCGCATCCATACCGCGGGTGCATGGGAACTTGTACAACCCTTCGGAGTATGTTGTATACGTGGATTGCATGCAGTAATAGGCAACTTATGGTGCAGTACACGTGTTCAAACACCGCAACTCAATCGCAACACGTAGGGAGAGGGGAAGGGGTGGGGGGGAGATGTGGATGCAGCTGGTGCGGGGGTAATGAATTAAAAATAGTTGTGGCAGGGAGTTATTTTTAAAAAAATAAATTATTTTATTTTATTTTATTTGATAGTGGGGATTGAATTAAAATTTAATTTAAATATCATTCCAATACATTAGGTGCACAAGCATTAGACTATATATTACAAAGTAATATATACTCCCACCATTCCGGATTTAAGTTCATCGGCACTGTAGATACGGAGTTTAAGAAATGTTATTTTTTATCAATTTTATTGATTTTTTAGGGGTATTGTGGTATTTTAAGTAATAAATAAATTATAAAGTATGTTATGCGTGTTAGGTGAGAGTGATATTTTAAAATTAAGATAACTTTTGAGGTTGTTGGTTGGTGTGAAGTTTTCTTTTTTGGTAGTGAACATAAGTGTGGGACGACGAAAATGAAAAGTGTGAACATAAGTATGTGACAGAGGGAGTATAAAATGGCTAAACAATTTTTTTTTTGTATAAATTGGAGCACAACAATTGGACTATTATATAAGAGTTGATATCAAATGTACCTGCACTCAGTGTATAATTTTGTAATTAATAGTATTGTATATATTTTTTAATATTTGTATAACTTTTTTAAATTCAGTTTTTCATTAAAAAGATTTATAGAAAATTCGTTAATAAATATATACTCCCTTCGTCCCGTTTCAATGTTTACGTTTGTTTTTTGTACGTTGATTAAGGAGTATAATATTTTAATAGATAGTAGATAGAAAGATATAATATTTAATGTAAAGTGGGTAAGTGTATTAGTGTTGAATGTGGGGTCATTATGATATATTAATTATTTTAGGTGAATCTCATATCCTAAAAAAAAAATGTAAACAATTAAATATATTAAAATGGGAGGAAAGGAGTATATTTTTATTCATGTATAAATTTTAAAAATAAATACACGGTGTAAATCGGACGGGCTTTAAGATAAGGATGGTAGGGTGACGGTTAGGGATGGTAGGGTGGCGGTTGTAAGAGTATAATTGTACCGAAAAAAAAATTAAACGTAGCACATGTGAAAAAAAAAAAGTTTAAGAGCACACTTTCTCTCGGGGTGTGACCCTCCGTCTTTTCTTCTGTGAGCACAATTCCTTGTGCCTTCTCTAAGGTCGTGTGCTCCATAGGTGAACTCACCGTCTTTTCTTCGGTATTCTTTTTTTTTTCTTTTAATTTAAGTTTCTTTACTATGGTTAATTTTAATGAGGTTAATTATTTAAGTTTAAGAGCACACCTTCTCTTTTTGGGCGCTGCACTTCGTACTGTGAACTGAATTCAATCTTTTCTTCGTACTGTAGGCTGAATTCACCGTCACCGTCTTTTCTTCGATACTGCGAACTCTCCGTCTTTTCTTCAGTATTTTCTTCTTCTTTTGATTTATGCTTTTGTACTATTGTCAATTTTAACGGAGTTTATTATTTAAGTTTAAGAGCACACCTCTTGCCTTCTTTTCTCAGGTGCTTTGCAGCTGAACTCACTGTCTCTTTTCTTTGGTGTTGTGAGCTGAACTCACCGTCAACTCTCCGACTTTTTTTTTTCGGTACTCTTGATTTTAATTATGTTTTAGTTCGGTTCTCTTTTCTTTTATTTTAGAAATTCATTATTTTCGTTGCATTTGAATGAAGCTACATGCCCTCTAATCTCTTTAAAAGTGGAGTGAGTTAGTTAAAGTAGAATTCCAACATAGTTGAATCATCTTCTCTCTAATTTGAAGATTTTATACTTTCTAAATTTGAAGTTAATTTAAGCAATTTGAGTCTTATATAAATACAAAAAGACCTACCTGTTCTTGTATTTAGTGAGCATTAGCACTGATATTTTTGAATTATGTATGATATACAATATTTTGTATATTATTTAAATTTAATTTTAGCATATATATATATATATATATATATATATATATATATATATATATATACAACTTAATGATCCGAACCTTCACTTGAACCTGAAACCTCGATGTTTAGTGAAGAACTTTGGCCATCTTCTTTAGCATATTCGCTTCTTATCTATCATCCGGTAAGGTAAAGAAAGAGGGGCCAAGAACGTAGAGGAGGTAGGATGGGCAGTTGGTCAGATCTAGTATGGATCATACATGGACGGTCGTTGGAACTCGAAGTGAAAGGGCCCCGACTTCTTTCCTTTCCAGAATTAGAGTTCGACCGCAGCCCCCCCCCCCCCCCCTTTTTTTGTTTTGGGGGAGTCCCGTCTCCTCTGCTTGTGTCATTTTGGCCTTTAGCTCAATCGCAATGGTCCTCTTCGAGGAGGCTTCGGCCCCTCTTTCTTTAACTTACCGGATGATAGATAAGAAGCGAAGATAGATTGTTACGAGCTATACTCGGTATTTATATATATATATATATATATATATATATATATATATATATATATATATATATATATATATATATATATATATATATATATATTGATTCTATACCGTATTAATAATTAATACGGCTTATTGACATGTTTACTATATAACCCAGAAATTTGTTAATATTTTAACTTTATGAATTATCCTTATATAATCTTTCAATTATATTAATAATTATATATGAAAATTATTAAAAAAATTTTGTCATACTGCATAAGATATTTAATATATTTTCTTTTCTTTTATGCAACGACTAGATTATTGTTTTTATTAATTCTAAGTTTGAAGTCAAACATTTATTCAAAACATATTAATCGTTAAGTTAATCATTAATTAGTTGATTAATGATTATCATATTTTCATTTTTAAAATTCATTTGATTAACGTAGATATGTTAATACCGGTCTATGGCCGGTACATGAAAATATAAAGTTAGGTTTGTATAGGTAGTGACCCTTCTAAATTAGGTCTTTTTGCCAGAACCAATTATCCTGCAGTCCTATATGACTAGTTCGTAGGTTTAAAGGGCTGGCCTAGTTAAGTCGATTAAATTTTTATTTATTATAAAAAAATTAATTAATAATATACTTAAATTAGTATTAATTATAATTTTTTATATTAACAAATAACTTTTAATGATAATTATATTTAATAGTAATTTAATACCATCTAACTTACTACATTTTTATTGATTTGTCATTTTAAAATAAAATAATTTAAGAATAACGTATAAGATAGATTTTGAAAGATAATATTGAAAATCATCTATTAAATATTAACATATTTGGAATTCTAAAATTCTTTTTTATTTTTTATATTTAAACTTATAAATTTATAGTTCATTACTAATGTTAGGACAACATTTGATATATTTTTAATATTTATTTATGTTTCAAATTATATTAATTTTTATTTAATTTTTTATTCACTGACCCCTTAGTGGCTCGTTTAGCCTGAGGCCCGCTAGGGTTAGAATTAGGTTCGCATAAATGACAGCCCATTTAATATGCACTGCTTAACCCGTGGCTTATTAAATCCGTAGCCCGATAGATCTGGCCCTGTAGGTTCAGGTTCAGTTCGTTTAACATCCCTAGTTTTAAGGTACAAAAGTTGTACTTTCTCCGCTCCATAAACAAATTTACACATTCTATTTTTGTTCGTCATATGAACAAGTTCACATCCCCAAATAAGGAAATACACAAAAATCAATAACCTCACAACACACTTTAAATACAAAATTATCATCCCTTTTACATTCATATATACAATATACTTTATAATTTATTTATTATTTAAAAATACCCAATTATACTTAAAAATAAAGAAAAAAATAAATTTTTCTTAAATTTCCTATGCATGGTAATCAGGACTTTTGAGAAAGTAATTAAAGAAGGTAAGAGAAAAGACAAGAAGCCTGCATTTTAAAGTTCCAAGTGGGACACGTGGCGTTAAGTTAGTTAATGCATGAGCATCCACCACCATTGGAAAAGATCATTGACAGCTAGCTCCATACTAAATATTGCTCAGATTAAATAATGTTTCTGTGTGATGTGAACATGAATTACCACACTCGTCTATACTATCAAGTTTTATGACTTTATCTCATCCTCGGTAATAACTTATGTAATTCCTTATTTAATTCCTTCCTAAACATAGCCGTTTTTAGGGCTGGGGAAAAATACCGAAATTTTGGTATACCGTCCTTATCATAACGAAAAATACCGATTTTACCGAAATTTTAGGTATGCCGAAATTTTTGGTAAGATATGATACCGTATTGAAAATTTTGGTATGATAAAGGTATATAAATAATCAATATCGCGATATTTTGGTATATGCCGAAATACCGTAAAATATTCAATTTTTTGAGTTATATGATACGATATTACCATATTAGATGATACATACAATTATAATTATTATTTATGTATTATAATTTTTAATTAAATTATATATATACACTATTTTATTAAAGATTAAATCTAAAATCCTACTGTATATTTCTTCATAATTATAAATTATTGATAAAGATCATTGACTTACATGATATTAGTACTTATTTGTTAATTAAGTAATTCTATGTATATGAAAATTTAAAAGTGTTGATTTTAATATAAGTTCCATATATTTTTGTGTAGATCTCTTAGGTACTATTTATTTAATGACAAACACTTTGTAAAACGGGTTTAGATATATTAATTATGTAAACTCGGTTACTGTTTAGTACATAAAAAATTACTCTTTAGAACATGAATTGTTACTTTTTAAAT
The DNA here is from genome assembly GCA_023678885.1 of Pogostemon cablin. Lineage (NCBI taxonomy): Eukaryota > Viridiplantae > Streptophyta > Magnoliopsida > Lamiales > Lamiaceae > Pogostemon > Pogostemon cablin. The sequence goes on from CM043009.1 coordinate 10,340,633, forward strand.
TAAAAAATTACTCTTCAAATTCTTGTAAATCCCGATGTATCGATTACTTTAAGTACATAAAAAATTACTTTTTAGAGATACGAATTATTACTCTATTGTGTAAAAATTATTACTCTTCAAAGAGTTATTTTTATATATTAAAGAGTAATATTAAAAAATAAGGCTTACCTGTAAACCAGGTTTTCATGAGACTTACTCTTATTTAATTTGGTCGTTTGTAGATTGTCGTATATTTTTGAATTTGTTATTTATTAGAGTATGTTTTATAGCTATCTTTCACTAATCTAGTACATGATTTTTATAAGATTTATTGAATTTTAGATGTATAACGGTATAGCAAATTATGTAATAGGATGATATATACCGATATTTTAGGTATGGTATGGCATACCGAAATATTGGTAAGCAGAAGGTATACTATTTTCTTATACCGAAATATTGGTATACCGAACTAAGGTATACCGAAAGTTTAGGTAAGGTAACGGTATGATTTTTTAAATACCGAAAATTTCGGTACGGTATATGGTATGACCAAAAATCTTCGGTATGCCATACTGCCCACCCCTAGCCGTTTTCACAGGCATAGTAAAAAGAAAAAAAACCTCCTTGCCCCGAATTTTCAGTTACAATTTGGTGTTACATCTCGCGTTAATAAGAAAAAATATTTTTCCCAAATCAATTTTCCCGTTACAGTATCGTGTTATATCTCTCATTAATAACAAGAAAAACAAGAAATGTTTTTCTCTACTATAATTATTCGATTTAATTTATAAAGTGAGTCGCACGCCCAAAAATGCTGAATATATCAAAAAAAAAATTAAATTAAAACATTCTTAATTTATATGACTTTAATACCCTTACAAGAAATATATTACTTTATTTATTACTAAACATACACCATAGTTGATAAATACACCTCCAAAATTCAATGAAATGAAGAAATGGATATTTTTTTTTTCAGAAATGACACATTTACAATACTCTTTAGTATCTTCCCCATTAGAGAAAATAAATTACTAAAAGCAAAGAAAACAATCTCCCTTCTTCTTCCAAATTCGACTCTGTTTGAACCCAAACTTGTTGAGTAACAATCGCCTACTTCAAGATAGTGCGCATGCCATCAAGTATATATATATATATATATATATATATATATATACACACGTGTATGTGCAAGGACGGAGCCATGCTGGGTGCTGGTCCCCCTGAAGTTTTAAAAATAATTACTATATATATAAGAATTGTTTCTTACTTTTCATTATAGTTCAGTGGTAGGCATGCTTCCTTTTGACGGGAAGGTTGCAAGTTCGATTTCAGTGAAATTCATTCTCTTTTTTCACATTTTTTCTTTTTCTTTTTTCCTTTTTACTGTTATGTTATTTTATTTTATTTTATTTACCTTTTGCATTATACTCATTTATTAAGAGATCCAACTTTATATTATCTGTGAACCTTTTTCTCATGTTTTTCTTTATTCATTATGATTTTTATGTAAATTCTTTATTTTCCTCATTCCATATTTCAATTTAAATATAATTTAGTTAATTGATTTTTCTTTATTGTTGTCATTTATTTTTATACTTTCTTTTATTTCTATTAATTCATTTATATCCTAAGAATAAATTGTGATAATATATGTGTTCATAATAATATTACATATAAAAATATGTTATATGTATCATATAATATTATTACATGATTATATTATTATTTTAATTAATAATTATATATTAGTAGGTCTTTTCTATCCCTTCTTCCCTCCCACATAAAATTTTTCCTCCAACAATTTTCACCTTATACATATTAATAGTATAAAGTTCACGTAATTAACTTCGCATACATTTTACTTGATAAAAAATAAGTTACTTAAAATACACAACAAATTTTACTCTTTAAATATTTTTAATAATATTAAATTAAATTATCTAAGAGTAACACTTTTTTAATCCATGTATAAAAATAAAAGTAAAAATTTTTTATCGAACAAAGGAAATCTGGCCCCCTTCGATAATTTTTCTGGCTCCGTCACTGTGTATGTGTATCAATTTTTCAATTCAAAAAATGTATGATGTTGTTTTATAAAAACTACTACAGAAGCTGTATCAGAATCATGAATAAATGGATTTTGAGTTTTATATTTAGAGAAGAGTGTTAGGACTAAAAATGAGAAGAGAGAAAGTTCTTGTATTGCGACGGATTTACACCTTTTTTAATTAAAGAGATTGAATCCTAAAAATTTAATTTGGGTATGTTTAATAAAGTAATATTAATACTATATATTTTATAAGGGTATTTAAGTAGTTTTAATTAAAAAATATTTAATTCAAATATTTTTTTAGGTTTGTTCAGCAATTTAGGGGTATAGAACTCCATGTTGAGGAGTTACTCGCGTAATGCTGCCAATATATCAGTATCTTCGGTTTGGTATTCTAAGGAATAAGAGCATCTTCACTAAACTCTTTGAACACAGTTTTTTTAGTTAATTTAAAAAGTAAAGCACAAAAAATTCAATCCTAAAGACTCTATATTATGACTTTTGAGTTTAACAATTTTGTTTCATTCGTTAAATTTAAAGAGCCACCAACCCTCTTTAAAATTAAATTCATTAATTTGTTTGCAATTTCCTATACTAATTTTATAGGAATCTAGGTGCAATTAAAATTTTTAATAAATTGTAACATAATTATATTATGATTGGATGAATAAAATATGTAAATAAATAAATATGAGAAATTGAGCAAATAAAGAGTAAAATTTAAAGTGTGTTGGAGTATGTTAACAAAATAAAATTTAAAATAAAAAGATGCCCTTTATTTTACCCTAATTATAAAGATACTTTTGGAGTTGCTCTAATAAGTCAATTTGTAATCTTTAACACCCGCTTTAAATCCAACACTTGCTTTAGTATCTATTTGTGAGGACATAAATCCCTCCCTATAACTCATGAATTAAGAATTATGTCAACAAGGTCTACTCAACACGGATGAATTGGGCGTTTCGTTCCCATTTATAAATTATATTGATTGTATGATATATATATGGTAAAATGGGCTAATTGAATAAATATTTAATACTACTTAGATTAGTTAATTAGCTATACACTGAAACACCACCATCTCGTCGCTGGATCTACTGCCTCAGACGTCCAATCGCCAAGAGTTCCATTTCAGATTTCGTCGCTGATTGAAGATCTCCCATAGGAGGTCTGAGCAGTTCAAGTCATGGTCGCTCACTAGCAACGCTGTCGGAAAATCACCTGATTTTGTCATTGGGAGTGCCCACTGTCGTGGTTAGAGCTACGAGCTTGAATCACCTTTAGTCGTCGCAGTTCGCTATATATTGAAGTGCCCGCATCCAACTAAATCAAGATGAGAGCCATTACAGACATTGAAAACAAGGTTGCCTGATGTCAGAAATTTCTTGCAGCCCATGCCGGAAGCCCCTCTTGCACAAGTACACCGTCATGCTTGACCCAGATGTCAAGATACTCTCCCCTCTATCTCTTTACTTCTAAAGGTACACACAATTACATTTTGAATATTGTTGTCCTGTATAACAATCTGACCCTTTCAACTCTTCTGTGGTTTAAAAAAATTGCAGCACCAAAATGTTGGGTTTGGAATAAAATGATCCAGTTTTGTTATTTAGATAAGGTAACTGTAAAATTGAATCGTCCTTTTACATTCCACTTTTGTAGTTGAATCCATTCATACCCACATTATAAAGACTGGGAAAATTATAATATATGCTTCATTTAAGAGATTAGAGTCTAAAGTTTTATTGCTATAAAATGATTTATCAACTTAAAGATGGACTATAAATTAAGTTTTCATAATACATGACTTGATTTTCAGAAAATTAGTGAAAATCAGAGTCTAAAATTAAAATGTATTCCAATTCATTACAAAGAGTAACCCAATTAATAATGAAAGACGCAATCTTATTGGCCAAAATAAACAGAACATAAACAAATAAACATAATAAGTGATCAAAAAGTTTGTTCGTAGTAACCCAATTCATTATAGAGAGTAACCAAGTTATTTGGAAAGAATAACCTAGAAAATGATTACTAAATAAAATATTTCAAAAGTTTGTTCATAATAACTCAATTTATTAGAACTAGTAACCTAGAAAATAATGACAAATCATTGAGAAAAAAATTGAAAAAAAAAGTCATTTGAGAACTACGCACAAACCCTTTTTCTTTTTTGCTTTCATTGATTTTTCATTCTGCCATCTTCGTCACACACCTTTTCCTGCAATAATTATTCTTTTTATTATTCATACATGAAAAGACATATTTGTCCACAGTTTGAGACCGTCTTAATTCAAAACATTCGTGTAAAGTGTAACATCAGATTAGTTTATTACATCTTGCCACGCAATAACTAAAAGGGTTTTGCCCAATCATGTCATATAATTTAAAATACTCATTATGTTCGTTATTAATGTATCAATTTATTTTTTGCACATAGATTAAGGAGTATTATTATTTTACATGTAGTAGGTAGTTGTATTAGTGGAGAATGTGGATATGGCTCACATATTTTAATTGTATTAATGATTTTGTGGATCCTATATGTCTAAAAAGAGAAATGGATACATTTCTAAGATAGTAAAATGGATACATTAAGGATGGATCGAGGGAGTAAAAAAAGTTAATGAAAAAGACATACATCACAATCACAAGCCCGTGGGATGCTGAAGACAAAGAACTCATCATATTCTTTGCTTTCCCTGGGGATAGTGACCTCCGGCCTCCACCTTAGAGGTACTTCCCACTTCCGATCAGCTCAGTCAAAACTCACTTCAGAGCTTCCCAAAGGAAAGCTAGTTGGTGGAGGATCATGTGTGTTCAAATTAAGGTCGCATGGAGCAAACACATTCACTGGACTTTGATGTTTAGACCAACGTATGAGGTCATCATCGATGTCATCGAAGTCGTCTCCGTCTTATAGGCCTTTAGTTTCTATGGTGAGGTTGTATGCTGGTTCAAGGTGACGAAGAGACGTGCCTTTATTTACGATTGCATCAAGCTTTCTATCGATGGCTGGGGTGTCCCACGACGTAATTGAATCATTAAGCAATGCTAGGTCATCTAGGCTACTTGGGAGGGGCACCCAATCTTGCCACATGATTTTAAACAAGTCGATGTTCAACCTGCGATATTCAAACCATGATACTTCATATATATTTATATGAATATTAAAAGTAGTCATGGTCTTTAAATGAATTACAGTAGGTTGTTGATGATTTGATCATATTCAAGATTCTCGTACAGTCGTACTCATCAGCAAAAGTGATCGTTGTGGAATTCTCATTGAATTTACAAAATGATAAGTTGCGCAGGGTGGTGGAAGATCGATAGTGAAGGATAATTTGAAAGAGGGTAGCAAGAAAATGAAAGTTGGAAAGATAAACTGAAGCTTATGGGAGATTTGGCTATTGAGTGAGGTTTGGGAGAAAATAGAAATAGGGATCACCTGTATTTTATAAGCAGTAATCTGCAATGCACATGAATGGCTGTTCAGATTCTTCATGTTATTTTGATACATCATCTCCTATGCTAAACAATTTAATGGATGACACATAGAAGAGAGAGAGAAACTATACCTTAAAAAAGGAAGCTTAAACCCTAGGAGTAATGATTGGATTTCTTTCTCTTCTTATGCCTCAATCATATAACATGTGACACATAAGATAATATACTAAAATGATGCAGAATATTCAGTATGCGTGAATGGGATATGTCCAAGGTCACGGGCACCAAAAGATATTTTTTATGAAGGTCACACTAACAAAATTATTAATGCTTAAAATCAAGATAATTATTAACCTATACTTCTCAAGTTTCGACAAGTTTTCCGCATTGACTGCAAATATGAGGATATTTTTTTACTTTGACACTGTGAATTTGATTCACATGAGTGTTTGTCTTATAAAATATACTTCATTAAACGGTAATCATTGTATCACTTTTTGTCACTTCTAATTATCCATCCTGGGAAAGAGCTCATATTCACGGTGTAAGAATAAAAAAATACTCATATTTGCAGTAAATGTGAAAAATTTATCGAAACTTGAGGAGTATAGGTTAATAATTATCTTGATTTTAAGCTTTAATAATTTTTTTTCAATAGGCAAGAAAGTATTAGTAAACATAAAAGAAAAAGAAAGGGGAGGGGTAAAGAAAGGGAAATATGTTGAGTGGATGATAGGATCAGAAAGAAAAGCTAAACAAGCGGCTTTAAAAGGGCTTAACAAGGCAGTCATAGTCTTCAACCCCTAACTTGGGCTCAACAAGGCGGTCACAGTCTTCAACCCCTAACTTGGGCTCAACAAGGGGCTTAAGCAAATTTGCCAGGATCTTCAATTCTTTTTGAAGAGCTGCTATGGAGATTAGTCAATTCTTCTCGTGAAGTAGGTTGAGTCATATCAGTTGTGGGTACAAAGCTTATCCCAACTATAGATGATGCGACATGAGTTACACCAGCCATGTCCTTGTCCATGGCAGGAGAAGTGTCACCAGCAAAAGACTCATGTACAACATTATCATTTACAACCAAGGCAGGAGGAACATATTATTTATCAATCCCATAAATATCATAATCATGAATATCAGTACAACTCTGTTCAACTTGCTGATCAAAGGCAGCCATGTCCGCCTGAACATAATGCTGCGCAAGTGACTGCCCAAATGGGTTTTCACCATCATCAACCAACATTTATAAAACATCAAAAGAGTTCCTCAAATGTACCTTATTGGCTTAATCAAGAACAATAGAACATAGCTGCAAATCAAGTTCAGAGTTATCAATTGAACAACATAGTGCTATGTTTTCGGGTTCTCTGCCTGTTGAGAACGGGCTAGAAGAACTGCAGAATGTAAGATAGCAGCCCACAATTTCGTTTAGTATCTGAATGGAGATTAACGTACGTGAGGTTAAAACTAATCAACAACATTAGAAGAACCAGCGCTGGAGGAACGAGCGTCATTTGGTTAAGGCACAACCGTAATCCAGTATACATCAGACGCAAACTGAGCGGGGGAGAGGCGACACTTTGACCATTAGAGCCAAGTTCATCCAAAGAGGCATTCACAACCTTGGCTTGCTTTTTCCATTTGAGCATTAATAATTCTATTAGTGTGACCTTCTTAAAAAAGGATATTTTGGTGCCCGTGACCTTGGACATATCTCGTTCATGCACACCGGATCTTCTGCATCATTTTAGTATTTTTCTTATGTGCCACATGTTTGTTGGCGCTCGATCGTTTGGTTAACGTGACCCATTAGAATACCATGCGTTTCTAACACAGCGGAAGCAATAAATCATAGAAACGATTACCGTTCACCAGGGTATGTTGATGAAGATTAATTCTCGCAGGCAGTCTGTGCAGTCCCACGAGAATGGCCATAACTTCCTCGTCTGATATCGGAATTGAGTGATCTTTGCGTTCAGACGATCTTCTCTTCGACGGATTTCCGTCAGTATATTGATCATCAAATTCTAAGCACTGTACGAATTTATACAAATTTCGCAAGGTCGCGGACAGCAGCAGCAAACTACCTTCTGATCTTCTGCTGTATGTCCCAAGTCCGATCTCGATGTCGTGTGGGCGACAATCTACGAGACCTCCTCAATCTGCTCTCAACCCTCATCACACGTGAAATAATCAGTTAGATTAGATTAGGGTTCCAGAAAACATGGGCTACAGCAGGGACCAGGAGGAGAAATTGGGTTGGGCCTCCATTGGGCTTAAGTATCCAAGCTTAGCCCAAAGCTTATGCTTAAGTCTAATAATAATAATATATTCCACTAAAATATTATTATTGCACTACCGTACCAATCCCAAAATTACGTTTTGGGCTCCTTCTTATTATGAGCCCGTCAGTCTCCCCATGTTTAAGATATACAATGTCCATTAATTAATTTAAGTTACTGACAATTCAATTAATTAATATCTCATCCAAGAGTAGTACCACTCAACCTCATTATCATGTCGGAATAAATTCCACCTGCAGGGTTTACATGAGCTCCTCAAGGGGACATCATCAACCTATGACGGACACGGATTCCTTCTACAATCAACAGCACACCATAGAGACAGCACTATTTCCCAACTCATCGAGTTTGTTGATTTAATTACATGTAAATCTCACCCATTGATGAATCAAAGAAATACATACTGCCCTACGTGTCGAGATTATTGTATAGGGATTAAGAGCACGAACTTCCATAATAACTGAGATCAAGTTCTCCTATAAGTCAGTATAAGTCGAACGATCTCAAGCGGTCCTGCTCAATACACATAAGTGCACTAATGTGATTCTATAGCCAAGACAAGCTAATACCAAACCACACTACAACCATCCCGATAGAGAGCCCCCGTCTATCTCGGTTGTGAGCATCATTTTATACTTTATAAGGAAACCGATAATATGATCTTCCGCGTGTTGTCGCACAACATATTATCTACAGTATAAAGTAAGTGGACTATTGCATCGAACATATAAATAAATTATAAGATGCAATCATTTGATCATATGATTCTCATTTCAAATTAATTGTTACAATATTATTCATACAAAAAGCTAGACTTGTAGTATACAATCCAACAATGTTATATGATTGAGACATAAAAAGAGAAAGAAATCCAACCATTGCCCCTAGGGTTTAAGTTGGTATAGTTTCCCTTTCTCTCCTACGTGCCATCCATTCAATGGTGTAGCATATGAGATGATGTATCAAAATGACACAGAGAATTCGAACTGTCATTCATGTACATTGTAAATCATTGCTTACAAAATACAGGTTATCCTTGTTTCTATTTTCTCCCAGATCTCACTCAATAGCCAAATCTCCCATAAGCTTCAGTTTCTCTCCAACTTAGCTTTCATTCTCTAATTACCCTCTCCCAAATTAACCCTCATTATCGATCTTCAACCACCTTACACAACTTACCATTCAGTCAATTCACTAAGGATTCCAGAGAAAACACTTTTGCTGATGAGTACGACTATATGAGGATTTTTATTATGATCAGATCATCAACAACCTACTGTAATTCATTTAAACACCATGACTACTTTTAATATTCATATAAATATATACGAAGTAGCATAGTTTGAATATTTCACGTTGAACATCGATTCATTTAAAATCATGTGGCTGGATGGGTGATGAGCGTTTTTTACGCACTTCAATTAAATCTCCAAGTGTGAAGGATATCAATTGAAGCGGCAAGCAACCAAGTTAAATTATCGATCCCAAAAGGACAATTAATTATTTATTTATTCTAAACTACTAACTAATCAGAATTAAATAACCAATTTTTCAAGTATGTGAATTTAATTATCTAAAATACTGAAATAATAAATAACTGAATAATTAAAAGCGAGAAAAATAATTCAAGTTCGAATCAAGAGATGAGCAACGGTTCTAGGGTATCAGGTATAAATCAATTAATTTGGATTCCTAGACTCCCAATTTTTTATTCATACAACAACAATGAAAATACACCACTTAACCCTGTTAACCCACCAGATATGATTCGATTTTAATCTAACAATATAATCTTATTTATTTCCTTATGTGCGTGAATTTTATCAAGCCTCCTTCCTATATACTAATCAACACGAACAATAATACCTCCGAATGACAAGTTCGACTAACAAGATATTTTCTAAAAGTACTACAAGACTTTATTCACTTCTAACTTGAATGTCTAATTTATTATTCCACTAAAAAATTTAAGTATCTGATTTATCAGCCCTTGGAAATAATGTGTTCACGGACAAACTACCTTAATTCCTAGCAGATAGAAAATTCAATTCATGAACGTACACAAGCTAATACAATAAACCAAGCATCACGAGCAAAATGACATGAATTATTATGAAGACGTTATGAAACAGAAAAGCAAAGTCTGATTAAATTAAATATATTCAGAATATCAACTGCATAAAATCATAAAATTGATCTAGGTCTCCAAATAAATTAAATCTAACCTTGAAACCCTAGAACTGTAAAAGAAATTAGCCAATGAGGTTACAAGCAACACTTATGGCTATGCAATTCATACCACAAATCAAGACAAAGGAAAAGAAAAAGATTAGAAACACGAAATCCTAGCGTCAGTGTAGTTCTGCGTTCCTTCTCCTTCTCTCAATCTACACTTGGAACCCGTTCAGGATTGATGGAAGATGAAATTTGATATGGATATGATGTGTGAGGGTTTCTTACGTGAAAGTCACGATGGGATCAGATGGTTTCTCCCTCTTGTGTGTTGTGATCCCTCTTTTTATGTCTTGGGCTATTTTCAGAGCTTTTTCACATTGAAAATACGTAAAAAAAAGTTCTGAAAGTCAAAAATACAGTTCTAGATCGAATGGGCTGCGACTGGGCCAAGAATGACGCTGCTCGCCACTCAACTCAAGTCGAGCTAGGTTTGGAAGTGCCGAGACATGGCAAAGCTGCATATAGAGAAAAGATGACGTCTTGTAGGCTCCGTAGGACACTAGTTCGACCACAAACTCGTACACATTGGGTGCAGCTCGAGCCGAGTGGTTTGCCGAGCTGCATACTACATTACGCGACCTCACTGTTTCGAGCATAACTTCCTCATAAGAACTCTGATTTGAGTGAATTTTACGCCAAAAAGATCCTCTCTTCCGTGGCTTTCCAACCATATATAATTTGAGCAATTTTAACTTCTATACAAATACAGAAAAATTACGCAATGTGGATGTGTGTTTTTTAGCATTCATTCACACTTTCACTCTTTATTCCAACTTTGAACTTAAAACAATTCAAATGTACCTTTTTCTCAAATATATGGACATGTAAGAGACTTGAACTAATAAACAACAATAATTCTCACAAAAAGGTGTTAAATCGGACATTAAAACACGTTGATTTTTCACTCTCAATAAACCACAAAACTTACATGTTGCTCGTCCCGAGGCAACAAAATAAACAAAAGAGAAATTAAGCAAGAAAATCAGACCAGAACAAGGACTGACAACTAGGCCATTCACAATGCAGTTGTCTTTAACCTCGGTCATGCAACTCTCATTACATGCAATACTCAATTCATAGCATACAAGATAAGATAATCACCACCAATTAAAATGCTCCATTAACATGTTCTCACGGGTAATACATAAATCACTCACTCTCAAGTGTATAAGATGTACACTTATGGATTAAGGTGTTTATACTCAGATTCAATTTAAGTGCATGCGTAACCATAAACTTGCCAATTATCTCGAACTCTCCACCACTAAAAGTATGTCTCGACAATGAGATCAAAAAGGACTTTTCTATGGATGCAATGTTGACTATTTGGTTAAGGAAAGAAAATATATAGATATGTGACTCAAAACTCAGATCAATCAAGCTATAATTCCATCATGATCATTCAATCTTTCCTCATCTCTTCAATTCAAGCACATCTTTCTCCTTAACTCTACAATTATTGTTCTTCTTCAACCATCACATTTTCCCCCCTTTTTTTCTTGGGGTATCAGTTTTAGACACTACCCCTCGCATCCTCCATGGAGTACTAGATTTAAGCGCTACCCTAGGGTATTTGATTCCATGGAGTACTAGGTTAGGCACTACTCTCTGAATTTTTTAGATGCATTTCCAAGCTCAATCACCGTTTCAAGACCAACTTTATTCCTTCCAGAGTTGTTATCAAGCTTCATCAACACACTTTGAAGAACCATTAATTCTCTGTCATGATGGACACTCAAGGCTCAAAAATATCATTAAGACACTCAAAGTGGTTATTCTCGTAGGCTGCCAAACAATGAGATTTTTATGCTCAACAGGGCTAACTACGGATAAACATTTAGGGAATCATTTGGCTAAGTGACTCATAATAATCAAGGATGACCTTAAATCACTTCCCATCATCCTACACAACATGTAGTCTCAGTCAAGACAAGAGGCAAGTTCTAGAAAACACGCACCAAAAAAGAAACATCATGTGTTTATGTACATGTATAAGTCTCAAGTCTCACATGGGTTTTAACAAGTAACAAAGCACTCTTCATGACAAGTAATATCTCACAAGTACAAATAGAACTTCATATCACAATATAACACAAGTACACTTCCTTCATCAATTTCAAAGAGCATATGAATCTTTGGCAGAATTTAAATAATGTAAGCTCACATGGAACAGAATATCAGAATTCAACCCTTTCACTCCTAAAAATTAAAAAGCTCACATAAAATTAGAAAGAGGAAACGAGTGCATCTGATTTTTCTCTTTCAAAGTATTCACGAGCTCCTCGAGTTGTTCAACTCGGTCAGGTCGAAACCTCAGTGTAGAACTCATCTTGCTACTCTTTTACCTTTTTCAATCATCAAAACTAAAAAACACTTCACAAGAGATCAGAATTCATCAATAATAAAACAGGGGACATAAAAAAATCGAAGAATAAAAAATATCAAAAAATAAAAAATCAACGACAAAACACTAGGGAGCACACAAAAAATAAACACAAAAAAACACTTGGAAAAACACAAAAAAATAAAAAAATCAACATTCACGAATAAATCGAAAATATCAACTAATCACAAAAAAATCGACCCTCCAAGCACAAAAGACAATGCCCTCCAAGCATACAAAATAATGCAGAAAATTTACTTCAAAAGAAAGAGGTATGTAGGTAACCCCCAAAACTTAGATCAAACAAGGTGAGAGAATAAGTTTGCAAAGAAGTATATACCGACACAAACACATAAAAGCAATTACAACAGGAGGGACTACCCCCAACAGACATTCATGTTTAACGTCAGAGAATCATGATGGAATACCTATTTTTGAACTACTGGATCGGAAGACAGTCTTCTCGCATTCTTACCTTCAAGTACTTCTTTCCTCTCTTGTTTTCTACTCCAACCACCTTACCTTTCTTTGTTACTGAAACAGGATCCTTTGACTTCCTTTCCTCCCATGACCGTCTTGATTTCTTCTTGTCAATCCTCCACTCAACTGTAGTGTAAATATGCATAGCAAAACGAGGATTAAACAAGTTAGAATTTTCAACACTAATATAAGAATGAAAATCCAGTGGTAAATTCAGAGGCTTCAGATATGGATCATCTCTTCTTATAACAACAAAAAGATTGTCAAGCATCACATCAGAGTTAGTAATAGGAAAAGTAAGAGATTCACTTGATTATGTGATCTCCTCTACCACTTCTACTCTCTTGCCCTCATACTTCTCCTCCTTGGCAATAGGTTTCATCGCCTCTTCAACAGTGGCCTTCTTAGTGCGATTCACCATTTCTGCAGTGGTTTTCCTTCTCTATTCATCCATGGCATCACTCAATGCAAGTAAATTCTTAAGATAATCAATACATGCATCGTTAGATAAACCCTCAAACTCTGCATCAGACAAGCTGAAGTTCTCTACTACTTCCACAGACTTGCATTCCTGCTGATCTGTAGGCTACTGCATCTCTCTATTCAAAGAAAAGACGATTTTCTTATCATTGATCCTCTGTCTCAACTCTCCTTTGAACACATCTATGAGAATTCTTCTAGTTGCAAGGAATGAATGCCCTAAGATAATAAGTTCCCCATCCTTGTCATCCTCCATATCTAAAATAAGAAAGTCCACAAGAAAAGTAAAATTCGATACCTTCACCAGCACATCTTCAATAACTCCCTCGGGATATGTCAATGAATAATATGCTAACTGTAGGCAACAGATGTAGGTTTCAACTCCCCCAAACCAAGCTTCTTGGATACTGAGAAAGACATCAAATTGATGCTGGTACCTAGATCACATAGTGCTTTCCTTGATGGTCCTTTTCCAATCTCACATGGAATGATGAAGCTGCCTGGATCCTTCAACTTTTCTGGTAGCTTCTTTTGGATAATTGAGCTGCAGTTCTCTGTTAGATTCACTATCTCCACACTTATCAACTTTCTCTTTCTAGAGATGAGTTCTTTGATGAACCTTGCATAGTACAGAATCTCATCCAATGCTTCTGAGAAAGGAATACTGATTTGAACGTCACTCATTACATCAACGAACTTTATGAACTTCTTATCAAGGCTCTTTAACAAGATCTTTGAGGGAAAGGAATTGGTACATTAGTATTATTCGGAAGTCCTAAATTATATTTCTTGAATACCACTTCTGATTTTTTCAGTTTATTAGCTCTTTGGCACTTTTTATCTGAGATTGCTTGATCAGATTGGCTCAATACAGAATTCAGTTGTGCTAGTAACGCTAGAGGGTAGCTCGGCTTGAGCGAGTCGCCAAGTGGGACACAATTTGGCTTGAGCTGGTTCCAAGCCGCACCGTAAACCGCATCTAGACAAGCCTGTACCCTGCTTGGCTGTAACTCATCTTCTCTTGAACCCAGATCGGTTCGAGTTGGAGGTCGAGTCATGGCTGAGTGGCTCTGCTCTGCTCCTGTCATGTCCTGCATCAATTCTGGACCTTTATACTACTTTCTTAACCTTAAAGTGATCGTTTTATACTCATTCGGGTTAATTTCTGTGGCGGATGGAAACTTAACCTTCTCAATCTGCTGCTGCTACTGATTGACTATAGTTGAGATTTGACCCATATTATACGTGTGATTCTGCAACTGCTTATTGACTTCCTCATTATGTTTTATCATATTCGAATCCATGAGTACAATGCAATTGTTGATCTTGTTAATATCACCATCATTTTTCTTTATATACCTAGCCAAAATATCAGTAATGCTTGCCTTCCCTTCTTCAGTCTTGGCTCCATGATCAAAGTTAGAAGGATATGGAACTGCATTATTTGGATTTGAATATGCAAAGTTCTCATGCCTCCGCTGGTCTTGCCAGGACCCTTGGTAGTTCTTAGAGTTAGAGTTCCCTTGAGGGTTTCGACCCATGACCCAGTTTGCATCCTCAATCTCTTGAAAGTTCATGACTACATCCTCACTTGCACTCCCTTGGTTGCCTCCCCCATTCTTACTCGAGATCAGAGTAATCAGGTGTTTGTTCATCTGTTCCAACTGAGTGGAAACCGTATCATTCCTATCAGCTTCAACAACCTTCTCTTCATTTTGTGCAACTCATCCTAGTACATAACTTCTATGAATTCTTTCAGAAGGCCAATCCTTAGAATTCACAGAAATATCATCATACATTTTCTCCATGACTCTTGACATTTTGCCAAAAATTATTCCTCCAGAAGAAGCGTCTACTAACACTCTTGATTCATTGTCAAGACCATTGTAGAAAACGCTGATGAGTTGAGACTTATTAAATCCATGTTGTGGGAATCTCCTTAAAACATCTCTGAATCTCTCCCACACCTCTCTAAACGACTCATCTCTCCGCTGCTTAAACTGATTGATCTCTTATTTAAAAGAAAGAATCTTCCCTGGTGGCATAAAGCAATCAATGAAAAGCTGATGCAGTTTAGTCCAATTCACACAACTATCTCCTTCCAGATTATCATACCACTCCCTTGTCTTATCGGCTAATGAAAACTGAAACAGTCTCATTTTTCATCTGTCATGTGTAGTGTCCAAGATGTTCACAGTATCCATGTAGCTGTTGAAACATTTAAGATGTCCATAAAGTTCATCAAAAATGCCTCCGGCGAAGGGATTTCTCTCTACCATAGTAAATCAGGGCTAGCCTTATATCTTTCGACTCATTGACTTGAACAGATCAAAATATGCCTTAACATCCTACGTTGGTGGACTTGAAAGTCTCTTGAATAACGATGTCATCCTTATGTTGGCGTTCGGATATTGTGGTCCACATGATTCGTTCGGGTTACATGTAATTCTATTGTGGAAACGAATAGAATAAATTACCTTTAACCGTGGTATGTTGGTGAAGAGATTGATCAGCAGCAACTAACGACCTTCCGATCTTCTGCTGTATTCCCAAGCATAGTCTTGACATTGTGTAGGCGACTGATGAGAGTGAAAATAAGCGTGTTTTAATATCCAATTTAACACCTTTTTGATTGATATTGTAGTCTTATATGAGCACAAGTGTATTATATTCGATATATGTGAGAATCATATGCACTTGAGGTGTTTTATTGTGTTTTAGGTGAAAAAAGGATGAAAAGTGCAAAGTTGGAGAAAAGGTCCAATTTGTGCAAGAATGCTGAAAACGCACATCCAATTTTCATAATTATTCTGTATTGTTGTGGAGCTCGAAACTATTGGTGTGATATATGGTTGGAAAGACACTGAAGAGAGGGTCGTATTGGCTTAAAGAACACCATCATTGAAGTCCGAACGAGGAAGTTATGAGCAAAGTGGTGACGCCGCGAGAGATGTGCCAAACAGAATTGCAGTGCTACTTTCCATGGCCTGTTACATATACAATTCTTGGAGTTTTTGTGATTTCTTTATAAGGATAGAAATCTCAGGAAGAGAGGATCGCGTGAGCGCAAAAATACTCAATTCGGAGGTTGGATGTGAAAGTTATACGCGAAACGGAGAGACTGCGCAAATCGATTCGACCTGCCTGAGGTCGAACCGAGGTCGAACCCAACGGAAAAAATGCTGGTTCGACCACGACATGCTGGTTCGACCTGTTGGCTGGTCGAACCATGTACCTGGGACGTCCAGAAGGGTGGTTCGACCATGGTTCGACCTCCCCTGTTTGGTTCGACCTGTTTGGGAGGTCGAACCGCGCTTCGGGAACTTACCAAATTCGTATTTTCGAGGCCTAAACACGTGGGATAATTAAGGAAGCCCATTCCAAGCCTAGGAGACGTGATTACAAGTATAAAAGGAGGTCTATGAAGCCACAAAAGAAGAGGAACACAACACAAAAACAAGAGAGGAGAAGAGAGGCCACAACATACAACACCCCACAAGGGGGGATCACCACCCAACCATCATTCTTTTCTCCATCCATCCATCACTTTGAAGATTCGTTTGTGGAATCAAGGGGAGAACTAAGAGAAGAATTCAAGAGCGAGAAGGACGCGATGACGCCACATTTAGGGTTTATTCGTTTCCTAATTTATCTTGTATTTTCCGGACATCCGGGTAAAATCTATCCAACACCCATGTGTGTTTCCTACAACACCATGGGCTAGAGCCTTTTTGGTATAACTAGGATTGTGAAGGTTTTATCTAGTTAATTGAACTTCCATGTGTATACTCCGTACAACATTACTTGTGGTTTATTTTATATAAGATTGTGCCTTTTTAATCCATACTCATAGTCGTTTTGGGCATCAATAATCGTTGTGTAGAGTCTGAATACATAACATGGTTATTGGTTGAGTGCGTTCACTGTTGAGTAGGGTTTTAAGTTATAATTCTAAGTGAAGGGATTCCGAAGTCTTATTAGAACTATCTTATATGAATACTTATTAATTGAATTGAATTCGGGTTAATAAGTAGAATAAAGAGGATAATTTTATAGTACCTATAAAGGGAGATCATATCGGGTTAGAGTACCAATCCTAGGGGGAAATAATTGATTCTGATAGTACCTAGAAATGGGGGTGAAATTATATCTCTTGCTCCAAGGTTATTCACACGTGTTACACGCATGTTTACTTATGTCTATAGAATAGATATGCATGGTTTAGTGATGCGTCCATATTCCACAAGGCAGAGTCGGACATTGACACATGGAAGAGAAGTTAATGAGTAAAACTGGATTATCCTATAGCTACCTATTCTCCTACTTGATCCACTTTCGTATTCTTCGAGTAGTACTTTATTTTATTTGTTATTTTAATTATTTGTTTAGTAGTTAATTAAATCCATCAAATCTTATTGCCTTGTCTTAATTAATTTAGATAATAATTAAATTAATAATACGCCGTCCCTTGGGTTCGATATTCACTTGGTCACCTTTCGAGACTACAATTGATATCCTTCATACTTGGGGATTAATTGTGTGTTGAGAAAATGCTCATCATGTTCTTGGTGCCGTTGCCGGGGACGGCTGTTATTATTGATTTTATTATTTCTAGTTTATTAAGATTTTTTTCTTTTATTTGTGATTATTTATTTCTATCTAACCTTGAATTTTTTCCGAGTTACTTGTGCGCTTGAAAAAATGAGAGGAAGGAATAACACATTGATCTAAACATGGTCGGAGCAAGGCAGAATCCGGATAATGTTGCCATACGTGAAATTTTCACGAACTTTGGGAATGTCAACATGGGGTTGATAGGAGCAAGGGGGGATGATGATGATTTTGAGATACATCCCGCTCTTATTAACATGGTAGAGAAGAATTCCTTTTCTAGAGGTTGTTTTGAAGATCCATATCAGCATCTCCGAAGATTTCTTGGTTATGCAAACACTCAAAAGGGCAGTGGAGCGAATGATAATGCTAGGCGGATCGCCTTATTCAAGTTCTCTTTAATTAATAAGGCGGAAGCTTGGTATGAGACCCTTGATCCAACAGATTGCACTACATGGGACCAACTGCAGTAGAAGTTCTTGGAGAGATACATGCCACCCTCAAGGATCTTAAGAATGAAGCAAGAGATCACTCGATTTGTTATGAATCAGGGTGAGAAATTTTATGAGGCGTGGGACAGGTTTAAAGACATGCTCAGGAGGTGTCCACAGCATGGAATGTCTAAGGCTGAATACATAAGCATCTTCTTCTATGGATTGGATTGTGAGTCGCGTATTGATGCATCATCAGGAGGAGCGCTGTTATCAAAGACATCACTTGAAGCAGAAAAGTTATTTGAAGACATCTCTATGAATTTACGTGACTGGCCAGTAGAGAGAGATAGAGGATCATATGTACTTGGCAAGGTGGCGCAGGTTGAATATCAAGTGAAGCCGAATAGGGATGATGAGATCGTCTCTAGTCTAGCTAACATCAACAAGCTACTAGAGTCACAGCAGAGGTAGATTACAGAGTTGACACTAAGGGGGCCTAGTATGAAGCAAAGTGAAGTGAAGAGTGATGAAGATACCGTCAATCGATACATGGCTGAGAACGATGCAAGGGTTGGCCACATCGAAACTAGAATGAATGTTGATCATGCAGATTTATCTAAGCAGATGAAGGAGCTTACTTTGATTATGGGGCAGATGACCGCGAACGTGAATCAATTGACACAAAAATTGGAAGATAAAGCCATCACGTTAAGGTCTGGAACACAGTATGAAGGAACGACGGAGCCGAAATTGAAATCTGAAGCCAAATGAGCCCGATTTGACCCTGATTCGACCAACACAAGAAGTCGAACCATGTAGGGTAGGTCGAATCGGAGCACTGGACACGATCAGAAGAAGACTCAGCATTGGTTCGACCAAGCTCATCTGATTCAACCTGGCTAATGATGCTCGTTTTCTCAGCACACAATTTAATCCCCAATTATGAAGGATATCAATTGTAGTTTCGAAAGGTGACCAAGTGAATATCGAACCCAAGGGACGGCGTATTATCAATTTAATTATTTACTAAATTAATTAAGACAAGTGTGGCAATATAGTTTGAGGTTTAGAATTATTAAACTAATAAACAAGTAATTAAAATAACAAATAAAATAAATATCACTTGAAGAATACGAAAGTGGATCAAGTAGGATAATAGGTAGCTCTAGGATAATACAGTTTCACTATTTAACTTCTCTTCCATGTGTCAATGTCCGACTCTGCCTTGTGGAATATGGACGCATCACTAAACCATGCATATCTACTCTATAGACACAAGTAAACATGCGTGTAACACGTGTGAATAACCTCGGTGCAAGAGATATAATTTCACCTCCCTTTCTAGGTACTATCAGTATCAATTATTTCCCCCTAGGATTGGTACTCTAACCCGATATGATCTCCCTTTATAGGTACTATGAAATTATCTTCTTTATCCTACTTATTAACCCGAATTCAATTAATAAGTATTCATATAATATAGTTCTAATGAAGCTTCGGAGTCCCCTCACTTAGAATCATAACATGGAATCCTGTTCAGCGGTGAACGCACTCAATCTACAACCAAGATATATATTCAGACTCTATATATCAATTGAAGATGCACAAAACGACCGTGAATATGGATTAAGAAAGCACAATCATATATAAAATAAATCCACAAGTAGTGTTGTACGGAGTGTATACATGAAAGTTCAATTAACTAGATAAAACCTTCAAACTCCTAAATCTACCAAAAAGGCTCTAGCCCATGATGTTTCGAAGAACAATCATGGGTGTTGGATAGATCTTACCCGGATGTCCGAAAAATACAAGATAAATTAGGAAACGAATAAACACTTGATATGGCGTCTTCATGCCCTTCTCCATCTTGAATCCTCCTCTTGGTTCTCCTCTTGATTCCACAAACGAATCTTCAAAGTGATGGATGGATGGAGGAAAGGAAGTGGATGATGGATGGGGGGTGATCCCCCCTTGTGGGGTGTTGTATGGTTGTGGCCTCTCTTCGGTGATTGGTGACGTTTTTCTTGACTGCATGAGCCTCCTTTTATACTTGTAATCACGTCTCTAGGGTTTGGAATGGGCTTTTCAAGTGATCCCACGCATTTTGGCCTCGAAAATACGGATTTGGTAAGTTCCCGAAGCGCAGGTTCGACCTCGTCAAACAGGTCGAACCACTTGCCACAGGTCGAACCACAGGTCGAACCCTGCTACTGGATTTGCGCAGTCTCTCCGTTTCGCGTATAACTTTCACATCCGACCTCCGAATTGAGTGATTTTTACGCTCACGCGATCCTCTCTTCCTTGGATTTCTATCCATATAAAGAAATTACAGGAAGTCCAAGAATTGAATATGTAACAGGCCATGGAAAGTAGCACTGCAATTCTGTTCGGCACAGCTCGCACGGCGTCACCACTTTGCTCATAACTTCCTCGTTCGGACTCCGAATGGGATGTTCTTTACGCCAAAACGACCCTCTCTTCAGTGGCTTTCCAACCATGTATCACAATTCCCGTTCAGAGCTCCACATCAATACAGAATAATTACACAAATTCGACGTGCGTTTATCAGCATTCTTGCACAAATTGCACCTTTTCTCAAACTTGGCTCTTTTGATCCTTTTTCCACCTAAAACACAACAAAACACCTCAAGTGCACCTTTTTCTCACATATAATGAATATAAGACATTTGTGCTCATATAAGACTACAATATCAATCAAAAAGGTGTTAAATTGGATATTAAAACACGCTTATTTTCACTCTCATCAGCTAACAGGTCGAACCTTGGTCGAACCCGACCATTCCGAGCACTCTGTTTTTCCAGAAGACCGGTTCGACCACAGCCTTATTAGTTCGACCTGGATACCAAGTCGAACCCTGGTCGAACCGCATCAAGCGAAACACTCTATTTCAGATCATCATCGGTTCGACCACGTCACTCATGGTTCGACCACACATACTGGTCGAACCCAGGTCGAACCGGAGGCTAAAGACCATGCAGAGAGCAGATTCGACTTGGGGGAAAGTGGTTTGACCTGGTCATAAGGTCGAACCTAGGTCGAATCACATAATTAGAGAGAGAATCAAGTTTCAGAAGAGTGGTTCGACCACTGCGTGCCTGGTTCGACCTGTTGAACAGGTCGAACCTAGGTCGAACCCAAACTAAAAAGTGAGAATGGACTTCCAGGAGCTTGGTTCGACCACTATGTACCTGGTTCGACCAGTACCCCTGGTCGAACCCAGGTCGAATCCTCTCAGAACGCACCCATTTCTGCGCCGAATGCTCCGCATGATGTTGATGCTACCCCAGTACCATTACATGAGCAGAATACTGAGCTTACAATGGAGAAAAAGTGGGAAAGAGCAAAGAAGTTGTGAGCGGAGAAGCTTAGACTGCAGATGGATAATGAAGATGTGGTTTTCTCTCTTGATCATGCAATGAAGATGTCCATGGAGACTCAATCGTGCAAGAGCATTGATATGGTTTCTAACTTGTTTAATCTTGATTTTTCTAAGACAGGTGATTCTGAATTTAAGTGGAAGGTTGACAAGGAGGAGTCTAGACAGCCATGAAAGGAAGGAAATTTCAATGATCATATTTTTGCGACCAAGAAAGGTGAGGTGTTGAGTGTAGACAAGAAGAGGGAAAGAAAGTATTTGAAGGTGAGGATGCGAGAAGACCGTACTCTACCGTCGTGACTCTACGACGTTAAACATGAGCGCCTGTTGGGGGCTTGCCCTTCTATTTTATTGCTTTATTTCTTTCATGTGAGCAGGGTTTTAAGTTATAATTCTAAATGAAGGGATTCCGAAGTCTTATTAGAACTAGCTTATATGAATACTTATTAATTGAATTGAATTCGGGTTAATAAGTAGGATAAAGAGGATAATTTTATAGTACCTATAAAGGGAGATCATATCAAGTTAGAGTACCAATCCTAGGAGGAAATAATTGATACTGATAGTACCTAGAAAGGGGGGTGAAATTATATCTCTTGCTCCGAGGTTATTCACACGTGTTACACGCATGTTTACTTGTGTCTATAGAGTAGATATGCATGGTTTAGTGATGCGTCCATATTCCACAAGGCAGAGTCAGACATTAACACATGGAAGGGAAGTTAATGAGTAAAACTGGATTATCCTAGAGCTACCTATTCTCCTACTTGATCCACTTTCGTATTCTTCGAGTGGTACTTTATTTTATTTGTTATTTTAATTATTTGTTTAGTAGTTGTTAATTAAATTCATCAAATCTTATTGCCCTGTCTTAATTAATTTAGATAATAATTAAATTAATAATACGCCGTCCCTTAGGTTCGATATTCACTTGGTCACCTTTCGAGACTACAATTGATATCCTTCATACTTGGGGATTAATTGTGTGTTGAGAAAATGCTCATCAGCGACGATCTTCAAGACCTTCTAAATCTGTAATCCTACTTATTTCCTCTACGGTATTAAGTGCAGATTAGGGTTTCAGGATTAATGAGGTGGCTTATTTATGGGCTACAACAGGGACATCATGCAGGAATAAATCCACCTGCAGGGTTTACATGATAATCCTTATCAGCTCCTTAAGGGGACATCATCAGCCTATTTAATAGGACACGAATTCCTTCTACCATCAACATCACACCATAGAGACAACAATACTTCCTA
This sequence comes from Pogostemon cablin, assembly GCA_023678885.1. Classification (NCBI taxonomy): domain Eukaryota; kingdom Viridiplantae; phylum Streptophyta; class Magnoliopsida; order Lamiales; family Lamiaceae; genus Pogostemon; species Pogostemon cablin. The sequence continues at coordinate 10,363,705 of CM043009.1, forward strand.
ACTCACCAAGATTATTGATTTAATGAATAAATCTCACCTATTGATGAATCAAATAAACAAATATTGACTTACGTGTCGGGGTTATTGTATAGGATTAAGAGTACGAACATCCATAATAACTGAGATCTAGTTCTTTTATATAGTCAGTATAATCGAACGATCTCATGTGGTCCTGCTCAATTCACACAAAGTGCACTAATGTGATTTTATAGTCAAGACAAACTACTACCAAATCACAGTAAAACTGTCTCGATAGATTGTCCCCATCTATCTCAGTTGTGAGCATCTATTTATATTTTATAAGGAGCCGACAATATGATCTTCCGTGCGACACTGCATACCATATTATCTATAGTATAAGGTAAGTGGACTTTTGCAATAACATATAAGTAAATTATAATATGCAAAACATTTGATCATATAATTCTCATTTCAAATTCATACAAAAAGCTAAACTTTTAGTATACAATCCAACACCTCATATAGTGGTCTATCTCCCATTACTTCTATTTCTGTTTCTGTTTCTTCTAGGATACCCTGCTTTTCTTTCTGTTCTTTTTCCTCCTCTACAACTGATTTTCAGTATGTCCGTTTTCTTCTTCGGAGGTGGTTCCTTTGCAGCTTTAGGAGGTGTGCTGAGATTCTTTCCCGTTCCTTTCCTTTTCCTTGTAGAAGCTTCTATTTTCGGATCAAATTTAAGATCTTGCAATCCCTTCTTTGATCTAGTGTGCATGCAACTCAAGAAAAATTCAAGTTAAAGGAAAATTAATTCTCAACACAATTAAATATCCTAATTAAATTAGCAATAAATGAAAAATAAACAATTAAACTGCCCCTGGCAGTAGTGCCAAAAACTTGATGTGCATTTTTCACGCACTTCAATTAAATCTCAAAGTATGAAGGATATTAATTGTAATGGCAAACAACCAAGTTAAATTATCGTTCCCAAAAGAATAATTAATAATTTATTTCTTCTAAACTACTAATTAATCAGAATTAATTAACCGATTTTCCAAGTGTGTGAATTTAATTTTCTAAAATACTGAAATAATAAATAACTGAATAATTAAAAGAAAAAAAATAATTCAAGTTTGAATCAAGAGATGAGCAACGCTTCTAAGGTATCAGGTATAAATCAATTAATTTGAATTCCTAGACTCCCAATTGTTTATTCGTGCATCATCAATGAAAATACACCACTTAACACTGTTAACCCACCAGATATGATCCGACTTTAAGCTAACAGTATAATCTATTTATTTCCTAAGGTGCGTGAATTTTATCAAGCCTCCTTTCTACGTACTGATCAACGCGAACAACAATACCTCCGAATGACAAGTTCGACTAACAAGATATTTTATGAAAGTTTTACAAGACTTTATTCACTTCCTACTTGAATGTCTAATTTCGTTATTCCACTAAACAATTCAAGTATCTGATTTACCTGCCCTTGGAAATAATGTGTTCACGGACAAACTACCTTATTTCCTAGCAGATAGACAATTCAATTCATGAATGCACACAAGCTAACACAATATATCAAGCATCACGGGCAATGACATGAATTACATATTATGAAGACGTTATAAAAAAGAAAAGAAAAGTCTGATTAAATTAAATAAATTCAGAATATCAACTTCATAAAATCACAAAATTGATCTAGGTCTCCAAATAAATTAAATATAACCTTCAAGCCCTAGAACTGTAAAAGAAATTAGCCAATGAGGTTACAATAAACACTCATGGGTATGAAATTCATACCCCAAAGCAAGACAAAGGAAAGGGGAAAGATTAGAAACACGAAATACTAGTGTAGCGTAGTACGTTCCTTCTCCGTCTCTCAGATCATTCGATCTTTCTCAATCTGCACTTGGAACCCCTTCAGGATGGATGGAAGATGAAATTTGATATGGATCTTATGTGTGAGGGTTTCTTATGTGAAAGCTATTGCTTTCATACGGCGGGAGTCATTGGTTCAAATCCAATAGTAGGTAGAACTTATTAGATGCCATCGACTCCGACATCTAATAAGTTTTTTGTCCCAACCTTTTCTATTTTGATAGATTTTTTATTTTTTATTTATTTCTATTTTATATTTTAATTGCGTTGTATCAAAATTGGATTATGCTTGATTGGATTCACTCGGCAGAATCCAATCCAAATTTACCCCCATTTCCACATTTTTACCCCCTTTCTAGTGAAAGACCCTAACCCTATTAGGGTCACCAATAATAGAAAATCTAATAATGAAAAACAAATGAGTTTGTGACAATGGATTTTTAGAAACCGAATTTAGTTTTATGCTTGTTCCTGAAGTAGAAACCGATCCATTTGTTCCTGAACAACTTCTTTCAAAAGAGCTTCCGCTTCTTCAATAAATATCTTAGTAGAAGATATGATTTCTTGGAACTGGGGTTTATTAGTTTTTAAGTAAGTACGTAAGGTAACCAGTTTTGATCCCGCTATTTAGAGGTTCGAATCCTTCCGTCCCAGCGCAGTCCATTTTTATGCTCCATTATTCCCATAGAAAGAATAGGAAAATAACTTTTTGATAAATATGTTGAATAATCTAAATTAGGTTCTTTTTTTTGTTCATCGATAAAATGGCTTTTTTTCTTTTAGTTTTTAAAATAAAATAAATCAAAAACACTTAAAAAGTGAATTCCACTTTTGATTTATAGAGACAGGCTATCAAAATAGACCTGTTTCTGAAGAGTCTTATCTAATGAAAATCAATAAAAATCAAGATAATGATAATTTAAGATTCAAGATATTTGTTCAAAAAACTGAAAAACCTTGAAATAATTAAAAAATTTGATAAAGAAACCATGGATAAATCCAAGCGATCTTTTCTGAAATCCAAGCGATCTTTTCGTAGGTGTTTGCCCTTCAATCAGGGGATCGAATTGATTATAGAAATATGAGTTTATTAGTCGATATATTAATGAACAAGGAAAAATATTATCTAGATGGAAGATTTCACAAAACCGTTATCGCTTAGTTTTGGACTTTTCGGGAATTTTTATTGGATGAATTAGTAGTGGCTCTCCCTCTTGAGTGTTGTAATCCCTATTTTTATGTCTTGGGCTGTTTAGGGCTTTTTTGCTTTGAAAATATAGAAAAATTTGTTCTGGAAGTCAAAAACACAGTTCTAGATCGAATGGGCCGCGACTGGGCTAAGAATCACGCTGCTTGTCACTCAAATCGAGTCGAGTTAGGTTTAGAAGTACCGAGCCATGACCAAGCTGCATATGGCTAAAAATATGACGTCTTGTAGGCTCTAAAGAACCCCAGCTCGACCACAAGCTCGTACACGTTGGGTGCAGTTTGATCCGAGTGGTCTTCTGAGCTGCAGACTGCATTTCACGACCTCATCGTTTTGAGCATAACTTCCTTATACAGACTCTGATTTACTAATAGTTGCACCAAAATGATCCTCTCTTCAGTGGCTTTCCAATCAAATATCACATGATCATATTTGACTTCTACACGAACACAGAAAAATTATGCAATGTAGACATGTGTTTTTCAGCATTCCTTCACACTTTTACCTTTTATTCCAACTTTGAACTTTTGATCCTTCTTCCATCTAAAACACAATGAAACACCTCAAATACACCTCTTTCTCAAATATATGGACATGTACGAGACTTTTGATAATAAATGATAATAATTCCACAAAAAGCTATTAAATAAGATACTAGAACACGCTGATTTTCACTCTTAACACTGGGGTGTGCTCCTCCCAAGTAGCCTAGATGTCCAATCCTTACTTAATGATTCAATTATAGGACACCCCAACCATCGATGGAAAGCTCGATGAAATCGTAAACCAAGGCATGTCTCTTCGTCACCCTAATCCAGCACACGGCCTCACTTTGTAAACCAACGGCCTCAGAGATGGAGACGACTTCAATGACATAGATGATGACCTCATACGCTGGCTTGAACAACAAAGCCCCCTGGGTGTTTTCGCTCCATGTGACCTTAAGTTGAACACACATGATCGTCCGCCAACTAGTTGTCCTGTGGAAAGCTCCAAATGAGTTTTGACTGAGCTAATCGAAAGTGAGAAGTACCACTCATGTGCCGTAGATCACTATCCATGGCGAAGGCGAAGATATGATTATTTCTTTGACTTCAGGATCCCACGGGCTTATGATCATTGTATTTTGAGTACTTCTGATTCCTTTGATTATTCATGAAGTTATCTCGAATTGTTAGTTATTAGAATTCTCTTTTTCTGCATGATAGTTGTGTTTCATGTGGCAGTCTTAGAGGATTAATCCATATAGCTAGCCTAAGATAACTAGACAACTAGTAGGGAATATTGATAATTATTGGCGATATAGGATTGGTAAGGTGACACAGGATTAATAATCTAGTATCCAAGAAATGTAAAACTTTAATATCGTAAGTACCTATAGAGGGAGATATAATTAATTTCGAACTGATTCTAGAAATTCCAGCTTATAATAAGTACTGGATAGCACTTGATCATATGGTCTAGTTTGGCTTAAAGATCCTTCTATAATATCTGCATGATAATGAATCATAAGTCTAGAGAGTCAGTTACATGTTCAACTAGATTGCCCTAGCATTACCATTCTTCTTTGTTGAATACTTGACAATTTTTATTTTAGTTATTAGATTTGTATTTAGTTCTTTTGTGATTTATTTTATTGTAGTACGTTAAACACTATTTGCTTTTAATTTAGATCCAAACAATTCTGATCTTCCTTGTGAGAACAGGTGCATGAACACTTGGTCAAGTTGATGAAACATCGAACCAATCAACCTAGAACTTGAAGCAACTGTTATATAGATTGGGAGAAATTGGAAGCATCCAACTACAACAATTTACAGTTCAGAATCGGACAGTGATCAATTTTCAAAAAATCAGAAGCAGGAGTTGAACAATTTTTGCAGAAACTTAAGAATTTGAATCTATTCGAGGGGGACTGAGACAGGAAAATGGCTGATGCTGGAGAGGCTGAGAATTTCCCAATCAATATGCATGATCAATACAAACTGAGGCATACTACTAATGCTGGACAAACTGTACTATCAATCACTGCAAAAATTTTTGAGTTGCTGTTTGGACTGATTTGGATGGTGGAGGGATAAATGTTCAGTGGGGGACCACTGGAGAACCCTACTACACATCTACAGCTGTTTGATGATTATGTGAGGACCCCAGAAGCATTAAAATGTTCCAAAAGATGTTATCAAGATACGACTTTTCCTTTTCTCATAAACGACAAAAGCCAAGGAGTGGTACAACAACCTCCCTGCAGGATGTTGTGCTACTTGAGAGGACTTGGCAAACAAATATCTGAATAAGTACTTCCCTCCCTCCAAGAGTTTCTTTGCGAAGAATAAGATCACGCAATTCACGCAAGGATCCTTGGAGATTTTTTATAAATCTTGTGAAAGATTTAAGGAACTATTGTATTGCTGTCCACAACACGGGTTCTCCAAAGACACTTATTCAGGCTTCTTCTATCGAGGCCTAAATAGTGACTCAAGAGTGTTGGTGGATCCAATACCAGGTGAATCAATCTTTAGGTCACTTGAGGTTAGTTTAATCTAGGGTTTTTGCAGGACTGAGTCCCCATAGGCATTTTCATTTCTTTATCAAGATTGAAAACTACTTTCTCCTTGTCCATCCGCAACTTGAGTTCTCCTTTTTGCACGTCAATATTGGCTCCAACTGTAGCAAGGAACGGTCTCCCTAAGATAAGGGGAACATTATCCTTATCATCCTCTATTTTCATCATTAGAGAATCCACAGGAAAGACCAACTTATCAACTTTCACCAAAACATCTTCAATTAAAACCTTTGGAAAAGTCACGTATCTATCCGCCAACTGTAGAGCAATAGTAGTTGGAGTAAGCTTCCCTGAACCAAGCCTTTTAAATATGGACAAAAACATCAAATTGATGCTTGCCCCAAGATCACACAAGGCTCTCCGTGCCGGCCCATTTCCTATCTCACATAGAATTGTGAAGCTTCCAGGATCCTTCAACTTTGTAGGCAGCTTTCTCTGAATGATCGAGCTACAGTTCTCAGATAAATTCACTATTTCCACTCCGTTCAAGCTCCTGGATTAGATAATGCTTCTTGTATTATCCTTGGTTCATTTTCTAGCATGTAGCTTATAAAATTGGTACCAAATGACTTTTTCTTCTTGGTTTTTTTACTACACTTTAGTTCTTCTTCCCCTTGAACTCACTTCTTGCTTTTCTTTTTTTAGAAATATGTTCTTAAAGAACACACGTTTCTAGATTCAATAGTCCTTCCCTCATTCATTTTGGGAACTTCCGACTTGTGAACTAAGAATCGATGTGCACTACTATTATATGCATAGCCAATAAAGATGCAATCAACTATTTTGGATCCTAGCCTTACTTTTTTTGATATATGTACCTCAACTTTTGCTAGGCACCCCACACTTTAAGGTAACCGTACAATGGTATTCCTCATTTTCATAATTCATAAGGAATTTTATATCTTTTTTATGTGATAGTTTATTAAGAATATGGTTTGCTGAAAGCACAACTTCTCCCCCACATGTTCTGGGGTAGGCCTGAGCTAATTAACATAATCATCTCTTTAAGAGTTCTATTTTCGTGATTGGCAATGCCATTAGATTGTGGTGAGTAATTATTCAAATGCCGTTAGATTGTGGTGTGTTGTGGTTTGATGAATAATGTCATTTTGTAGACAAAATTCTTCAAATGGAGTCACATATTCTCTACCTCTATCTCTTCGAATCATTTTGATTCTTTTGCTAAATTGATTTTTGACTTCATTCTTAATGTTCATTACTGCATTTAATTGCTTCATCTTCTCCTCTTCGAAGATATACATAACAACATCTTATGCAATCATCGATAAAAGTAATGAAGTAATTTTTACCATCTCTAGTTTGTACGAACTTTAAATCACATATATTAGTATGGATTAGTTCTAGAGGTGTTGTACTGCTTTGAACTAAAATTTCACATTTTTGGTGCTTTTGTCATTTTTGCTTCAACAAAAAATTCACATTTCTTTTGTGGATCTAGTTTCATTTTTTGCAACAAATTTAAGTTGACTAAATTTCTTAGTGAATTTAAATTTCATATCCAATCTATCATGCCATAAATTAAAACTCTCGGCCAAGTAAGAAATAACTTTTCCTATATTTTAAGATCGCGGTGTATAGTCATTACATTTAATTTGAAGAGCCTCTTTTCTAGGTAGCCACTTTTGAATAGTACATATTTGTAAGACTCATACACTTATATAAATCAGACTTTGCTAAGTAATGATCCAGACACTAAGTTCTTGCGAATGTCTGAGATATGCAACATATCCACAAGCTGGAGCTCTTTTTTCCCGATGTCATCTTCAACACAATTTTGCCTAATCCAACAACTTCAGATGTGGCCAAATTTCCCATAAATAATTTTCAACCACTTATTGGGATATAGGTAGAGAACGTTTCCTTGTCCGAGCAAATGTGTCTTGTAGCTCCACTATCCACAAACCATTCTTGTGGGTTATCCACAAGGTTTTCTCCATATGTTCGGGCTTGTCAAAATTGTAGCAATTGCTTTTAATTTTCTATGCTTTAGGCTTTTGATTTTTGTAATTCCATTTTCTCTTTTTGTTTGCGCTGAATTTAGCCAACTTAACTCTTACCTCTTTGCTAGACTTAATTTTGGACTTTCAATTTTCTATTTTGGTCAGCCTCACAATCAAGTCCTCAAACCCCATTTCTTTTCTTTTGTGCTTGAGATACTTCTTAAAATCTTTCCAAAGAGGCGGTAGCTTTTCAATTTAAAGTATTCTTAAAATCTTTCCAAAGAGACAGTAGCTTTTCAATTTAAAGTAGCATCTTCAAAGGATTCACTCAAGCCCTTACCCTCAGCATGGATGTTATGTAGGATTAATTTTAGTTCTCTAATTTAATCCAAAACAATCTTGGAGTCCACATTTGTACTCGAGGAATAGACCGACAATGAATTTCTTCATTCCGACATCATCCGCTTTGTACTTCTTTTCAAGTGACTCCCATAATTCTTTAGAAGTGTTCATTTATGTATAAACATTATAAAGTGAGTCATCTACCCGTTTAGAATGGAGTGATGGCACATGAAGTCACTAAGTTTCTATGCATGAGCGGCAATTTTCTTTTGCTCATCAACTTCATCTTCTTCAACCATTGGAGCGACTTCTGTCAAAAAATGGGTGAGGTTGAGTGTTGTTAAGTAGAACATCATCTTTTGTTGCCAACGCTTAAATTCTGTTCCATCGAACTTAAGAGGTCTCTTTAAGTGAACAGGTGCAACAGTAACAGTAACAGGTATAATAGTAGCAATCTTTAAATACTAAGATTTTATATTAAGATTGTTGGGTATATGGGGTAGTATTTCAAATAGCTTATGGATTACTTTTGTAAAGTTGAGTCAAGAATTACACTCTTTCTTCTTAAGACTAAATTGCTACGTACTCAGGTGCTTATGGACTATAGCAATTGTCTCTAAGATACAACGACTTTAAATTTTAAACTTGTAGTACAACGAGTCCAAATTTATTGGGGAACGAACAAGTATTTTAGAAATTCCGAACTTAGGTTTGGAATTCTAGAACTATTGGGACTAGAATGTAATGCTTGATTTTTAATGCTGGATGTGAATGATTTCTGCAGACTTGTGGGGTTCTATTTATAAGAGTTGAAAAAGTTATGGTGCCCCTTTTGAAAAAATACCTCAGATCGTTCTAGACCTTCCAATCGCACCTTTTGATTAAGATCAAGATCTGATGGTCTAAGTTGCACCCCTTTAATTTGAATTTGAATTCAAATTTTGAGCCAAAAACATGTTAACCTACAATAGAGATGTTAAAATAAACGAGTTGCTCGAGAGCTCGGCTGACTACTCAAGCTCGAGTTCAAGCTCACATTGTGCTTGTTTTCTTAACAAGACGAGCTCATCTCTACTCGATAAGGCTAGATTATTTTAATAATAATTATCATTAATAATACTAATATTAATAAATATTAATATTATTAAAACAATAATTATTAAATTCAATAATAAAAGTAAGATATATTAATTAATAATAAGCTCAAAAAACTAGACTAGATTTGCTTAACGAGCCAAATCAAACTCAACTCAGCTCGAAAATTACTCAAGCAAGCTCGAGCTCGTTCTTAGGCTTATTTTCTTAACGAGCTAAGCTTGAGCTTGACTCGATAACTACTTAACCTGAGTAGGCACTACTCAGGCTTGCTTGGCTTGAACAACAACTCTAACCTCCAACCACCTTGATTCGAACCATGGCTGGATCAATGGAGCGCGAAACAGACCCGGTGAGCCAGACCGAACCTGGTCGAACCCAAACCAAACAAACCAAAGTCGAGCTGAATCGTTTGAGTTAAATCGAACCTGGATCAAACTGGTCAGTCTAGCCGAGCCAGCCCCGTTTGATCGGTCCACCCCACGTGCGCCTAGATTCACCCATCGGACCCTGATTCGAGTCCAAAATAAATGCGACTATGTGCGAGCATAGTTGCAACTAGTGTCTTGGTTGGTTGCACCACATTTAATTTGATTTAATTATGTGTGTTGGCATTTATTAGGTGTGGAAAATTTCCATGAACTTTCTATGTGCTCTCCTTCTCTTCATTCTTCATCCTTACTTTTTCTCTTGTAATTAAATTGCGAACTTCATGTATTAATTACTCATTCACCCAGAATTGGATTTGAGCAAACTTATACACTAAATTCATTTACTAGTAACGTAGTTTCTGTATATGTAATTATTTTTCATTTTTGACAAACGAAAATTACAAGAATATTGGTCAAACGTGGGCTTGATCCACTTCTTTATTTAACCAATTCCTCATTTTACTCTTAATTGTTGTAGTATAGAACATTCTTCATAACGCATGATCTAATGTTCCTTTCATTAATCTTGCGGATTCTAAGAATATTCATAGCTCATCTTTATTCTTCAAGATGCTTCAATCACCTTCACCCTTCTCTTATTTAGTTATTTTCTTTAAGTTCAGTTCAATCATCACAAACATTAATATACAACTTTAGACGAGTCTAAGAAGAATGATTAGTAACATGAAATATCTTTTTGTTAACTGATAGTCTAGAATTATCTAGGAAAGTCCTAGATTAGAGGCATCACCACCACTGTAGAATATTTAGTCACTATAAATAATAGACTAATTAAGTTTTCATCTCAAGACAAGAATCACATGTAAAATTTTCATTTTACACATGTAAAGAAAGAAAATAGAAAAACATACCATATAATTTAGATTAAACATGTTATGTGTAAAGAAAACAAACAGCAACCGACCACATACTCTTTTCATCCCATGTAAAGGGGTGTTTTTTTCTTTTTGCAAGTGAATTAAGGAGTATTATTATTTAATGTGTAGTGAGTAGTTGTAATAGTGGGTGTGGGTCTCATATTTTAATTGTATTAGTGGGTGTGTGTGAGTCTGTGTGTGTAAAATAGAAAATGGAACTCTTTGGGTGGACGCCCAAAATAGAAAAAAAAGGAACCCGTTGAATGGGAAAGAGGGAGTATAGTTTAAATTAAACATGTTCAAGTCATAACTAAGAATGTGCACAAATATGTAAGGATTAAAATGGCAAAAAGTCTTTTGTAATTCAGTCATTAAATATAAAGGGAAAATTATAGGCTTCAATATAATCACAAAAAGTATCTAAAATTTAGTCATTGAATGTAATAATCACCCTCTTTTTGTTCCATGCTTAAGGAATACTACTAGGAGCTGTAACCCTAATTCATTATCTAGGAGCTGTGACCTTAGTTCATTATCTAGGATTGGTCATTGGTTTATCCATTCTCAAAAGGTACAGAGGTTTTATAAAGGGCCTTTGTAAGACATGATCCTCACGTTGGCGCTCCAATTATTGTATGTAAATGTTGCCACAAAGGGTGGAAGAACCAGCACAGGAGTAGATCAAGGTTTGTTGCCTGTCCCTATTTACCCATGCCTTCAGCAAAAATAGTTGATTCTTGTCGACAAGATTAGGGGCAGCGCTGCCTACAAGGAGCAAAAATATAATATAAATTTGATGAAACAAAATACTTTAGACATAAATAATTAAAATGATTCAATATGTTTAGAGGTTTGATTTTAAATTTTTTATCAAAGGCAAGGACATGACCTGTTATACAAGTAACATACATAGGCTATCCACATCCATACCCTACAACAACCCAACCCAACAATATAATATTCTTTTAACTCTCTTTCACATGTACAACCTACAATCCAACCCAACCTCAACTTTTTTATACTCCATCAACAACCCAATTCAACCTACCTTTTATATATACAATAATTATTATTAAATTATATATTATTATTAATATTTTTACAATTATATTTAAAATTAAAATAATTTTATATTTTAAAAAATTATTTAATTCTGTAATAATAGAAAAAATATTTTAAAAACACATAAAATAAAAACGTAGAACACAATAACAAAGTTAATATTGCAATAATTATATAAAAATTACATAATTGAGGTACGAAAATGTAAAAAAAATGCATTAAATATAAAATCATAAAAATAAAGATACAAATTATATAATCAACTGTCATTACCAAATTTTTGCCAAATATGCTCAATCAAGTCATTTTTAAGAGCATTATGAGCTTCTCTATTGCGAAGTTGTGCCATATTAGTCATATAAGTGGACAAGCTTGCAATGCGTCTAGTGGAGTATGACAAATCGTGATCATCTTCTTCATGTACTCCACTTCTTCTTTCTTGTAGATTTATATGCCTATCCTTGATAAATTCGGTGGGATCATAATAGTTTTGATATATATCTCATCCTCTATAGTCATATTATGCATGATGATACAAGCCATCATAATTTTACCCATCTGAAGTTTATCCCATAGTAGACATGGATGTCTAAGAAATGCAAAACGAGCTTGTAGAACTCCAAATGTGCTCTACATCTTTTATCACACCCTCTTAGTGTTGAACAAACAACTTATGCTTTTGGAGTTGTAGAACAGAAATTGACTTAACAAATACAACCCATGAAGGATATATGCCATCAGTAAAATAATATGCTCTATCAAATTTGTGACCTTTCACAACATAATTAATTTATGGTGCTCAACCTTCCAATACATCATTAAAAACTGGAGAACGATGGATAATATCAATATCATTACACGTACCTGGTGTTCCAAAGAATGCATGCCATATGTATATGTCATATGATGCAACAGTTTCTAAAATGATTGTTGGCTTTCCACTCTTCAAACATATTATCCGGCCCATGCAGTAGGACAATTTTTTCATTCCGAGTGCATGCAATCAATGTTGGCATTCGATCGTTTGGTTAACGTGACCCGTTAGGGTTTCATGTATTTCTAACAAGCAGCGGAAGCAAGTAAACATGAAACGCATTACCTTTCACCAAGGGTTGATGTAGAGGTTGAATTCTCGCTGGCAGACTGCGCAGTCCCACGAGAATAGCCATAAGTTCCTCTTCTGATGTCGGAATTAAGTGATCTTTGTGCTCAGACAATCCTCTCTTCGACGGCTTTCCATCAGTATATAATATATCAAAATCGAAGAACTGTACGATTTTATATGAATTTTGGAACATGACGAACTGCAGCAGCAAACGACCTTCCGGTCTTCTGCTGTATGTCCCAAGTCCGATCTCGACGTCGTGTGGGCGACGATCTACGAGACCTACTCAATCTGCTGTTCACTCTCTCTCTCGTATGTTAGGCGCAGAGTTAGGTTTAGAACAAATTGAGGTGACTTATATACATGGGCTACAGCAGGGACCAGGAGGAGAAATTGGGTTGGGCCTCCATTGGGCTTAAGTATCCAAGTTTAGCCCGAAGCTTATACTTAAGTCCAATAATAATAATATATTCCACTAAAATATTATTACTGCACTACCGTACCAATCCCAAAATTACGTTTTGGGCTCTTTCTTATTATGAGCCCGTTAGTCTCCCCATGTTTAAGATATACAATGTCCATTAATTAATTTAAGTTACTGACAACTCAATTAATTAATATCTCATCCAAGAGTAGTACCACTCAACCTCATTATCATGCCGGAATAAATTCCACCTGCAGGGTTTACATGATAATCCTTATGAGCTCCTCAAGGGGACATCATCAACCTATGACGGACATGGATTCCTTCTACAATCAACAGCACACCATAGAAACAGCACTACTTCCCAACTCATCGAGTTTGTTGATTTAATTACATGTAAATCTCACCCATTGATGAATCAAAGAAATACATACTGCCCTACGTGTCGAGGTTATTGTATAGGGATTAAGAGCACGAACTTCCATAATAACTGAGATCAAGTTCTCCTATAAGTCAGTATAAGTCGAACGATCTCAAGCGGTCCTGCTCAATACACACAAGTGCACTAATGTGATTCTATAGCCAAGACAAGCTAATACCAAACCACACTACAACCATCCCGATAGAGAGTCCCCGTCTATCTCAGTTGTGAGCATCTGTTTATACTTTATAAGGAAACCGATAATATGATCTTCCGCGTGTTGTCGCACAACATATTATCTACAATATAAAGTAAGTGGACTATTGCATCGAACATATAAATAAATTATAAGATGCAATCATTTGATCATATGATTCTCATTTCAAATTAATTGTTATAATATTGTTCATACAAAAAGCTAGACTTTTAGTATACAATCCAACAATCTCCCACTTATACTAAAAGACTATGCTGTCATGTCTTCTGCCATACATCTGATTCTCACTCCCACTACACGACCATTAAAAGCTCTCGCCTGAATGTCCTTGTAAATGAATTTACTAGGTCATCATCCGATGCAATCTAGGCAACAACAACCTTCCCCTCATCATACGATTTCTCGTAACAGGTGGTACTTGCGCTCCATATGTTTAATTGCCTTATGGACTTGTGATTCCTTCAAGTTTGCAACTGCACCAATATCATCAATATAAATTGTGATAACCTTGAGCAAAATTAGAATCACATCAAAGTCCATCATGAAGTTTCTAGAGTCATACAGATACATTGGTTGCCTCATAGGCTCCAATTTATCATCTTTCCATATGGAGTCCGAAGTCTGAAATACATTTCTATATAACACTCCTCCACATTATGACTCAACTTCCTAAAATTAAACACATAACCTTGAGGTGGATTTACTGCCGTCCAATATGACTAAAAAATCTGAATCTACGTAATCCACAAGAAGCAGTGAATCTGTCCAGTAAGCTTACATATAATTTCCAGTCCTTCTCAGGCACTTTATATATGTCTTACCACAGCTCATCATTCTTGTTCCAGGTTACGTTGATACCCACTGTTCATGCATTTAGCAAAACAGATATCCATACTCATGTATAGCATTCCTTAGATTAGGCTTCCTCATTTATCGAAGCATAAGGAACTGCTTTCATCTCCTTTATCTTCCTTTTGTGTCTCAAGACACATTTCCTTAGATGAAGTCACATGCTAAAACGAGTAAGGATTGTATCATTTCATGAAGCTTGAGATAAGCATAACATCCTTTCTTGTGATCCGTATTACCGTGATCAAAAGGATATTTTTGCTCCTCTTAAGTCCTTCATCTTATACCGCTTTATTAACCATACCCCATACGCCCGATAATACTCTTTCATTGTCTCCAATGAGCAAGATAATATCTATGTATAGTACAAGTAATACCACCACGTTTCCATCACTCTTTTCAATACACAAGACCCATCCGATCATTGATTAGATCCATGTCACTGGATTACCTCATCAAAACGGATGTTTCATGATCTTGAAGCTTGTTTTAGTCCATTAATGGACACTTTTAAGCTCACTATCACAATGCTCTTAGCTCTTTGCAATGAATCACTCTGGTTGCTTCACATAGATGTTTCCCTTAAGACTTCCAATCAGGAAAGCTGTCTCGACATCTATTTGCTATCCCTCATATTTCATATGAGTAGCAACAGATAAAAGAGTCCGGATCAACATAAGCATAGCTACTGGAGAAACAGGTTTTCTCATAATCGAACCCTTTCTTTCTGAGTATACATTTTCCCAACAAGCTTTACTTATAAGGTTTTCACCTTACTGTATGATCCTCTTTTATTTTGTATGACCACTTCCAATGGTTTTCACACCATCCGTGGTTCTACAATCATCCAGATCTTATTTAGAATCTATTGATTCTATTTCAACATTTATTGCAATTTGTTAAGATTTCGCATTTCTATCTTGTAGTTCTTCGTCGTATTCGTGGGTTAACTCCATGTTTACTAGGGACCAAGCCTCACGACTCTCCCAAAACATATATCTATCAGGATTTAGAACAACCCTCCCACTACGAGAAGACACTACACGCAATTGTGTATCAGATGTGACACGCGTCGCAGTTTACCTTGTGGTATATTCTCTTGTACACTTGGTACTAATACTTTGTGTTTTCCTCTCACTTGCTTTAGAACAACTTATACATGGGTATTTGATTTATTACATAGTCCTTTTCCAAAAAACTAGTGTTTATGTTAACAATCACTCTTCGATCTTGTGGACTAAATAAATCATCCTTCATTTTTCTAGGATATCCCACAAATAGAAAAACATTCTTACGAATTACTGTTCCTAGGGCATATCCATAAAATGAATTTAATAATTCCAAATAATCCATCATCTATCTAATCACTACCATAAGAGTGCTATTCCTTCTATTCGTCACACCATTAAGGTGGGAAATTCATTTCCGAAGGTACCTTTCTCTTACTAGATTAGAAGACTCATTATTAATTACTATTTGTCGCATCCAGGGAATAAACATGATTTAAGAGTGTGCAAATTGTTCACCAACGTACCATAACAGATTACAACTCTATCATTCATTTTAATGACCATGTCATTTAAATGAAATGGAGTATCCATCTATTAATGCATAGAAACCGAAATCAAATTCTTTCTATGAAAATGTACGTAAAGACAATTTCATAAAATCAAACGTTTATTCATATCGTAAGATAAATAAACAACTCCCACTGCAATAGCCACTATTCTTGTAGTTTTACCCATGTCATAACAATCTTATCCTCACTTAGTAATAAACATTTAGTGATTCCAGTATCTACACACTTCGTGTCAGTAAATGCCATCACTAATTATGTTTTAAACAACTAGTGAATAAGATATAAAACTTGTTCACATTATGATGAAAATGGCTTTCCTTTGCCACATGTTTTGCCAGAAGTTTTCCACCATATACATCCTATTGTAATTCAGGTGGAACTTACTCAAAAACATCTAGGCAATTCACAAAGAATTAAATTGATCTAGGTTTCCCTTCAATTTATACTCCATGCTTTCCCAATTCATTCATCAAATTAAATCATGATCTTCTGCCTTTTAACTTACTCAAGTATCCGAAGAGTTACATGAGACCATCATATTTCTATGAACCTCTCATCTCTTCACTAGAGACTTTAATAGGCATCATGAGACGTCCATTGTGAGAACACACATGTATTTTCTTAAGCAGTAAAATTCAAAACCAAGATTATTTTCTAATCATCTAATTTTGGACCAGTAAATATAATTTCTTTTAGTCAACAATAAGCGAGATAAAACCATTTGAAATTATAGAGAATCATAAATAAATACACCGATCAAATCTTCGAATTTTATCCTTTTATATTGATTCCCTCAAAATAATATAAAATTAAAATTCACCGACATCTCAAGCACCGTGAGTCTGCAAGCCACGATAGTGTGGACGTTTACAAACCCGAACATTTACAAGAGAAGGTTTTACCCATTAATTTCATTTGTCAACCTAACCTCATGACAAAATAATTAATAGTCGGTTCCTCTTTAGCCATGCAAATAAAAGCAGTGACTCCGATGGGGAGGATACTTATTATTCACATCTAAGTGTACACCATTATTTGACCCCAAGTCCGCGGCCCAAGCTTATGTGCCTTACAGATGGAGAAGTACACACGCGCTCGGATAACTTCCTACAGTCATCAATTATAAGTCTGTACAGTGATCCGCACATGAACTCATCCGATAGGGAGGAAGGTCTAAGCCAACGTGCAAGTTCATGTGCATCACATTACAAACATAATTTTAAAGAAGCCTGTTCCAGCAATATCCATGAATAAACTCATCCGATGGGGAGGAAGGCTCTAATGCCGACGCGCAAGTTTATTCACATTGCTAACAAACCAATAATGGAGGCCGCGGGAATTAATTACAAATCCCCTCTCCCACTTAGTTATTTAAAACTGAGGGTTTTTACATGCATATAATATTCATAAAATAAAATACGCAATTCTAGCATGCTCCTATCACGGCACATGAGGCAGTAAATCCCAGAGAGTCATGCATACATATATAACAATAATTAATAATTAAATCAATCATTAACAGTTATATATCAGCGAATTCGATTGTTCGCCATCAGGCACGAATATCAGCAAAGACTTTCACACTATCAAAATTTTGAAATTTCCAGATTGTCCAATTTTCGAAACCATCGATATCGACCGTCGATGTCGTCCAGATTATCAAAATCATCGATATCGATTAGATTATCAAATATTCAAAAAATATCAAGATTATCAACATTCCAAAACTATCGATATCGATCGTCGATATCGTCTAGATTATCGAAATCATCGATATCGACGAGCAACCATATACAACAATAATAGATAATTAAATCAATTATGTCAGTTATATATTAGGAATTAATTCAACATCCATATATAACAATAATAGACAATTAATTATAGCAGTTATATATTAGGAATTAATTCGACATCCATATATGACAATAATAGATTATTAAATCAATTATAGCAGTCATATATTAGGAATTAATTCGACATCCATATATAACAATAATATACAATCTATTATGACAGTTATATATTAGGAATTAGTTTTCCTAAAATTGGATGTCTTATCCAACACTCTAGCAATACATGCATATAATATACCAAATATAATACGCAATCTAGCATGCTTCTATATAAGACAATAAATCATAGAGATCAGGCATCCATATATATATAACAATAATAGACAATTAAATCAATTATGACAGTTATATATATTAGGAATAAAAACGCCTCTAAATTTTAATTTCTTGTCCGACACTCCTACTGTGGAATCGATGCCTTACGCAACAAGCAGGATTGCTTGTGCCCCAAGACGTCCATCGCCATATCCCACCGCCAATCGTGTCAGGGAGCGCTCCAAGTGCCTTGACGAGCGCCCCTCGCCCCTCGCCCGGACTGTCGCTCGTCCAAGGGCCTACTTGCATGAAACCAAGTTCAGCCCATCAGAATCCAATCTCCACCGTCCAGAATCTATTACTATAAGTCCTGAACATGCTGTCCAAATTACAGGTCGATCCAACGGTTATTTTGTGAGAAACGGCTCTTTTCCCTCGACTGCGCAAAACAGAATCGCCCAAAGATCTGCTTCTATTTTCAGCGTAATCCCAGCATGAACAAGCTCCAAATTCGATCTCCACCATTAAGAATTTATATACACAAGGTATGAACGTTCTGACCAAATTACAGCCCGATCCAACGGATAGTTTGATAGAAACGGCTCTTTTCCCCCGACTGCGCAAAACAGAATCGCCCAAATATCTGCTTCTGTTTTCAGCGTAATCCCAGTAAGAAAAAGCTCAAAATTCGATCTCCACCGTTCAGAATGTACATCCATAAGGTCTGAACGTTCTGACCAAATTACAGCTTGATCTCACGGTTAGTTTGTGAGAAACGGCTCTTTTCCCTCGACTGCGCAAAACAGAATCGCCCAAAAATCTGCTTCTGTTTTCAGCGTAATCCTTGCACGAAAAAGCTTCAAATTCGATCTCCACCGTTCAGAATGTACATCCACAAGATCCGAACGTTCTGACCAAATTACAGATCAATCCGACCGTTGAAACTCTGGTTATTGCCTCTGCAATATCACCACGCTGTATTTTCTCTCAAAAGCGTGATTCTATTTTTGCCCTCTCTTTCTTCCTTGCATGTGAAATTGACGAATAGTTTTCGTCGAATCCTCTCACACACAACCATGGACGAATAGATATGATATAGGGTATATATTACATAGGGATATTCATGGTTTGCGCAATAAAACCAAAACCCTAAACATGTGATCCTAATTCCGAAAAATTAATCACATAAACCCTATCCTAACGTGTCACGCTTCACCACGAAACCGAAGCTCTGATACCAATTGTTGGCATTCGATCGTTTGGTTAACGTGACCCGTTAGGGTTTCATGTATTTCTAACAAGCAGCGGAAGCAAGTAAACATGAAACGCATTACCTTTCACCAAGGGTTGATGTAGAGGTTGAATTCTCGCTGGCAGACTGCGCAGTCCCACGAGAATAGCCATAAGTTCCTCTTCTGATGTCGAAATTAAGTGATCTTTGTGCTCAGACGATCCTCTCTTCGACGGCTTTCCATCAGTATATAATACATCAAAATCTAAAAACTGTACGATTTTATATGAATTTTGGAACATGACGAACTGCAGCAGCAAACGACCTTCCGGTCTTCTGCTGTATGTCCCAAGTCCGATCTCGACGTCGTGTGGGCGACGATCTACGAGACCTACTCAATCTGCTGTTCACTCTCTCTCTCGTATGTTAGGTGCAGAGTTAGGTTTAGAACAAATTGAGGTGACTTATATACATGGGCTACAGCAGGGACCAGGAGGAGAAATTGGGTTGGGCCTCCATTGGGCTTAAGTATCCAAGCTTAGCCCAAAGCTTATACTTAAGTCCAATAATAATAATATATTCCACTAAAATATTATTACTGCACCACCGTACCAATCCCAAAATTACGTTTTGGGCTCCTTCTTATTATGAGCCCGTTAGTCTCCCCATGTTTAAGATATACAATGTCCATTAATTAATTTAAGTTACTGACAACTCAATTAATTAATATCTCATCCAAGAGTAGTACCACTCAACCTCATTATCATGCCGGAATAAATTCCACCTGCAGGGTTTACATGATAATCCTTATGAGCTCCTCAAGGGGACATCATCAACCTATGACGGACATGGATTCCTTCTACAATCAACAGCACACCATAGAGACAGCACTACTTCCCAACTCATCGAGTTTGTTGATTTAATTACATGTAAATCTCACCCATTGATGAATCAAAGAAATACATACTGCCCTACGTGTCGAGGTTATTGTATAGGGATTAAGAGCACGAACTTCCATAATAACTGAGATCAAGTTCTCCTATAAGTCAGTATAAGTCGAACGATCTCAAGCGGTCCTGCTCAATACACACAAGTGCACTAATGTGATTCTATAGCCAAGACAAGCTAATACCAAACCACACTACAACCATCCCGATAGAGAGTCCCCGTCTATCTCAGTTGTGAGCATCTGTTTATACTTTATAAGGAAACCGATAATATGATCTTCCGCGTGTTGTCGCACAACATATTATCTACAATATAAAGTAAGTGGACTATTGCATCGAACATATAAATAAATTATAAGATGCAATCATTTGATCATATGATTCTCATTTCAAATTAATTGTTATAATATTGTTCATACAAAAAGCTAGACTTTTAGTATACAATCCAACAATCAATACTGCCTATCATGCTCGGGAATCCATGTTGTTCCCCGATGTAGAGTAATCTAGTAAAATCTTCTTCATTAGGCCTTCTAAGAAACTCATTGCCAAAACAAGAAATAACACCATCAACAAATTTTATGAGAGCATCCCTTGTCAAAGTTTCACTCATTCTCAAGTATTCATCAACATCATCAGTTGATGTACCATTTACCAACACCCTCATAGCTCCAGTATATTTCTGTAATACTGAAATCCCTTGTCTTCCTGTGGCATCAAGTCGTTGTTAGAAATACTCATCATTGGAAGCAATAGGCCATACTATACGCAGAAATAATAATTTTTGCATGCGAAACATGCATCTAATAATCTCAGAATGATATGTGGTTTGTCACCAAAATAGTCATTCATCAAACACTCCTCACTAAGTTCACGTTCTCTATCATTATATCGGCGTCTAACTCTAGGAGTGTGATTTTCTACAATCACATTAGAATTGTTTAAGATCACATTCTCAATCATCTTATCAATTTGATGATTGCTTTCAACAACTGAATTTTCCCATTCATCAAATTATGGGAAATGAGTAGAACCAGAACTTGAATCTGAATTCACAAATTAATTTTCATTGGAAGACATTTTTTCAGTTGTGGAAAAAAATTGTGTGTAATTTATGAATAATTTCAACAAGTATTTATAGAAAAATAATTCAAAGATAGCATGTGAAAGCAATCTTAAAGTAATGTGCATGTATGTGCCTAAAGCTATCACTGCAGGTTGAATAATGACGTTTGAACAACACACGTTAATAAAGTAAGAGATATGAGCATGCATGTGACAAAAGCTATCATTGCAGATTGAATAATGGCATTTGAACAACCCACGTAAATAAAGTAAGAGATATGACAATTTAAATATAAAACTGATAATTGCATGTGAATAAAGTAAGAAAAGAGACAAATGATAGAAAACAGTTGACAACTCAATTACTTGATTAAAATTACATGAAATTAATTAAAAGGCTTAAAACATTTAATTAAAAGACATTAATTAAAACGTGAAACCTAAAATACATGATAGTAAGACAGATCTATTGTCCAATACAATTGCCATTAATTTGCGTTTTATTTATTCGTCTTCTGGAGATAAGTGATCTTTAGCTAGCAATGTATTCAGCATAAGTTCTTTCATCCTCATTTGATTCCTCTGTAACTTCGCTTGTTCCAATTCGAATTTTACTTTTCCCAAATTTTTCATTACTTCATTGTCTCTAGTGAGCCTCAATGCACGAATTTCAATAGCAACCTCATTCGTAGCATAAGATTGTGAGGCCTTACCTTTCCTTTTTTATTTCGCCTTATCTCTGCCACTAAGACGAGTAATGATTGAGCATCCACTACTTGGAGTTTTAGGATTTTTGGGAACAGGATACTCCCAATCTTAATTTGTTTTGGCTCTTTTAGAACTTTCACTACTTTCGTCATTGTCCTCCTCATCTTCAGGAAGGAAACGTGTTGAGTAATAATCTAATTTCAGCTCCCCTATGGATGTTTACACAAAACATCATTGAATACAATTAAATCAGTAAACTTAGTACCACTTGCTTCATAAATTGTATGAGCTTCTTTCTTGATATCTTTTTAGCTCATTCCGCTCCTTTTTCGAGTATGTGCTTCCTTGCAAGCTGCAATCCACTCGTTCACACTTTCATTAAGTTGTTTGATGCGACCTTTCAACAAATCCACAATTCTTTCCTTCATATCTTAAGGATTTTCTGCTCGAGTGTCATGAAACATCTCATGAACTTGTCTCCATAGTGAAATACCCTTCTAATTTTTTCTATACACTCTATCTTCACTAATGAAACACCAAGATGACATAAGAACAATATCTTCTTTCACACGCCTTTGGGAAGGGATTTATTTGTTGAACATTATTGAATAAATTTCGAGAAATATTTTGTGATGCTTGAACTTGTTTGGAAATTGAAGTTTGATTTAGATTTGGCGAAAATTGGGAGCATTGATGGTATTGAGAGTTTTGGTAACTATAAAAATTAATAAAATCATCAAAATTTGAAAAATTTTGCGTATTTGGAAATTAATTTGGATTGTTTGGATCCATAAAAATTGATAAAAAAAAGTAAACTTAAAAGAAGAAGAAGATATAATTTGAGATGGAGAGAAAATATTTTTTCGTTTTGTGATCCATAACATGTCAATATTGTACTCTATTTATAGAGAAAAAAAGAATTTTTTTACATAATTTAAATATTAATTATTGAAAATCTAAAATTTATCTTCAAAAATAAATAATACCCAATCACAATGTGGCAAATGTCACATTGCGGGTGAAAATCAATAATTAGTTAATGGTTGTGTCAGACATTACTGTTCAACCGGTTGCATCATTATATTTCTTTTCAATTTTTTTATCATGTAGTGGATGACCGAGAGATGAGTGTCATTGATGGGGGTAATCTTAAGCTATCCCCATCCATAATCCACAACAACCCAACCCAACAATATAATATTTATTTCTCTCTTTTCCACATATACAACCTACAATCAAACCAGATCAGCGTGAAATTCACCTAGAATTATAGGCTTGATTGCATGAATTTACTTGAATTTATTTAGATTTAATTCAATACGAAAATACTATTAATTGCTTGATTACTTGGAGAGAGGTATTTTTGTTTATTAATGCAAAAAATGGGTGTTTTTGAGCTTAAAAAAGCGATGGAAGAAACGGGAATTAAATTGGGATGAAACAAGAAAAAGAAGGGTTGCAGCTGAAAAGACAACAGATTTCAAAGTGGGCTACGACAACACTTTGACTGAGTGTAGAGGAATACTAGAATTGACAACAGCTAAAATTGTTGTCTTTTGAGGGCTCAGAAGTGTTGTCTATTGCAGAAAATAGAGCATGGCCTCTGTAGGTGAAATTCGAACGAATTTCTAGCCCAAGATCGAATTTTCTCTCATGGAATTGGGCTGGAGCGAGTTGGGCCGCTTACCTGGGCTGTACATGAGCCTTATTTGGGCCTTTGATTCAAAAAAGAATTAAGTCGCGGAGGCCGGGGTTCGAACCCGTGACACCTTCGCATGTTGGGAGCCTTCCAATACCGCTGGGCTGTGGCCAATTATGAGATATTGTAGATTAATATTTTACATATTTTAAAATAGATTCGATTTGTATGCCAAAAAAAGCTCATTTCTCCCCTTAAGCCGATTTTCTCCACTTAAGCCCATCATATAAAATGTTGCCCAAATACATTTGAGCCTCCACACATATTAATATCCTCCTCATCCTTGAGAACTCCAATTCCATTTCCTCATTTTTGGAGGCCACACCCATTTCACTCAAACACCAATTTTCCTCCATCCATTAAATTCTCTATTAATTAGTTGAGAGAGCTTTTTAATTAAAGATCTCTATAGTTGAGATCCCTCCCCCTTTCAGGGTGAGGATCCGTAGTTTTAATATTTTTCTAGATTAGAATTTTATTTATTTCCAAGAAGGTGGGGACACCAAGGAAAGGATAATCCTCATGGATGTAAAAACTTCATTAAGGTGTAATCTAATCATATTTATTATCTTTCTATTTTCTATGTTTTGGTAGTTAATTGATGGCATGATTATTGATTAATTTATGAAAATGTCTTAATTGAATTTTCGACTTTGATTAGGTTTTATTTATGAAATTCACATGCCTTGTAGTAATATGAGATTTATGTCTTTGATATTAGTGCATTGTGATTATGTTGTATATTGTGTATCGGCATGTCTTGTCGTTGCTTTACCCTTAGTTGTTTTGTATGATTATCATATGTGAGTTTCTTTCATTTATTACATTTGGGTTTAATTTAAGGGGAGCCTAGCCAAGGAGTCTTTATGTTTAGAACAACGTAAATGAATACTAGTGAGATCACTTATGCCCAAGGATTAAACTAGTGAAGGAAACCCCATCCATACGAACATCGTACCTTGAAGGGAATTGCAAGTAGGTTCGATCCTAGGAGCTTTTTAGGGGTTGTGAAAATAATCTACATCCTATTCACCATGGCCATTGGGGATAGGTGGAAATCGTGATTACCCTTACCATGATTTGCTTAAAAATGAAAAACAATTAAAGATGTTGGATGATTGATTATATGAGTTCATCATGAAAACTACCATGTCATTGAAAATCCAAAAATATTGTAATTAGATTTATTTCTCCATGAATTTTATTTTCTCTTATTTTTAAGCCTCATTTTCGATCGTCCCTAACTAATCACGATACTATACCTAAAGGCCATGAATCATAAATTTCCTTGGGTTTGATATTTTGTTGCTTGGTTGCCTGGACTATTAACGACCAATCAAATGGCGCCGTTGCCAGGAATTTAGTTGTATTTGTGACTTTGGTTTCATTGAGTGGTTAGAATAGGGACATTTTTTTGCTTTGATTTGTTTTTCATTTTATGGTTGTGTTTGTAGGGACTAAAGCGTGGAGCCATGGTATTGGCCTCGCAGAGCAAAGGAGTGGTGCAAATTGAGGTAACAAACATCTTCTCAACTTAAATTAGACTTTGTCTAATTTAAGTTTGGGGGGTATGTTGTTTTTGTTACTTGACTTTTCTACAATTTGAATTAGAAAAATTGCATCCATGAACTCCTACTTGAGCATATTGCACCAGCGCACGTTTAAGTCCTTACTCTTTTCTTTGGCACATATTTTCTCCTTTTTTGTTGTTTTTTTTTACGTGCTATTCTTGCTTTCAATAAGGAGAAATCTTTCTTTGCTCTCTTGTGCTTCATTGTGAGAAATTTTAAGATTATGATTTTTGATTGAAACTTGTGAGTAGATTGATTTTTACTTTTGTACTTGTTGAGCTATGGTTTATGTTTGTTTTGTGTTGCCTTTCACTACTATAAGCCCGTGTGCTTTTGAGCCTTAAAATCATTAAATCAAATGGTTTTCCCTTTCTTGTGTGTGCATCATTCTTTTGTGTGCATTCTAGAACTTGCCATTGTGTCTTCTTGAAGATACATGTGTGTTACGATTGTTGAAAATGATTTAAGGCCATCTTTTTATTGACAAGTCACTTAGCCAAATTTATCCTACCAAATGAAGTCATATCGTAGTTTTCCCCATTGAGTCTTATTATCCTTATTTCTTTGACAACCTACAAATTTAGCTATTCTTATCCATATTTTATATCCTAATCACCTTTGTCAATTAGTAGAGGATTAATGGGGATGAAGTGGTTGAATTGAGCTTACAAGAGAGTTTGGAAAGAGAGAAATGGTGAAAGTGCAAGAAAAGTTGGAGAAAAGATGAAGTAAAAAAAAATGGAGATTAAGAAAAAAAATTGAGTAAAGCATGTATAAAAGAAGCGTAATGGAGCTCTACTAGAAAAATGGAAATAGAGCCCTTGGGAAGAAAAAGAAAAAAAAACTCAATAGTGGAAGAAGAGAAGAAAAAAGGTTCTTTAGTTTGTTGGATGGTTAAATTCTATTTTTGATTAATGTAAAAAATGAAAAAAAAAAATGTGGGAATGAGAGTTGAGGCTACCAAACAACTTGAATTCTTCGCTAATTTGAGAAAAGAGAGAGTGAGAGTTGATAATGGCTGTCAACTTAAATTCTCTATTAATCATGAGCTTACTTTTTCTAAATATTTTTCTTACCCAATACCAAAGAGCCTTCATTACAACCCCATATAAAGACCTTTTTTATTCAATAATTAACACACATACAAGTGGTGGAGAGCGTAGACTTTTGGCAAGCATATGGTAATGCCATGCATTTGAATCTATTTTTTAGAGTATACGCTTCTCCCATACACTTCATTTGAGTATGAGAGTAAAGCAAAATTTAGAGAGGAAAGGTGAAGGTCTCATTTGCTTGCATATCTCCTAAATTTAACTTGTATGCATTTGAATTGATGTCTTGACACTAGTTTTGATTGAATTGAAATGGTTTTGAAATGACTTTGATATCTTGGTTCAATTCTAGGTGAATTTCCCTCCTTGTTCTTTCTTTTCTTTCGTTGCTTGGGGACGAGCAACACTTTAAGTTTGAGGGGTTTGATTGGCGTGAAATTCATCTAGAATAATGGGCTTAATTGCATGAATTTACTTGAATTTATTAGATTTAATTCAATTAAGCATGATTTTAATAAAAATACTATTAATTGTTTGATTACTTGAAGAGAGGTATTTTTGTTTATTAATGTAGAAAAGGGGGTGTTTTTGAGCTTGAAAGAACGATGGAAGAAACAAAAATTAAATTGGGATGGAAACAAGAAAAAGAAAGGTTGCAGCTGAAAAGACAACAGATTTTAAAGAGGGCTATGATAACACTTTTACTGAGTGTAGAGGATATTGCAATTGACAACAGCTAAAACTGTTGTCTTTTGAGGGCTCGGAAGTGTTGTCTATTGCAGAAAATAGAGCATGGCCTCTGTAAGTGAAATTCGAACGAATTTCTAGCCCAAGATAGAATTTCCTCTCATGGAATTGGGCTGGAGCGAGTTGGGCCGCTTACCTGGGCTGTACATGAACCTTATTTGGGCCTTTAATTCAAAAAAGAATTAAGTCGTGGAGGCCGGGGTTCGAACCAGTGACACCTCCACATGTTGGGAGCCCTCCAATACCGCTGGGCTGTGGGCCAGATATGGTAGATTAATATTTTACATATTTCAAAATTCCAGATCCGATTTGTATGTCAAAAAAAGTCCATTTCTCCCCCTTAAGCCCATTTTCTCCACTTAAGCCCATCATCCAAAATGTTGCCCTAATATATTTGAGCCTCCACACATATAAATATCCTCCTTATCATCTTTGAGAACTCCAATTCCATTTCCTCATTTTTGGAGTCCACAACTATTTCACTCAAACACCAATTTTCCTCAATCCATTAAATTCTCCATTAATTAGTTGAGAAAGCTTTTTATTAAAGATCTCTATAGTTGAGATCCCTCCCCTTTCGGGGTGAGGGATCAGTAGTTTTAATATTTTCTAGATTAGGATTTTATTTATTTTCCAAAAAGGTGGGGACACCAAGGAAAGAATAATCCTCATGGATGTAAAAAATTCAATAAGGTATAATCTAATCCTATTTATTATCTTTCTATTTTCTATGTTTTGGTGGTAAATTGATGACATGTTTATTGATTAATTTATGAAAATGTCTTAATTGAATTTCCGGCTTTGATTAAGTTTTATTTATGAAATTCACATGCCTTGTAGTAATATGGGATTTATGTAATTGGTATTAGTGCATTGTGATTAAGTTGTGTATTGTGTATCGGCATGTCTTGTCGTTGCTTTACCCTTAGTTGTTTTGCATGATTATCATATGTGTGTTTCTTACATTTATTACATGTGGGTTTAATATAAGGGGAGTCAGCCAAGGAGTTCTAATGTTTAGAGCAACGTAAATGAACACTAGTTAGACCACTTATGTCGATGATTAAGCTAGTGAAGGGAACCCCATTCATACGAACATAGTACCTTGAAGGGAATTGCAAGTAGGATCGATCCTAGGAGGTTTTTAGGGGTTGTGATAACAATCTACATCCTATTCACCATGGCCATTGGGGATAAGTGGAAATCGTGATCGCCCTTACCATGATTTGCTTAAAAATAAAAAATAATTAAAGATGTTGAATGATTGATTATATGAGTGCATCATGAAAACTACCATGTCATTTAAAATTCAAAAATATTGTAATTAGAATTATTTCTCCATGCATTTTATTTTCTTTTATTTTTAAGCCTCATTTTCTATCGTCCCTAACTAATCATGATACTATATCTAAAGGCCATGAATCCTAAATTCTATTGGGTTCGATATTTTATTGCTTGGTCGCCCAAACTATTAACGACCAATCAAACGGCGCTATTACTGTGGAATTTAGTTGTATTTATGACTTTGGGTTCGTTGAGTGGTTAGGATAGGGATATTTTTTTTCCTTTGATTTTTTTTTTCGTTTTATGGTTGTGTTTGTAGGGACTAAAGTGTGGAGCCATGGTATTGACATAGAAGAGGAAAGGAGTGGTGCAAATTGAGGTAACAAACATCTTCTCAGCTTAAATTAGACTTTGTCTAATTTATGTTTGGGGGCTATGTTGTTTTTGTTACTTGACTTTTCTACGGTTTGTATTATAAAAATTACATCCATGAACTCCTACTTGAGCATATTACACCGGTGCACGTTTAAGTCCTTACTCTTTTCTTTAGCACATATTTTCTCCTTTTTTGTTGTTTTTATTTTTCGTGCTATTCTTGCTTTCAATAAGGAGAAATCTTCCATTACTCTCTTGTGCTTCATTGTGAGAAATTTTAATATTATGATCTTTGGTTTAAACTTGTGACTAGATGGATTTTTACTTTTGTATTTATTGAGCTATGATTTATGCTTGTTTTGTGTTGTCTTTCACTGCTATAAGTCCGTTAGCTTTTGAGCCTTAAAATCATTAAATCAAATCGTTTTTCCTTTCTCGTGTGTGCATCATTCTTTTGTGTGCATTTTAGAACTTGCCATTGTGTCTTCTTGAAGCTACATGTGTGTGAAGATTGTTGAAAATAATTTAAGGATGTCTTTGTGTTGACAAGTTACTTAGCCAAATTTATCCTATCAAATGAAATCATATCGTAGTTTGCCCCATTTAGAGAGGTGAGTGTCATTGATGGGGGTACTCTTAAGCTATCCCCATCCATTACCCACAACAACCCAACCCAACAATATAATATTCATTTATCTCTTTTCCACATATACAACCTACAATCCAACCCAACCTAAAAATTTTTGTACTCCATCAACCACCCAATTCAACCTACCTTTTTAATAAAATATATTTCTCTCTCATCTATATGTACAATAATTATTATTAAATTATATAATATTATTACATTTTTATATAATTATATTTAAAATTAAAATAATTTTATATTTTAAAAAATATTTAATTATGTAATTATAGAAAACAAATATTTTAAAAACACATAAAAAAATTACATAGAACACAATTACAAAATTAAAATTGCAATAATTATATAAAAATTATATAAATGAGGTACAAAAATGAAAAAAATGCATGAAATATAAAATCATAAAAATAAAAGATATAAATTATATAATCAACTGTCATTACCAAATTGTTGTCATATTACTCTATCAAGTCATTTTTAAGAAAATTATGAGCTTCTCTATTCTGAAGTTGTGCCTTATTAGTCATATAAGTGGACAAGCTTGCAATGCGTCCAGTGGAGTATGACAAATCGTGATCTTCTTCTTCATGTACTCCACGTCTTCTTTCTTGTCGATTTATAGGTCTATTCATAACAAATTCGGTGGGATCATAATAGTTTTGATATGTATCTCGCTCATCCTCTAAAAACATATTGTGCCATGATGATACAAGACATCATAATTTTACCCATCTGAAGTTTATCCCAAACAAGACATGAATGTCTAAGAAATGCAAAACGAGCTTGTAGAACTCCAAATGCGCGCTCTACAACTTTTCTCACACCCCCTTGGTGTTGAGCAATCAACTTATGCTTTAAGAGTTGTGGAGAAGAAATTGACTTAACAAATACATCCCATGAAGGATATATACCATCAGTAAGATAATATGCTCTATATTCGTGACCATTCACAATATAATTAATTTTTAGTGCTCGACCTTCCAACACATCATTAAAAACTGGAGAACGATAGAGTACATTAATATCATTGCATGTATATGGTGTTCCAAAGAATGCATGCCATATCCATAAGTCTTATGATGCTATAACTTTTAAAATGATTATTGGCTTTCCACTTCTTCCAACATATTGTCCGGCCCATGCAGTAGGACAATTTTTCCATTCCCAGTGCATGCAATCAATACTCCAGATCATGCCCGAGAATCCACGTTGTTCCTCGACATAAAGTAATATAGTCACTCATTAGGACTTCTAATATACTCATTCAAGAAATAACAGTTTTATGAGACCATCCCTTATAACAGTTTCACTCATTCACAAGAAATAAGAAATAACACCATCAACAAATTTTATGAGAGCATCCCTTATAACAGTTTTACTCATTCACAAGTATTCATCAACAGCATCAGTTGATGTGACATATGCCAACACCCTCATAGCTTAGCACATTTTTGTAATGCTGAAATCCTTTGTCTTCCTGTGGCATCAAGTCATTGTTGGAAATACTCATCGTTGGAAGCAACAGCCCCCACTATACGCAGAAATAATAATTTTTGCATGCAAAACCTGCGTTGAAAAATCTCAGGAGGATATGTGATTTTGTCGCCAAAATAGTCATTCATCAAACGCTCCTCACCAAGTTCTTGTTCTCTATCAATAAATCATCGTCTGCTATAAGAGTATGATTTTTCACAATCATATTACGATTATTTAAGATCACATCCTCAATCATCTCCTTAATCCACGTGTAAAAAGCAAACGATTACGTTTCAAGGGGACGGAGTGAGTATATATTGACACACACACATACACAAAGTTTAGGGTGTAAGACCGTCTCGAGTGAGGGCTTATGTCATAAGTATAAAAAGTAATAATTTCTATAATGGAAAGTGATACCCAATTAACGAAAAGTGATAATATTATTTTATGAACAATTTATAATATAAATGAAAATTAATCGATAAAATTTTATAATAAAAGTGATAACAATTCATAGTGAAAGTGTTATCACCATCCCTCAAGGAACATTAAATTTCTCAACCAAATACATCTTTCGGATACTCCAACCAAATACACTATATTATTCGGGTATTACAACCGAACACAATATGAAATAGAATATATCTTTCGGGTACTACAACCGAACACAATATAAAATCTTAATTATTAGAATATTTATATCTTATTAATTTTGAATACTCCCTCCGTCTACTCCAAAGAGTCCCATTTTTTCCATTTTGGGCGTCCGCACCCAAGGGACTCATTTTCTTTTTTACATATATGGGACACACACACCCACTAATACAATTAAAAAATAGAACCCATACCTCCACTAATGCTATTACCCACTACACAATAAATAATAATACTCCTTAATTCACGTGTCAAAAAGCAAATGGCATCCATTGTGGTGGACGAAGGGAGTATTTTAATTTAATTATTTTTTTAATACGTTTAGCAAATTTGAATATACGAATAGCTGATTCCATAAAAAAATTCGAATATCCTGTGTGTTATGCGGGCTTCGTACTAGTTACTGTAGCAGAGTTTTTTATTACTTACGTGTCGTTTCCTAAGCTAATAACGATTGTTTTAATTATTAATTTTATTTTTTTATTTTTCTTATTTACTCCCAATTAATTTTTCTTGTTAAATATTATTTCTTTTTTAAATATTATTTTTTTTTTCTTTTTGAGATGGTGATTAATTAAATTTCAAATATTTATTTCACTATTTATCATAGAATAACTCAATTGAAGTACAACGTATTTAGAATAAAAAGCATACGAAAAATTTTAAACACAATAACACAATATTCAGTATTTTGAAAGAAATATCATATTTTAAAATGATAATATTAATAAGTTCGTAAAAATAACTAAGAAGCAACTAAATATTATTGGACGAAAAGCAGAATCAGCGGCAAAGTAAAATGAAAAAGCGCCAAACTTGAAAATTTCTACCAAAATCATACAAGACCTAATTGTAGGTTACTGATGCGCGTTTTCTTTGTACGCAAAATTAATCCCCAAGTGTTAAGGATATCAATTACAGCTTAAGCAAGTGATCAAGTGAATATCGAACCCAAAGGACGGCGTATTATCAATTTAATTATTTACTAAATTAATTAAGACGAATAGGAATAAAAGTTTGAGGTTTCAATTATTAACTACTAAACAATTAATTAAAATAACAAATAAAATAAAGTCACTTAGAAGAATACGAAAGTGGATCAAGTAGGAGAACATGTAGCTCTAGGGTAATCCAATTTCACTCATTAATTTCCCTTTCGTGTGTTGATGTCCGACTTTGCCTTGTGGAATATGGACGCATCACTAGGCCATGCAAATCTACTCTATAGACACAAGTAAATATGCATGTAACACGTGTGAATAACCTTGGAGCAAGATATAATTTCACCTCTCTTTCTAGGTACTACAACATCAATTATTTCCATAGCCAATTGGTACACTAACCCGATATGATCTCCCTTTATAGGTACTATAAAATTATTTTCTTTGTCCTACTTAATAACTCGAATTCAATTCAATGAATCCTCTTTATCCTACATGATATTCATATATGATAGTTCTAATGAAGCTTCAGAGTCCCTTCACTTAGAATCATAACATGGAATCCTATTCAGCGGTGAACGCACTCAATCCACAACTAAGACATATATTCAGACTCTATATACCAATTGAAGATGCACAAAATGACTGTGAATATGGATTAAGAAAGCATAATCATATATAAAATAAATCTACAAGTAGTGTTGTATGGAGTTTACACCCGAAAGTTCAATTAATTCGTAAAAACTTTCACAACCCTAGTTCTACCGAAAATGCTCTAGCCCATGATGTTATGAAGAACAATCATGGGTGTTGGATAGATCATACCCGTAGTTCAGAAAATACAAGATAAATTAGAAAACGAACAAACCCTAGATGTGGGCGTCGTCGCGTCCTTCTCCGTCTTGAATCCTCCTCTTGGTTCTCCTCTTGATTCCAAAAATGAATCTTCAAAGTGATGGATAGATGGAAGAATTGATGTGGATGATGGTTGGGGGGTGAACCCCCTTGTGGGGTATAGGATGGCTGTGTTGTGTTGTATCCGATCCGTATGTCTTCTTAGTGTGATCTACATCCCCTTTTATACTTGTAAGCTCTCCTTATGGACCTAGGATGGGTTTTTCTTGAAAAGCACGAAAATTCATGAACAAGGGGTAAAAATCCTGATTTTATGCTGTTCAGGCTTCTGGTTCGACCACGACACGTGGTCGAACCGCTCTTGTCGTGGGTCAAACTGTAGTGCGCAGTCTCACCGTTTCGCGTATAACTTTCATATATGGACTTTGATTTAAGTGATTCTTGCGCTCACACGATCCTCTCTTCATTAGATTTCTATCCATATAATGAACTCATAAAAACTCCAAGATTTTAAGGTGTAACAAGCCATGAAAAGTGATACAGCCGTTCTTTACGTTACCACTTTGATCATATCTCTCTCATTTAGTTTCCGGTTGGGGTGTTCTTCATGCCAAAATGATCCTCTTTTCAGCCAATTTCCAACCATGTATCACACATCCCCTTCAGAGCTCTACATGAATACAGAAAAATTACACAAGTTGGACGTGCATTTTTTAGCATTTACACAAATAGCACCTCTTCTCCAACTTTGCACTTTTGATCCTTTTTCCACCTAAAATACAATAAAACACCTCAATTGTACCTTGTTCTGACATATATCAAATATAAGACACTTGTGCTAATATATAACATTAATTTCAATCAAAAAGATGTTAGATTGGACACTAAAACACACTTATTTTCACTCTCATCACTTACATGAATAATGAGCTTCATGTGGTGTCATTTGTTGGGGGTAACATGTACAATATAAGTGTTTTTCCCTGAATTATATTTGATACTGGTTATATTTCTCATTTGCTCGTTTATTTCTCAAATTGATGATGATAGTGGTCATAAACTGCTCGCCGCTGAAAGATGAGAAATTATTTTGAGTATTTGTATACAAATATATTCAATCTCCACTGAACATCAATCAATTTCGAAGTCAAGGACGTCTCTTGGCGCTTTCATGGACATCCATCCAAAGGTGTCCCCGACGCTTTAATAGACGTCTCTCACATTATAATAATTACACCAAATGATTCTTCATTCAGGTAAATCTTTTATTCCTTGTCTATATCTCCTATTCTCTTTGATTTGAGTGTGAATTTAACAAATATTTTGTATTAATTTGACATTTAAAAATGGGTAGAATTTCCATATTTGACTAGCAATTATCGTGGAACAAAAGAATCTGAGAGTTTCCAAAATGGATGAAAATTTTGCTCCATTTCTTGGATGAAGAATGTCTTTAAGTAAGGATACGTTGTTTCAAGCGAGATCGAACTGGTGGATTCAGAGTTGGTTTTAGGTAATGCACTAGGCTTATTATTTTATTCCTAATGAGTTTCTTCTGTTTAATATATGTTATTTTGTCCACGCATTGAAATATGTGATTCATTTGAGGCATATACTAATTAATTTATTGGCTTCTGTATCTTTGCTATTCCCTGTTAGTTCATCTAGAGAATAGATTTGAATAAATTCTGGTTGTAATTCATTTCTATTTTTTAATATTTTTGTATGTTGGCAATCTTAGATGAGTTGGATTAGCTCGAGAGTAATACAATATTTTAATTTAGATTACATTTTTATTATAACTCTATTGATTATTGAGAAAATATTTATGTTTCAGCCAACAGTAAATACAAGCATGCACTTTACTTTAGTTTAACAACAAGAAGTTTTGTCGGTATGATTCTGAGATTGTGTTTATTTCTTTCTCCACTCTGCTCGCTGAAATCTAGTATAATTAATAGTCGGTTCCTTTGACCATGCAAATAATAGTAGTGACTCCATTGGGGAGGATATTAATTATTCACACCTAAGTGTACACCATTATTTTATCCCAAATCCGCGGCCAAAGCTTATTTGTCTTACAGTTGGAGAAGTACACACGCGCTCGAATAACTTCGTTTAATCATCAATAATAAGTTGTGCCAGTGAACGGCCGATAAACTCATCCGTTAGGAAGAAATGTCTAGCCAACACGCAAGTTCATGTACATCACATTACAAACAATAATTATTTAATGAAGTCTGTACTAATGATCTGTGAATAAAATCATCTATTGTGGAGGAAGGCTTATTACCAACACACAAGTCTACTCACATCACTTACAAACCAATAATGGAGAACGCGGGAATTATTTACCAATTCCCTCTCCCACTTAGTAATCTAACACTGAGGGTTTTTACATACATATAATATTCAAGAATAAAACACACAACCTAGCATGCTCCGATTACGATAAATAAGGCGATAAATCACAGAGAACATTTATATATATAACAACAATTAGATAATTAAATCAATTATACACAGTTATATATCGGTGAATTCGATTGTTCGCCATCAAGCACGAATATGGGCAACAGAGACGGGGATCTAAAGCCGGCCTTCAGGAATTTTCTTAAGATTTTTCCATCATCGTGCAAGCTTCGACATGCACGGCAAGCTGCTCGGCCCCACGCGCGCAACATCTCTATATGGAAGTCGCCTGGCATGACACGTGCTATTTCCTGCATGGGTCGTACCACTCCACAACATCATGCGTGCCTGCCTACGAGTATAGCGCATGCCCAGTAGCCCGACTATATACATGACTTATGCCCGACATGAGCTCCATAGCGGGCATGTAAGCACGCCAACCTACCCGATACTGTGCGAGCATGTCTGACCTCCGTGTGCCCTAATAGGAATAGCACCCGCCTCCACACTCGGTGGTCTGCCCGGCAATTATCTATCGTGCCCAGCAGCATACTCCCATACTAGGTAGCATGTTCGTTAGTCGTGCGCCAATCGCCCAACCACCTGCACGCTCAGTACGCCAACGCCAGCCTACACACACGACACGTACACTACACTATGCGCCAAGCTCTATGTCAGCACGCCAACATCGACAATGCACCCAACAGCGCATGGTAGACTCTCTCGGAACACTCGATAGACTCATCCGAAAGCTGCCCTGACCCACTCGAAAAAGCTGTGCGACTCGCCCGGAACAACACAGACTCTATATGGCCATCACGTCGAATCACTTAGAAGTCCCATTAGAGTCACCTGAATTCATCTTCTGACTCGCTTGGAAGATGCAAACTCGCTCGGAACTGCATCAGACCCGCCCAAAACATCGATCTACAGCGCCAACTGTCGACCGCTAGCGATGCATGCCCCGTCATCGCCGTCAGCGCTGCTTCTGCCCGCATATTGCGCCAGTAATGCCACCAATCATAGTTTTCTACTTTTACCACCCCAATGAACACCGGCAAAATTATACGCCATGATGGTCAATGCTCATCCGATGGTGCATGCTGGTGATCGTGCCTCGTGTCACGTGTTAGGCTTGCACCACACGTCATTTCATATCGATTAATGGTAGTTGTATGTCTCCGTTCCAGCATAGTTTCCCACTATAATGGTTCACAACTGATTCCTGACAACAACGTTCATCGTCATTGCATAGCCATCGAACGTCGTTTAACCAGCCGCTTGCATTCATGCTTGGAAAGAAGCAGAAGATCTGATAACTAATCTATCGTAATCATCACGTCTCTGCCATCCAACGTTGCTGCCTAACATAGCAACTCTCGCTACCGGCCAGTCCCGGTCATCGCTTTTCCATAATGTACATTCGTTCGTTGATCGCCATCAATGGTGCAATATGTGTGCCATATACAGTTAGGGTGTCGATCAAGAATCAAGTTCTAGAAACCCTAATCACACGTATGCCACATAAACCCTAGCCTAATGTGTCACGCTTCACCACAAAATCTCACTCTGATACCAATTATTGGCGTTCGATTGTTTGATTAACGTGAACCATCTAGGTTCCATACGATTCTATAATTAGCGGAAGCAAGAAAATATAGAAATGTATTACCTTTCATCAGGGTATGTTGAAGAAGAAATATTCTCGCCTGCAGCCTGTGAAGCCTCACGGTTTTAGCATAACTTCCACATCCAATCTTCGATTTAAGTGATCTATATGCCAAAATGATCCTCTCTTCTGTGACTTTCTAACGGTATATCACAAGTCTAATTCAAATTTCTATACGATTTTAGAAAAATTGTGGAAGATGGCAAATAGCAGCATCAAACAACCTTCCGATCTTCTGCTCTATTCCCAAGTCCAAATCTTGACATCGTGTGGTCGTCGGTCCTCAAGACCTTCTCAATATGTTGTTCTCTCTCCATACTCATGGTTAGACATGAATAATTAATTAGGGTTTTTTGATAGTTGAGATGACTTAAATATAGGCTACAGCAGGGACCAGGAGGAGAAATCAGGGTCGGGCGCTTCCATTCGGCTTAAGTATCCAAGTTTATCCAAAAACTTATACTTAAGTCCAATAATAATAATATATATCACCAAAATATTATTACTGCACTACCGCTCTAATCCAAAAATTACGTTATAGGCTCTTTCTTATTACGAGCCCGTTAGTCTCCCCATGTTTAAGATATACAATGTCCATTAATTAATTAAGTTACTGACAACTCCATTAATTAATATCTCATTCAAGAGTAGTACCACTCAACCTCATTATCATGCTGGAATAAATCCACCAGTAAGGTTTACATATAATCCTTATGAGCTCTTCAAGGGGATATCATCAACCTATAGCGGACACATATTCCTTCTACAATCAACAGCATACCATAGAGACAACACTACTTCCCAACTCGCCGAGTTTGTTGATTTAATTACATGTAATTCTCACCCATTGATGAATCAAAGAATTACAGCCTTACGTGTCAAGGTTGAACATCCATAATATCTGAGATCAAGTTCTGCTATATAGTTAGTATATTAAGTCGAACGATCTCAAGTGGTCCTACTCAATACACACAAAGTGCACTAATGTAATTCTATAGTCAAGACAAACTAATACCAAATCACACTACAATCATCCCGATAGAGAGTCCCCGTCTATCTTGATTGTAAGCATTTGTTTATACTATAAAAGGAAACTGATAATATGATATTCCGTGTGTTGTCGCACAACATATTATCTACAGTATAAAGTAAGTGGACTATTGCATCGGACATATAAATAAATTATAAGACACAATCATTTGATCAATCCAACAATCTCCCACTTATACTAAAAGATTTTATTGTCATGTCCACTGCCATACATCTAATTACCACACCCAGTACATGACCATCGAAAGCTTTCGCCTTAAGGTCCTTGCAAAAGGATTTACTATGTTATCATCCGATGTAAACTTGGCGACAACAACCTTCTCCTCATCATACGATTTCTCATATAAGGTGGTACTTGCTCTTAATGTGTTTAATTTCCCTTTTGGACTCGTGATTCCTTCAAGTTTACAATTGCATCATTATTATCACAATAAATTGTGATAATCTTAGGCAAACTCAGAATATACATCCAAGTCTATCATGAAGTTTCTAGAGTTATACAGACACTTAAGCTGCATCAGAGGCTCTAATTTATCATTTTTACATAGTGGAGACCAAAATATATTTCTATATCTCCTCCATATTATGACTCATCTTCCTAAAATTAAACACATAACCTTTGAGGTGGATTTACTACAGTCCCTATCTGATTTGAAAAATTCGAATCTATATAACCCACAAGAAGCAATGAATCTGTCCGATAAGGCCACATATAATTTCTGGTCCTTTTCAGGTACATAAGTGTATGTCTTATCACAGTTTAACATTCTTGTTTCGGGTTACCTTGATACCCACAGATCATGGAAAACAGATATCTATTCTCGTGCATAGCATTTCTTAGATTAATCTTTCTTATTCGCCGAAGCATAAAGAACTGCCTTCATATCGTTTATCTTCTTTTGAGCCATAAGACACAATTTTCTTAGATAAAGTCATATGCTAAAACAAGCAAGGATTGTATCATTCCTTGAAACTTGTGGTAAGCATAACATCTTATCTTGTGATCACCATGATCGCAAGGATATATTTTTCTCATCTTAAGTCCTTTATTTCATACCTCTTTATCAACTATACCCATACGCCTGACAATACTCTTTCATTGTTTCCAATGAGCAATATATCATCTACGTACAGTACAAGAAATACCGCCACGTTTTTGTCACTCTTTTCAATACACAAGACACATCCGCCCATTGAATAAATCCATTTGACTAGATTACCTTATTCAAATAGATGTACTTTGAGTTTAAAGTTTATACTCAAAATGCTCTTAGCCCTTTTCAATGAATCACTCTGGTTGCTTCACATAATGTTTTCCTCAAGACTTACAATCAGGAAAGTTGTCTTGACATCTATTTGCTATACCTCATAATTTAATAAGAGCAGCAACAAAATATAAGAATTTGGATCGACTTAAACTTAGCTAACGGTGAAAAATATTTCATCATACTCTAACTCACCCTTCTTTTTGAGTGTACCTTTATGCAACAAGCCTTTTTCGAAGTATCACCTTACCATCCTATCCTCTTTTATTTTGTAGAACCACTTTCAATGGCTTTCACACTATTTTGTGGTTCTACAAGCAATTAGATCTATTTTAGAATCCATAAATTCTATTACAGAAATCATTGCAATTTGCTAAGATCCCACATTTCTATCTTGTAGTGCTTCATCGTACCCATGAGCTAATTTCATATTTACTCGGGACCAAGTCTCACGATTCTCCCAAAATATAAATCTTTCAGGTTGTAAAACAACCCTCCCACTACAACAAAGCACTAAATGCAATTGTGTATCAGACGTAACACACGATGCAGTTTCCTTGTAGTATATCCTCTTGTAAAATTGGTACTATACTTTGTGTCTTCCCTCTCACTTCCTTTAGAACAATTTACACTTAGGTTTGTGATTTATTACATAGTCCTTTTTCCAAAAATCTAGCGTTTATTTTAACAATCACCCTTCATTTATCTAGGATATCACACAAATAGATAAACATTCATGCGAAATACTATTTTTAGGACATATCCATAAAATAAATTTAATAATTCTAAATAACTCATCATCCATCTAACCATTTCCATAAGAGTCTTTCTTTCACTATATTCAGAAGATGCGTTATTAATTACTATTTGTTGCATCCATGAGATAAACATGATTTATAAGTGTACTAATTATTACTAACATACCATAACAGATTATAGCTCCATCCCTCATCACTATGACCATGTCAATTAAATAAAATAGAGTATCCATCCGTAAGTGCATAGAAACTGTAATAAAATTCTTTATATGAAAACGTACGTATAGACAATTTCACATAATCAAATGTTTATTCCTATCAAAAGATAAATAAATAACTCCAACTGCAATAGCCACTACTTTTGCAGTATTACCCATGTACATAATATTCTCATCATCACTTAGTTGCAGGCTTTTAGAGATTCCGATATCTGCACACAATGTGTCAGTAGATGTCATGACTAATCATGCTTCAATAACTAGTGAATGAGATGCTAACCTTGTTCATACATTGATGAAAATGACTTTCCTTCGCCATATGTGTCAGAAGTTCCCTACGATATATATGTTGGATTGTATACTAAACGTCTAGCTTTTTGTATGAGCAATGTTATAACGATTTATTTGAATTGAGAATCATATGATAAAATGATTACATCTTATAATTTATTTATATGCACGATGCAATAGTCCACTTACTTTATACTGTAGATAATATGTTGTGCGACAACACGAGGAA
The DNA here is from genome assembly GCA_023678885.1 of Pogostemon cablin. Taxonomy (NCBI): domain Eukaryota; kingdom Viridiplantae; phylum Streptophyta; class Magnoliopsida; order Lamiales; family Lamiaceae; genus Pogostemon; species Pogostemon cablin. The sequence goes on from CM043009.1 coordinate 10,404,938, forward strand.
GATCATATTATCGGTTTCCTTATAAAGTATAAACAGATGCTCACAATCGAGATAGACGGGTACTCTCTATCGGAATGGTTGTAGTGTGGCTTGGTATTAGCTTGTCTTGACAATAGAATCACATTAGTGCACTTTGTGTGCATTGAGCAGGAACGCTTGACATCGTTCGACTTATACTGACTTATAGAAGAACTTGATCTCTATTATTATGGATGTTCGTGCTCTTAATCCCTATATAATAAACTCGACACATAGGGCAATATGTATTTCTTTGATTCATCAATGGGTGAGATTTAGATGCATTTAAATCAAAAAACTCAATGAGTTGGGAAATAGTGTTGTCTCTATGATGTGCTGTTGATTGTAGAAGGAATCCGTATCCATCATAGGTTGATGATGTCCCCTTGATGAGCTCATAAGGATTATCATATAAACCCTGCAGGTAGATTTATTCCGGCATGATAATGAGTTTGAGTGGTACTACTCTCGGATGAGATATTAATTAATGGAGATGTCAGTAACTTAATTAATTAATGGACATTGCATATCTTAAACATGGACATAGCAATCACGTTGAGTTCTTTAGTGTTCTTCGAGTCAAGAATAGCATACGACCTGGGATTAAGGTGCTAAGCCCCCCAGATCGAGTGTTTCTCATAGCTCAGTCAGAGGCCTCCTCTGGATCCAACTCTTCGGTCGAAGTGGCTTCGAGAAAACAACCACCCATGAAGGAGGATAGTGATGAAGACTCTACATGCTCACACCCTCATTCATCGTCAAGCTCTTCATCTGACTCAAGTGCAGCTCCAGTAATGATGGCAGGCACTACAACTATTGAGGAATAACTAGCAAACATGATGAAAGCTATCGAAGGGCTCACAAAACACACAGAAGCTCAAGATACAATGCTCTCCCAATTGATGAAAAAAAGAGACATCACAGAGACTAGTCGTGCAAATGGAAAAGGAGTTGTGGATGAGAGTGAGGTGGAAGAGATCACAAGACTCCAAACTACTGAAAAAGAGCAAACTAAAAGGGGAGTGCAACTTTTGGCTGATGGAATGCTCCAAGTGGATCAACTGAAGGATATTATACTTGGAACAATAAAAGAAAGATTTGAGGAGACTTCCAAGCCTACCGTCACTTATGTTAAGCCATACACAAAAAGAGTGAACAACTTAAGGATGTCAGCCAGTTACCAGCCTCCCAAATTCTAACAATTTGATGGCAAGGGAAACCCAAAATAGCACGTGGCACACTTCATTAAGACATGCAATGATGCTGGTACTTATGAAGACCATATGGCGAGTCAATTTATTCGTTCTCTCAAATGAAATGCCTTTGATTGGTATATCGACTTGCAACCTGAACCCATTGACAGTTGGGCACAAATGGATCATGAATTTCTTAATCGTTTCTATAGTACGAGGTGAACCGTTAGCATGACTGAGCTAACTAATACTCGCCAATTGAAGGAAGAGCCTATGATTGATTATATCAATCGATGGAAAAACTTGAGTTTAAATTGCAAGGACCGATTATTCGGAGAGTTTGCTATCGAAATGTGCATCCAAGGGATGGAGTGGAGTTTACTCTACATACTCAAAGGGATTCAACCAAAGACTTTTGAAGAGGTGGCTACGAGAGCTCATGACATGGAATTGAGCATGGCTACCAGTGGAATCAAGCACTCACCATGTCGGATTCCTATAAGTCCAGTAATAGATAGGAAATCAAGAAAGGGGGCAAGCCGTATGCCACAAATTCCAATAGAGAATCAATGGCCATAAACGCCGCTACTGTTAAGGTTCAAAAAATGGAGACGAGAAGAAAGACAATGGGAAACAAGTTACTCAAGAGTGGGGGCAAAGAAGATTAACCCTGAAGGAGATGCAAGAAAAAAATATCCATTCCTGAACTCTGATGTTTCTGGCATATTCGATAATCTGATAAAAGACAAACTCTTCGAACTCCCTGAGATGAAGTGCCCAGAGGAAGCCAATCGAATTAATGACCCAAAATATTACAAATACCATAGATTGGTGGGTCATCCCATTCATGATTGTTTCATCTTCAAGGAAAAAATCATGCAATTGGCCAAGGAAGGGAAAATTGTGTTAGAGGATAAAGCAGCGGCAAACTTCACTTCTGTAAAAGAAAGTCATGACAAAGCTCATGTCATGTGGTGAGTGAGAAGGGCAGCGAAAGTGAACCAATTGAGGCTAAAGAAAAAGCTTACTTCATGAAGGTGACCTTCACAGATGAAGACATGTTGTTGGGTTCAGAACCTCATAACCGACCTCTATTTGTAACTGGTTATACACAAGGGTTGCGAGTAAAGTGTATACTTATTGACGGAGGCTCAGCGATGAGCATCTTGTCTTTAAAGATGTTGAAGAAGTTAGAAATACCAGTAGATGAACTCAACCATAGCCGATTGATGATCCAAGGATTCAACCATGAAGGGCAAAGAACTTTTGGCACAATTGTTCTTGATTTGATGATTGATGAGATGAAATCAACGGTGTTCTTCCATGTCAATGATGCAAAAACTTCATACAACATGCTTTTGGGGTGCCCATGGCTGCATGAGAATGGCGTGATCCCTTCTACATTACACCAGTGCTTCAAGTACAGTGAAGGCAACAATGTGAAAATGGTATTCGGTGATGACAAGCCATTTACTGAAGTTGAAGCTTACTTTGCAGATGCTAAATATTTCTTCAAGAGTACAAAAGAATTAAAATGTGAAGAAGCCCCATCACAAAATGATGAGGGAAGTAAACAAATAAAGGATGAAGGAAGCACATCATTCGCCGCTTTCAAGAAGAACAAAGAGAAGCTTGAGTCCTTGGAAGAGTTGATGTTACCTTTAACAAAAATTGATGCAAGTATACTTTCTTCTCCACCACTCAAAGGATTCACACGTCCTGTTGAAGGAGCAAAGGTCGAGCACGGTGAAGTATTTGAAGCAGAAATAGTCAAGTCATATGGCCTACAAGCTTTTAAACTTCTCAAGAAGGCTGGTTATGAGCCGAAAGAAAAACCGATGACAAGCAAATTGCCTCAAGAAACTATCAACCCATCAGAACATGGGCTTAATGCCACTCAGAAAATATTAAAAAATAGTGGTCACACTGTCAAAAATGCTAAGCCAGGTTTGGGATATATCCCTCAAAAGCCAGTCCGCATTGCAATTAGAAGAGCAAGTAAAAATTATATCATCGAGGAAGAAGCTTCATCCACGGAAGATATATTTGATGAAGGCGAAAGGAAAATCAAGAGAATCTCTGCCTTTAAAAGACTTGGAAGTGTCTTCGAAAGGCTCGGACCCTGTGAGAGGAACAAGTGTGGGAAGAAAAGCAATTTCAAGTCTCCTAACTTCAAAAAACTCTGGAGTCGAATTCCCTCTCGCATGAAGAGACGAAATATTTTGACTGTGTCATGTGGAAGAGTGTTGAAAGCCAAGATGTAGACAATTGTCTTTACTAAAGACGATAATGATCATGATGATAGAGAAAGCGTAGCTTCCCACAACCATGTCACTGCTCTTGAAGATTCTCAAATGGAGGAGGTAGATGTTGAAGATGCCCCTCCACAATTTGAACATGGTGTGAACATTGGCCACATAAATGGGAAATTCTTGAAAATCTATTACGCGTAAAATAACTACAAGATACCATGCTCCTTGATATGAGCTAAAACTGTCTACACAATACTCCTTGATATGAGTTTAAACTATCTTACACAAATAATGCAAGACTCCCTAACACGAGTATAAACTGTCTACAAGTTCAAATAGAAGACTCATTGACACGAGTATAAATTGTCAGCAAATTCAAATTCAAGGCTCCATGACACACGAGCCTAAACTGCATTTTACTCCTGGTCCACATGAGTATAAACTGTATATGACAAACTCCTGGTCTGCATGAGTATAAAATGTGTACGACAAACTCCTAGCCCGCATCAGTATAAACTGTGCACGACACCCCCATTCAAACCAAATTATGTCCCTTTGAACTACGTAATAACTTGATCCTCCGTAAAGAGGTACGTAGGCAACTTAGTACTCTGCTAAGTTCAGTCATATCTCGAGCTGTTTGCATCAAGTTTGTGAGGCAAGTAATAAGATGAGAATGCACAGTTGGGTGAAGAAATTCAAATTATTGAAGTGGTAACGGAAGTTCGAATTCTTGGAAGAGTTGAAATAATCTTAAATTGTGACAACGATGAAAGTGAGCCATGGAGCAAGAAGATGAGTTCAAATTAATTTAAATTTATGGATTTAATTAAGTAAAAGAACCAAAATAAATTTATGGGTTCAATTAATTGTTAAAGTCCAAAATTATAAATTAAACTTATGGATTGGTAAAAGGGGAACCTTTAAGCTTATGCAGATTAAGTTTGCTTATTTATGTTTGGGACCAAGATCATAAAATGCAAGCCCAAGTTCATAGGTTCATCTAATAAACATGTTCTTTTTTTTTTATTAGGCTCAAATAAAAAGTTGAGAAATAATTAAAGAGCCCAAATTGAGATATGTCATCCATGTATTCCAGTTGGGGGTTGAAGCTTATATGTGGACTAATTCTAAAGCAGTCGAAATAATCACGAAAGTTGTTTGATGTGGTCAAAATTAAGTTGAAGTTATTACTCCCTCCATCCCATAGAAGTTGGTATAATTTTTTTTTGTACGGAGATTAAGGAGTATAATAATTTAATGTAAAGTGGAGTATAATAATTTAATGTAAAGTGGAGTAAAGTGAAGTGAGAGAATTAATATATTTAATGTGTAGTGGGTAGTTGTATTAGAGGTGATATGTGGGGCCATGAGAATAGATTAATTATTTTTTGTGTGGGTTCATATATTAAAAAGGAAATGTGTCAACTTTAGTGAGACAAACTAGAAAAAAGTGTGTCAACTTCTATGAAATAACCAATGATTTCAAAACCGGACCGGACCTGCCGGTTCGACCTGTTCAACCTGGAACCGGAGCCGGAACCGGTCCGAAAGCCACCTAAAAACCGCTTTTAAGGTCAAACCGGGAAAAAGTGGGTTGAACCGGCTCAAACCGGAATAAACGGTCAAACCGGTAACCGGCGGTTCCTTTTTTTTTCAACTTTTTTTTAATTTTTATTTTTTAAAATTTTCACTTTGAAACTTGAATCATCGACTAATTTAAGAGCCAACAATTCCAACAATACAAGTGTAAGGAAAGGGAAGTATTGATCTTTATATGTGATCTAATACCCCTTATCTTCAATAAGAAATCAATGTGGGATGAGAAAAAGAAGGGGAACCATTAGTCTTTATATAGAGTTTCAATGCTCTCTCTTTCCAATAATTAACCCATGTGGGATATTGATTAAGATGAGAAGAATTTTATTAAACAAAATATTTACTACATGTAATTTAGTACTAACTAATTATTTTGTTTAAATTTGAAATAAATAAATTTATTTGCTTTGTATACAAAAAAAATAAATATTTTTTTAATAAATGTTGATTAAAATTAGAATTAATTATTTTCTTTTTATATTAGAATGAACCATTTTAATTTTATTTTTATTTCAATTTCAATATTCATAATTAATTTTTTTGATCCATTATTTTTAATAAATGTATTTTCACATGTAAATTAATATGTTAATATAAAATTATCTATAAATAATAAATTATTAAGTTATATAAAAATATTAAATCATATATAAAATAATAAAATATTAAATAATATATAAAATAATTAAATATTATTAAAAATAGTGAATTTCCAATTTTACCGGTTGAACGGTCGATCCAACCGATCCGACCGTAAACCGTTGGGCTCTCCAGTTTAACCTCTGACTCGATTATGAAAACACTGTAAATAACTTCTATCTTTAAATTAGAAAGTTGTAAAATTACGTGAATAAATTTTTCTCTCCAAAAAAAAAACTACTGCTCCACTTTCCAAGAAAAAGAATTTCTCTCTCCAATGAAAAGAAAAGAAGATCACGTGAAAAAAGAAAAAAGAGTATTTCTCTCTCCTGCCAAAAACCCATAGTCACGAATTTCACTCCCATCTTTTCGTTGGAGCCGCCGGCAACTGCTGCCGAAATCACGTTACAGCAGTCCCTAGTAGGAAAGTCTCATCGCTTCCGATCCGCCACCATTGCAGGAGTCGCGAACGGCAGATCGCTGCTGATAGTTAGATCGGCTCGCTCACCTCTAGTTCGCCAAAGGAAGCTGCCCCGGATCTGAGGTTTCGCCGGAAATCGTGCGACCCACTCCCACCTAACCTTCAACTTGCAGCCGCCGATCGAATCTGCCACACGTTCTCACCGCCAACACAGACTTGAATCCACGTGGGAAACACTTGACCTTCGCTGCTGACCGACGGAAACGGACGACCGCCTGGATTCGCCGCCACCGTCCACCGGATCTGTCGTAGCCCCTCACGCCGAACCGGCCACCATCACCCAGATAGGATGAACGCCGCACCCACTCAGCCACCGGAGAGCACCATCTCACTACCGGAAACGCAAACCCATCACCAACGAGCCGTCGACTCAATACTGCTCAACCGACGCATCAGCCGCCGTCGCCGGAAGTTGTGAGCCCAGCCACAAACACTAGCCCGTCGCCCGTCGACTTGTCGTCAACACCACCGAGAATCCCATTGCGGGTTCGCCGCGACCAAATACTAATGCCGGCGCTGAAGTCACGAGTTTCGGTCACCATCACCGCCGCGACGCCAGTCGATGGCCCACAGCGTCCCTCCCCATCGGCTTTGATCCAATCAGAACCGCCATCGACTGCTCGTCGCTCACCATGCCCTTTACTGCAGCCGCTCGATACCCTTCAGCCAGTCGCCGATCTTTGCCGCTGTTCATCACTCACACAGCCGGCTCTTTACCACAACACCGAGCAACCATCATCACGGCGGGCAGAGCTGCCGCCGAACCACCACGTGTGGTCTCCCATCGATCGTTCTCCATCTCGAAGTCATTAAAGGTGCGAACTCATCGTTCAATTACCGCTGCTGCCGGAGAACCCCACTGCACGCCAGCAAATGCCAATGCCGCTTTCAGTTGGAAGAGACACGCTGCTCGCTGCCACTCTAACCAAGTCTCGCGAATCTTCTTGAACAGAACGCCACTCACACAGCCGAGTCTGCCGCCCGTCGTTGCTTATCACCGATGAAGACACGAACAGCCATTTCTCCCATTAATGCGACTGCCGCTCATAAAGCTATCACGGGGTGTCACTGGCAAAAAAAATTTCGGAGACCCACGGTGTTATTTTTCACACTGCCATTACAAAGCCCACACACCACACTGCACCACTAATTATTGTGGTAGCAGTAGACAATTGCCATACCCAAATATTGCCGAGGGACAACCGAAGAACAACTGAGGGACAAGCCGAGGGACAAACCGGGGGACAACCAAGGGACAATTATTGAAGGGACAACCGTTAAGGGACAACTGTTAAGGGACGAGGCTCGTCGGACATTTCTTTCGAAAAGGAAGAAGGACGAGGTTGACAGGAATATCACAAGTATACAATCGTGACAAGTGAAAACATAAAAAAAAGAGCACAAATAAAGAAGCAGACAAAAAAAAAGGCAGATATAAAGAAGCAGATTAAAAAAAATGGATTGCAAGCAGATTTAAGGAAGCAGATTTAAAAAAAAAAAAAAAAACTGATTAAAAAAATGGATTGAAAGCTGATATAAGGAAGCAGATTTAAAAAAATGGATTGAGGGCTTACACTGATAGTAGGCAATGCTTGATGAAGGAATCTGCAATGCAAAGGAAACGTTGCTCTTAGAAAAAAAAATTGAAGAAAAGAAAAGAAATCAAAACTTTAAGTGTCTTACATTCTGTTGATGAAGAAATCAAATGCACTGGGTCTTTCTTATATAGTGAAGAGGCCGCAACAAATTATGAAAATAATTTGCATGATTGAAATATCTCAAGATTTCAAGAGATTTCTTTTAATTTTGAGCAATATTTGGAAATCATCTTGATGAGCAAGAATAAAAATTGTCCCTATTTTCTGCCTCCCGTAAATCTTGAAATTAAGCAGGGAAGGAAGTTGATTTGGGCCTAAGAAGATAAATTGGGTCACTTGAGAAATAAATAAATTAGGACACTTAAAATAAAAAGGTTGGGCCAAGAAAAAAATTATTACTTGGATAAAGTAATCTCTCAATTATAAAACCAACATTACAAATATTTAAAAAAGGGGAACTTTTGACATTCCTTCACATCAAGACATGGTGTCCGTGAAACAAATCGCAAGGGGGCATTTGTAAGCAATTAAAATTTACGGTCCAATTAAATGGCGACAGTGGATTTTCTTGATTAAATATCAATTATTAATTTATTTTGGAATTTAAATAAATAAATTCCTAAAAATAGATTAATAAATAATTGATAATTAATTTAAGCCCAATAAATTAAATTGGGGCTTAAATTAAATGGGGCCTGACCCAAGTCAAGTAAGCCCAAGTCAAATAAGGCATGACTTAAGTCAAACAAGCCCATATAAATTAAATCTGGCCCAAATAAAATAGGTCTGATTACAGCCCAAACAAGTGGAGGCTCAAGCCCGCAGGATGTGGCCCAAAAATAGAGTGGACCAATCAGAATGCACGGCATTAATGAGGGAGTTTTCACCTCTCATCTATATAAAGGGGTCTCCTCTCTTCATTTGACACACACTGAAGCATTCGAAGACGATGACGCTCTGAAGAGATTGAAACACGAGCAACGCTCCTCAAGATCTTCAAGGCAAGAACGACATACGACCCGGGATTAAGGTGCTAAGCCTCCCAAATCGAGTGTTCATACACTAAGTTCTTCAAGTGTTCTTCAAGGCAAGAATAATATACAACCGGGATTAAGGTGCTAAGCCCCCAGATCGAGTGTTTCTCATAGCAAGCACATTGAGTTCTTTAGTGTTCTTCGAGTCAAGAATAACATACGACCCGGGATTAAGGTGTTAAGCCCCCAGATCAGTGTTTCTCATAGAAAGCACGTTTAATCCAAATAAAGGCTCAACGCCTCTGGATAAACATTACAAAGTCCCAAATTCGAGCTCAGACAAGCTTCAACTGAAGATCCGACTCAACACACAAAGTGAGCGCAGTCAACACAGTCAGCGCGGTCAACACAACAAGTCAAAGTCAAAGTCCAAATTGGTTTGAGAGAAGAATCAGATGATCGATAGAGATTGTTTCCTAAATTATCAAGTTTAATCCATCTAGATTATCTTTGTAATTCAACTTGTATTTATTTTATTATAAATACAAAATTTGTTGTTACACTCTCCTTGAGCCCATCACCCGGGTTCATAACTTCCTCACCAAGGGATAGCCGCTGAAAGCCACGCACCACACTACGCCACTGTTCGTTGTCGTAGCAGCCGACAACCGCCACACTCAAGTAGGTTTCCGCCTCAATTTCGTCATTAAACTACAACTGATCACGCTGATGCTCATCAGCTGTTGCCGAGGTTGTGCGGTGCTGGATCTGCAACTGAGGGACAATCGTTGATTCCATTCCATTAAAGAGACAACTGAGGGACATTCCATCATAATGGACATTCCATTAAAAGGGACAACTGTTAGTTCCATTAAAAGGGACCAATGTCAGTTCCATTAAAAGGGACAAGGCTCGTCGTCGATTCCTTCAAAAAGGAAGAGGGGCAAGGACGAGGCTCGTCATCAATTCATTCGAAGAGGAAGAATGGCGAGGTCAACAAAAAGATTGCAAATATACAACTCCTTATGAAAATTGTTTAATCTTTGGAGTTGACACAAGAAAATTCAGAAAAAAAGGCCATCCAACATAAATAGGCAGGCAAGCATGCTTTGCTGTTATCACTAAATTGCTCACATAAAGAATTGCTCACATAAAGAAATAAAGAAGCAGATTTAAAAGATGGATTGAGGGCTTACAATGAGTTCTCCATGTAGTATGTTCTATCTTGATGAAGAAATCTGTAAGTAAAAGGAGACATTGCACTTCGGAAAAAAAAAATGAAGAAAAGAAATAAGAATTTAAAGTGTCTTACAGTGAAATCAAAATTGAAAGTGTCTTACAGTTTGTTGATGAAAACTGAACCCCTTATTATATAGTGAGGAGACTGCAACAAATTATGGAAATTATTTAAATGATTGAGATCTCTCAAAATTTTAGGAGATTTCTTTTACTAATTTTGAGCAAAGATTTGCAAATCATCTTGATGAGCAAGAAGCAAATCTGTCCATATTTCCTGTCTCCCTTATTCTTGAAATTAAGCGGGGAAGAAGTTGATTTGGGCTTGAAAGAAAGAGTTGGGCCACTTGATAACTAAAAGAGTTGGGCCAGGACTTTACTTGTTGGATAAAGTAACTCAAATTGTGCAATTTAAAGCCCAAATTACAAGTGTTGAAAATAAAAAGAATTTTGTGATTCCTTCACATCAAGATATGGTGTCCGTGAATAAATCGCAAGGGGGCATTTGTAAGCAATTAAAATTTATGATCCAATTAAATTGCGACACGTGAATTTTCTGTAAATAAATATCAATTACTAATTTATTTTGGAATTTAGATAAATTAATTCCTAAAAATAAATTAATAAATAATTGATAATTAATTTAAGCCCAACAAATTAAATGGGGCTTAAATTAAATAAGGCATGACCCAAGTCAAACAAGCCCAAGTATGAGGCCTGACTTATGTCAAATAAGCCCATACAAATTAAATCAGACCCAAGTAAATAGGTCCGTTTATGGTCCAATCAAGTTGGAGGCCCAAGCCCGTGGAGCAAGGCCCAAATAGCCCTGGAGTTCATCTCTCACCTATATAAAGGGATCTCCTCCATTCATTTTAACACACATTCTAAGACCCGAAGACGCTAACGCTCTGAAGAGATTGAAAACACGAGCAACGCTCCTTCAAGATCTTCAAGCATCTTCAAGTCAAGAACGACATATGATTCGGGATCAAGGTGCTAAGCCCTCAAATCAAGCGTTCTTCATAATTAAGTTCATCAGTGTTCTTCGCGAAGTCGACACTGCGTTCTTCGAGCCAAGAATAACATACGACCCGGTATTAAGGTGCTAAGCCCCCCAGATCGAGTGTTTTTCACATCAAACACATTTAATCCAAACAAAGGCTCGACGCCTCTGGATTAACGTTATAAGGTCCCAAATTCGAGTTTGGACAAGCTTTAACTGAAGATCCGACTTAACACACACAGTCAGCGCGGTCAATGCGGTCAACACAACCAGTCAAAGTAAAAGTCCAAATTGGTTGAGAGAAGAATCAGAGGATAGATAGAGATTGTTTCCTAAATTTTCAAATTTAATCCTTCTAGATTATTATCGTAATTCAATTAGTATTTATTATTATAAATATAAATTTTATTGATACTTATTTGATTCATTCATTAAATCTTGTATTTGTTTGTTTGTTTCTTGAAGTTGAGCTTCATTCTCTTCATTATTTCTTTTGAGTTTAGATTATTTTACTCCATGTGATCATCTCGAGGAAGAACCACCACTTTGATCATTTCCATAACTAGACAAGTTAAGATTAAACGAAGAAATACCATGAGAATCAAAAGTCTGTTTTTTGGAGATGAGAAATTAATGGAAGCAACATTCTGAAAGAAATTTTCACAATCTTTAATTTCTTTAATTTCATGTTTTTGTGTTTTTGGACTAGAAAACCAGATGGACAACAACAGAGGCAAAAATAAAGGCATCATATGTCTCCTGGAATTTTTTCGGCAGTATAGAAGGGAGTATCATTAGTAAAATAGCTCAAGTAATTTCCACTGAGTCTCTGTTTAGGTGTAGGGTAATTCCTATGTTCATGGATTCGTGTTTCTTATATGGAAAATGATAGGACAACAACAAAGGCAACTGCATTGGCGTAATATGTCCCCAGGAATAATTTCCACAGTCTAAAAGGAAGCATAACTAGTGACACCACTTAAGTAATTTCCAGAGTCTTTTCTTGGGGCTATAGTACTTTCTATCTTCATGATGTGGGGTCTTGGATCATAAAAACATAGGGGCAACAAATATGGCAACACAATTTGCATCATAGGAATACACTGTTGTCATATTTTCCGCAGTTGAGAATATAGCACAAGATGTAAAAAACACCCAAGTCATTCCCAGAGCATTTTATGGTGTTTAAATACGCAAGACATTAATGTTTATGTGTTTTGGACTTGAAAAATAGATGGACAACAACAGAGGCAACAATATAGGCATCATATGTCTCTTGGAGTTTTTTCAAAAGTTTAGAAGGGAGTATCATTAGTGAAATAGTTCAAGTAATTTCCACTTAGTATTTTTTTTAGGTGTAGGGCAATTTCTATGTTCATGGATTCATTTTTCTTATGTGGAAAACGATAGGACAATAACAAAGGCAACTGCATTGGCGTAATATGTCCCCAGTAATAATTTTTACAGTTTAGACGGAAGGATAACTAGTGACATCACTAAAGTAATTTTAAGAGTTTTTATTTAGGGTTATAATATTTCTATCTTAATGATGTGGGGTCTTGGATCTTAAAAAAATAGGGGCAACAAAATGGCAATACAATTGCCATCATAGGAATACACTGTTGTTATATTTTCAGCAGTTGAGAATATAGAACAAGATGTAAAAATTACCCAAGTCATTTCCAGAATATTTTATGGTGTTTAAATACGCAACATGTTAATATTTTTGTGTTTTGGACCTGAAAAACAGATGGACAACAACAAAGGCAACAATATAGGCATCATATGTCTCCTGGAGTTTTTTCAACAATTTAGAAGGGAGTATTATTAGTAAAATAGCTCAAGTAATTTCCACTGAGTTTTTTTTTTAGGTGTAGGGTAATTCCTATGTTCATGGATTCGTGTTTCTTATGTGGAAAACGATAGGACAACAATAAAGGCAACTGCATTGGCGTAATATGTCCCCAGGAATATTTCTATTGTTTAGATGGAAGGATAACTACTGACATCACTTAAGTAATTTCCAGAGTCTTTGTTTAGAGTTATAATACTTTCTATCTTCATGATGTGTGGTCTTGGATCTTAAAAAAATAGGGGCAACAAATATGGCAACACAATTGCAATCATAAGAATACACTGTTGTCATATTTTCAGCACTTGAGAATATAGCACAAGATCTAAAAATCACCCAAGTCATTTCCAGAGTATTTTATGGTGTTTAAATACGCAACACGTTAATGTTTTTTTTTTGTTTTAGACCTGAAAAACAGATGGACAACAACAGAGGCAACAATATAGGCATCATATGTCTCCTGGAGTTTTTTCAATAGTTTAGAAGGAAGTATCATTAGCAAAATAGCTCAAGTAATTTTCACTGAGTCCTTTTTGTAGGTGTAGGGTAATTCCTATATTCATGGATTCGTGTTTCGTATATGGAAAACGATAGAACAACAATAAAGTCAACGGCATTGGTGTAATATGTCCCCAAGAATAATTTCTACAGGCTAGAAGGAAGCATAACTAGTGACATCACTGAAGTAATTTTCAGAGTATTTTTTTTAGGGTGATAATACTTTCTATCTTGATGATGTGGGGTCTTGGATCTTAAAAACAGAGGGGCAACAAATATGACAACATAATTGGCATCATAGGAATACATTGTTGTCATATTTTCAGCAGTTGAGAATATAGCACAAGATGTAAAAATCACCCAAGTCATTTCCAGAGTATTTTATGGTGTTTAAATACGCAACACGTCAATATTTTTATTTTTGGACCTGAAAAATAGATGGACAACAACAGAGGCAACAATATAGGCATCATATGTCTCCTGGAGTTTTTTCAATAGTTTAGAAGGGAGTATCATTAGCAAAATAGCTCAAGTAATTTCCGCTGAGTCTTTTTTTAGGTGTAGGGTAATTCTTATGTTCATGGATTCGTGTTTCTTATGTGGAAAACGATAGGACAACAACAAAGGCAACTGCATTGGCGTAATATGTATCTAGAAAATAGAAGGACAATAATAAATTAAATGTCATTGGCGTCATATGTCGCCTTTTCGAGTATGTTCCAAAAGAGTGGCAAATTTGAATAGAAAATTCTAAAATAAACAAGGGATTGATGACAGGATTTTATATTAACAACGCTTACATATTTATACTGCATTTTATGACATAAACATTATAAGAAAACATTACATAAATAATTTTCACTCCAATAGATGAGGCAGAATCTAAACTGCATCACATAAACCAAAATACTTAGTTAACATCGAAAATTCTCCCACAGATATATAATGTAGTCAAGGACCTTGAACAGAGGATTGGCTACTGGGGCATGACATCTCACCATGTGTTGCTAGAAGTAGTTGGATTTCGTGAGGCTGATGACATGGAATGGTAACTTGTGAAAACACACAATATGGGTATATTCCGTTGAATAATATACTTTATTTATGTTGTCACATGTAATGCCCATTCCCAAGTCTCCTCTGATGATCGAAGCTTGTTAGCCGCCCGGTCCCAATACATATCACGCGTCATGTCCAGAAGTCACGTGAAAGTTCAATATCGAATTTTGTTGAAGAAAAGTCTATCCAAACACTCCATCCAAGTTTTATCGGTGTCGAAAGTTTCATTCAAAACTCGAGCTCCTATTTCACAAGCTTTGATGTTCGAGACTTTGGGATCGAATATGCCTCTATTCTTACAGTGGATAAGGGCATTGATGAAACATGTGTCGATCTCCGCCGTCCAGTTGGTATTTTTATACATCCATGAAAATTAGCTTGGGAATTGTTTCATCGAGTGAGAATTGAATATTTTGGATAATCGTGGTTTTATTTACACTGAGTTTGAATTTGGAGATGATCTTAGAAGAGTAAATATCAATGATTGATGTTCAAGCAATGAGATGAGGTGTGGTTATATAAAAAATATACCAATTATTTGTGTATGATTTAGGTCGGTTTCTTTCACTTATTGGTAACCGTTCATCTTTTTGATATCATATTAATGTGTTGATATTTCATTAATTGAAAATGAATATAATGCAGTTGAGCATTAGGAGATGTCATTAATAATCACACCCATTCACTTATAACTAACTAAAATAAAATCACTGATGTGTGTGTAATAACAGTGGGGTATTATGAGTATTTTGACGTGTAGTCATTTTTTTATAATTTCATATCCATCCTTCTTTGGTAATAGGGTGTTAATGGTTCATCAATATATCATATTAATGATCTGACCTTATGTCACATATTGTGATGTATGACTTAGGGTGTTGTGAATAATTTGGTGAATATATTAAGGTTTATTTCTCATATAAATGAATAAAAAGGTTTGTGAAAAATAAGACGATAAAATTGACAAAACTCACAATAAAAATATGAAATTATCAGCATGTTATCTTTTAATAATTAATTTTTGAATAATTCTATTATTAAATATAGTACTCCATACGTAGGCTTGAAAGAATCCCATTTGTTCATTTTGGTCGTCCGCCCATAAGGGTGTTATTTTCTATTCTTCTTATATGGGTCCTAGGTCCACTCACTAATATAATTAAATTATTGGTACCACTCCCCCACTAATACAACTACCGAAGACAAATTAAATAATAATACTCTTTTGTCTGCATGCAAAAAAGCAAATGTATCATTTTGGGGCAGATAGAGGGAGTATCATGTAAACTAACGCAACCTGAGTTCGACGCTAAGTAGGTTACATTGCCATGTTATATGAACCTTTACATTATATTTTTATATTATTTTGTATTCTGTAGTTGTAGTCAGAGTTTTGACATGAAGAAGCACATTATTAAACTAACATAATATGAGAGATACGACTGTGGCGAAATGCTATAGCTCCAGATGTGGATAATACACATACGTAACAAGATCTGCATAATCAAACTCATATACCCATAGTCATTATACAAGTCTAAATAACTTTAGTATTAATAGTAATTATGCTTCATAATATAGTTTGCAGTTGCATATGAAAACCATCCGGGCCACGTCCCACCAAATTATGGCATATAAACACCATTACCAGATCATGTACTAATTAATATAACAAAATATAGGACTTCTACACATCATCCATATAATATTCAGCTAAATTCAATTATGTATTCACATTTACTGTAGTTAAGCATCTTCAACCACATCCAGGTCTGAAACATTACCACCGGAATATGCAACATCATTGTCAGGCTCAGCTGCCACTTGTATCGGGTTAACTTGGACTTCTATAGGCTTGAAAGCATCCATGAAGGAGAATGTGAGATCCGTGTCCATCCAACATGGTTCTGTACCTTCTTTTATCTTCTCAGCGCGAGGTTCCACCTGCGTAAAGATTAGAATCAACACTGAGAACAATATTTGTTGATAATAAAATGGCATAGTTCCAACCTTGGGAATTTACCTAAATAATCTTTTTCCAAGTCTCTTCCTTAGCTTCGAACTTGTCTATGAACGAGTCGTATCTAACACCTGGAGTCTTAGCTATTATGCGGCAAATTTTCCAGTGTTCATATAACTCATTTATTTTCCTTGTCATTGTTTTAAGCCCTATTTGAGGCCCGATCCTGTATTGTGCAACTTTGAGGATCTCATGAAGCACCTCCGCAGAAGGGGAAGCATCGTGAACTTTCTTGTCCATATAGAACTCCAAATAGATGTCTAGTAGCGCCTTCTCCTCAATGGGTAACCGCTTATAATAGCCGGCGAACATTTGATCAATCATGTGGTTTGAGCTTGATGCCATCTTTACTGCCTTAGAGAAAACACAAAAAATTTAGCAAAATAAGATAAATTAGAAGTTACTTTGTAAAGGGTCATAATGAGGTATGAAGTCAATTATTTTACCAAATTGCTTACTCCTATTGTGGAGAGCGAGATAAATTACAACTTGGCATCTGTTTGCTCTCCATATATAGTACTCCATCCGTCTCATTGAAAGAGTGATGTTTACTTTTTGTACGTTGATTACGAAGTATAATAATTGAATGGAATGTAAGTTGAGAGAAATAATAGTGTAATGTGTAATGGGTAGTTGTAATGGGATGGGCCAAAATCGAAAAAAATGGACATGTATCATGGGAACAGAGGGAGTAATACGTATCAAGTCTTAAGGTATCATACAACTGTATGGGCTTTTAAAACTTTATTATCTATGTACATAACAGGCATGATGTTCAGATGTGTCCTAAACCCTTAATTACACATGTAAAAATATTTCATAAATGTTATTTAGTTGATTACTATATGTTATATATATTAGAGTTAATATCAAATGTAGTTAAGTAAGTCTAATATTTTCCTACTTTAATCCTTTAATCTTCATGATGCCAACTTTGGTCCTTCTTTGTCCAGTTGTAGTCCTTTTGGTCTAGTTTTGGTCATTTTTCCCATTATTTGATCATTTTTTGATCCACTATTGATCCTACATGTATACATTTTCGGATCATTTTTTATACTTTTTCTACATAAATGAATAAATTTGGAGAAAAAGGAGTAAAAGTGGATGAAAAGGACTAACTTTGGACAAAAAGGACTAAAAGTGGACAAAAAAGGACCAACATTGAGAACTGCAAATGATAAAGGATTAAAGTTGGAAAATATTATACATATAGGACCAGTTTTTATATTTACCCTATATATTATTATATTAAGTATGACAAGGATTACATTCATATGGTCTATGTATGTGTAATGAAGTATTACAATGTACTATAGATAATATCTATTTAATAAATGTACGATGTACATCTACACCCCATCAGTTCGCTACTAATGTCTCCATTTTATGTTTTTAGGCATCCGCTTCAAAAATATCCAAAAACACTATGTAGTCTAGAAAAGTACACAAAATGGGACACCACTTTAACCAAATACAAATAATCACCTTACATGTAATAGTAATACTCATATCTCTTATATAGTTGTAATAATAGAATGGATACCTTATTGTCACACTGAGGGAGTATACATTGTATTAAGTATTAATTTTTTTCATCTTCTGACTTGATCACATATAAATTTTCCCATTATGTAATAAACAGCATATTATTATTATTCCGACGTACTGGACTCATGTACACTTATTCTGTTGGTATGTTTTATTGTTCATTTTAATTTTATGGATATTACTAAAAGTAATCATACCATTATTGACAGTAACATTATTGGCAACATATTCCACATGCAGTAATGTAGTTAACTGTATAAATGGAATCAGGATATTGTTGGCTATATAATTGTATCATACATTTATCTGCAAGATTATTGTTATATTTTTTTTGTTTCTTTAATCACTTGAATTTTTATTTTAAAATTATTAGTGTTCATTCTGATTTTTTTCTTTTGATCCATAATTGTTCTTAACTTATTTGAACTTTTTTCTTTGAATTATTCCAATGATATTAGTTTTATCTGCATTTATAGATATTAAATAATGGCAAAAGCTCCCGTGCGCCCGGGGACACGGAAAGATGCTCCGTGTCCCCATGTGAACACAACCCTCCCCTCCAATCCTATTTAAACCTATGTATTGCTAGGGGTTTAAATTGTAAAGGGGCATGAAAATTGTAAAGGCGCACAGAATCTGCTCCGTGCGCCCGGGTGCACAGGAGCCTCACTCTTAAATAATAACTAGTGTACAACATAACACAAGAAATATTTTAAATATAAACTTATTTAAATTGAATACAATATTTTATTAATGTCTTCTCTCATTGTTGACTACAACCATTGGTATGCACTTGATTACACCCCAATTAATGTAGTTGGTTTTAAATCATATCCAAGTCAGTTTAGTAGATAATGAATTTATGTTAGGGAATAAAGTTTTGGAAATTCGCATATAGTTCCAATTGTGTTGTTGATATGATGTCTAACCTCTAAAGAGACAACAATAAATGCAACCATATTTTCCAATTCTTAGGAACAACCCGTATACACTGCGTTATCTGCACTACGAAACATATTTAAATAATGTTTCCAAATGTTACGTAATCATATAACTTAAGTCATTATAATTAATAAATGCAATTATGTCTTTATTATATTCTTTAAATATTTTAACTTGTACTAATGAAAACCCTCTACATTTCAGATTTTAGTGATTTGTGATCTCAACATGCTAATGGTTAAGTTATGTTGTGTGTAAAGGCTTTAGGGCTATATATTTTAATTCTTAAGTGTGTTAGTTTTATATTTCATGTGAAATATATATGTGTACATAAAAACTCTAATATTTTATTCTATTTGTGATCATCAGAAGTGTATATATGTATTAACGGTACAAATGTAAGAACCGAATTACTGTATGATCTTCAATGTGATGTTAAGTGTATTTACTAGGGTTTAGGGTTTATGATTTTAAATCTACTAAAATTTTGTGTTGGTTTTACTAACATAATTGTAAAACGATAAATGTATTTATAGATAGATTTAAATTTGACATAATAATTGGACAATAAACTAACAATTAAAATTACGTATATTTAACAATTTATATAATTTTGAGGAATGCAATATTCATTCAGTCAACATGCCATTTTTACAAAAGTAATACAGACATAATTGGACATGCTCACCCGCTGGGTCTAAAGCAATTAAGGTTATACTATTTTTGGCGGGAAATGGTTACAATTTTGGCGCCAAGAAATGGAAAACCCTAGTACCCAACCTGTGTTGACATTATAAATAAGTCAAACATCTCCCTATTTCGAGCATGCCACAAACAATACAGATTTACAGAAGAGAATATAGTGGAAAAACAGAAGAACTGCAGTAAAAATGTCATCTTCATCTGAGTCATCAGCACAAAAGAATAAGCACTACCTTGTTTCCCATTTTGGAAAAGCGTGCTGATCGTATTTTTCACATAAGGCGTGGAGCTTTGGTAGATCGTTTCATACGTGTCCCGATTCTCTTAACGGAACTGGATGCGATTTCTTTCTTTGGGCAGATCAGGCTGTCCATTCGCAATTCCCTCTGATGCTTACTAGGATTGACAATTTAGCGTTGGAAAACTTGAAGTTATCCAATTCATTAAAGGCCACAACACTAAGGGTTGATGGAATGGCTACACAACTTAATCGATTGGAGAAAGATATTCATCTCATTCAAAAGATGAATAGATTCCTTATCATTGCACTATTGGTGTCTTGGGCTCCCATCATTGTTCGGGGGTTGTTCGCCTAATTAGTTTAGCATTGAATATTAGCATATGTTAATCATGCATGACCTCCAGTTTTTGTAATATGCATAATTGCTATGATGGAGTCCAAAATATGTAATATTTGATTTACCGAGATTTTATTAAGTGTATATTATTTCATTGTGAATATTGGCTATCATATTAAGAGAAAAAACACTAGTAGAAATATACATCTTCTTCACGTTTTTATATGTTATCATAAAATATCTTTCACTACACTTAACTAATTTCTGAAATACTATTGGAAACTAAATTTTAAAAAAAAAATAATAACTAAAGTAAGAACAAAAAAAACTTCATTTCACTGGCTGCTATCCCAATTTGAGTATTTTAACTTGTCATTGACACTTATGCCCATTAACTCTCTTAATGTTTTCAATAATAATTTTTTTCAATTAAATTATATAATTAATGTAGATAGCCTGTAGTGGATGAACGTGAACGATTTAACTTGCTTAATTTAGGGGTGTGGTGTTAAGGAATCTATGTTACGATTAAGAGCTTTTCCAACAGTATGTTTATAATTTGAAGAGTATTTGATCTAAAATATAGAGTATTTTAAATTTAAAGAGACATTTTTTTTAATCTTGTACAACATTGTCTCCATATCTCATTTAATTTATTATCTTCCCAGTGTCCATCTATTATATTTGTATTTTTTTTAATATTATATTTTTCATTCTTAATTTATTTTATCATAGATGTGTAATAATTAACATTTTTGGTGCATTGGCAGTAATGAAAAAGGTAAATGTAATAAATTTTAAAGAGGTATTTTGGATCTTCAAATCTATAGTTATTTTAAAGAATCTTTTGTTATTATAAAAAGGTAAATGCAATAAATTTTTAAAGAGGTATTACGTAAAATATTTTGTTATTTTAAAGAATCTTTTGGACTTTCATTGTCACGTTTGACTCGTTACATTTTAACTATGTTTTCATTTGAGTAGTTTTAGGAGATGCTCTTAGAGCAACTCCACAAGGTAATGTAAAATACAAATATTTTTAATTTTTATATTTATCTACTCAAGTGTTTTTTTTTGTTATAAAATTATATTTCAAAATATATAATGACATATTTTCGAAAAATAATAAAAATGCATAAAAAATATCCTTTAATAAATAATAAATATGACACTTGGTATAATATAACATAATTGACTATGTAATTATAAATAAAGGATATACAAAATTAATTTACGGTCAAAATAACATTAAGTAGATGGTGGTGTATTTGTAAAATGAAAATAAATTATTAATTTTATCGATAAATAAAAAAGCTGATAAATATTATTAACCTTGTTAAAATACCTTAAGTAAAGGTAGTAGTGACATTTGTGATGATTCAATATTTTCAAATAATTACTAATTAACCGCTGCATAAGTAATGTAATAATGACATTTAATGCAGTTATTAATTTATTCAGAAGCAACCCCATTCACATCCATATGCAACCAATCAATCATCCCAAACACAACTATTGGTTTCTTCCTCACCAAATTCTTCATACATTTTCTGATACTATATGAAGGAACCCTCAAACATCGTCTCTGTAAAATAGTTTTCTTGCAATCACCTATAGGGCTGATCGTTCAATCATCACTCTACCATTCGTATTTAACAAATATGCTCATATCAAACCCTCCGACACAAATCCCAGCCAATTCACATTGTTCTACACCGGAACCAAATGGACGCAAGAAATAGATACTTATTTCATAAACACGCTTCTCCACTGCAAAAAAAGAGGGAGGTTTGATGTCACATTTTTCAACTGCGAAGCATGTGAAAGATCAACCCAAGTTTTGAATGCTATATTCGAAACAAACTTTACCTACATGGACAGCCTCAGTCGGCTTTCTGAATTGAAAATGCGCTATTGGACTTTCAAATCGCTGTTGGACTTGGCGCCAGATGTGTATTGGGATAGGAAGGAAAACCGACTTCATGCTTCCGAGGATAATTGGTCACGGGCTCTTCAGTTTCTACCTCAAAATTTTATTTTAGAATTAAATATTTATCCTACCAGTACATTCATTGTTCTTTTTTATGAAATAAGTTACAGATTTTTTTTCTATATCAAATATTTCTTAAATTTTATAGGCACAGTTCACAGCCCAATACTACTACTATTGACGTGATTCGATCACACAATACCTCTCAATCACTCAAGAAACACACACTTTGATATGAAAACTTGAAAAGAAATGTAAAATTTGCACAAAGATGTATAGTGGTTCGGTTATGAATAACCTACATCCACTTTGGGGAGAAGAAACTTTACTATTGTATTTCTAATACACCTAAGAATAGACTGAATCGAAGAACAAAACCAGAAAGGAACTTTTTGAAACTGTGAAAACCCTAAGTGTTGTACTCTCTCAACAAGGTGACTTTGAGCTCTTATATCATGCTACTCCTTCAACCTTTTGATCCGGTTAAACCTCCACTTGATAGCCCTCACTTAGTAGACGAGATACAGCCATCTAGCCGGTTCCATGTAGCTTGATAACTGCTCTTAAACCGCCTCACCTATCAGCTGATCATAACTGCCTAAACTGACAGTTATGGCAGTTATGTTGTTGAGTTAGTTCCAATCGTTCCTTTAAGCTTTCAGCTGCCATGCAACAGGTTGTGAACATCCTTTTGTCTCCAATGAACACTATCCACGTGTAATTCAGCTCATCCAAGTGATAGACAAAGCTAAACACTCTATTTGAACATTATCAGCATTGGTTCGACCTTGGTTCGATCAGTTTGATCAGGTCGAACCACTAGTGTCGTGATCGAACCTATCTCCTGGTGCTTTGGTTCGACCATGGTTCGATCTTCTAAACAGGTCGAACCATTAGTGTCGTGGTCGAACCCCCCTTCTAATGAACTGGTTCGACCATGGTTCGACCTCTTTGTGCATGTCGAACCCATCTATACAGGTCGAACCCTTTCATGCATGCATCTATTATCATCAATCTCCGCCTTAGATGTATGCATGAACAACTTCATCTCTTCTCCCCACCTTTGCTGCTTTTAAGGAGCAACAATCTCTATGTCTCCACACATTCCAACCAAAGTCTTGCACAGCTCAAACTTTGCAGCTGGCAATGCTTTAGTAAGTGAATCAGCTGGATTCACAGCTGTATCAATCTTCCTTACTTCCACAAATCCACTGTCCTCCATGTCTCTGACAAAGTATAGCTTTACATCAATGTGTTTGGTCCTCTCATGATATACCTGATGCTTAGCTAAGTGTATTGCACTTTGATTATCACAATACACCACCACAGTATCTTGATATTCTCCCAATTCTTTCAATAAACCAACAAGCCATACTCCTTCCTTGATTGTTTCTGTTAATGCAATGAATTCAGCCTCTGTAGTTGATAGAGCTACTACAGACTGATGGCTTGCTTTCCAACTTACTGAAGTACCAAACATATTGAACACATATCCTGTAAGAGACTTTCTAGAATCCAGATTTCCTGCAAAATCAGCATCAACAAAACCAGTGACAACTTCTGACTTTGCTTCCCTTCTCTGAAATTTCAAACCAACAGGTTCAGTTCCCTTTACATACCTCAATGCCCATTTGACTGCCTCCCAATGCTGCTTCCCTGGACAACTTAAGAATCTACTAATCAAGCTCATTACATAAGCAAGATCAGGCCTACTACACACCATAGCATACATAAGACTGCCCACTGAACTTTCATATGGAATCCTGCTCATTTCAGCTATCTCAATGTCTGATTTTGCTCCATTAAGCAGAGACAGACTCAATCCTTGCTTGACAGGTGTTGTAACAGATTTGCACTGATCCATATTGTACCTTTTGAGTACTTTAACAAGATAGGATTGCTGTTTCAATACAAGTGTTCCAGCTGATCTGTCTCTGCTTATTTCCATCCCTAAGATCATCTTAGCTTCACCAAGGTCCTTCATCTCAAATTCAGACTTGAGAACTTCCTTTACTGCATCAATCCCTTGAATACTCTTACAAGCTATCAAAATATCATCCACATAGAGAAGTAGGTAAGTGTAACAGCTGTTTTCTTCCTTGATGTATACACAGCTGTCATAATGGCTTCTCTGAAAACCATTGGCAACAATGTACTCATCAAACCTCAAGTACCACTGCCTTGGACTTTGTTTAAGTCCATATAGAGACTTGAGTAGCAAACAAGCCTTTAAATCAGCTCTCTCAACTGTAACACCTTCTGGTATCTTCATATAGATGCTCTCCTCCAACTTCCCATGTAGAAATGCAGTAGTTATATCCATCTGATGAAGCTCAAGATCATACTAAGCTACTAGTGCTAGTAATACTCTAATTGAACAATGTTTAACCACAAGTGAGAAGATCTCATTGTAATCTATCCCCTCTTTCTGTGAAAAATCCCTAGCAACTAGTCTAGCCTTGTATCTGACTCCACCTTCAGCTGCAAGTGCTGGTTTTCTCTTGAAAATCCACTTACATCCAACTAGCTTCTGAGATTTTGGCTTGTCAACTATTCTCCATGTCCCATTCTTGTTAAGAGACAACAATTCTTCTTCCATGGCTATAAGCCACTTATTACTGTCTTGACTAGTCAATGCCTCAGTATAGTTTCTTGGTTCATAAGCTTCAACATCAACAGCTGTATATAGAGCAAAAGACACTATATCAGCCTGTACATACCTTACAGGTGGTAGTATAGTCCTCTTCTGTCTATCTCTTGCAAGTTGATAAGTATTAGGTTGTTCTTTAACCCTTGATACTTCATCTGTACCTCTGTCAGTGGAGTCCTCTTCAATTTCTCCTGATCTGTCCATATCTTGAGGCTCCACCTCAAGTTCAGACTCTCTTCTTTGATCATCCTTGATCAATGGCATCTTATCTTCAACAAAGATAACATCTCTACTGATCATGAGCCTGTTCTCATCATAACACCACAGTTTGTACCCCTTTACTCCCTTAGGATAACCTATCATAACACATTTGAGTGCTCTAGGTTCCAACTTATCTTGTTTAACATGTGCATAAGCTTGGCAACCTATAACTCTAAGGTATGAGTAATTAGGTACCTTACCAGACCATACTTCATCTGGAGTTTTGAAGTTTAGAGCTGTTGAAGGACACAAGTTGATTAGATAGGCTGCAGTTGCAGCTAACTCTCCCCAAAACACCTTGCTCAATCCTGTACTGCTCAACATACATCTGACCCTTTGCAAAAGTGTCTGATTCATCCTCTCTGCAATGCCATTTTGTTGAAGAGTACCAGGGACAGTTTTGTGTCTCTTAATCCCTTTTTCTTTGCAATATGAATTGAACTCTTCAGACACAAATTCCAATCCATTGTCTGTCCTTAAATACTTCAAACTACTCCCTGTGATGTTCTCAGTTTCTGTCAACCAACCTTTGAAGGTTGTGAATGCTTCATCCTTTGATTTCAGAACATATACCAATAACTTCCTTGAGTAATCATCAATTATGGTCATGATGTATCTCCCTCCACCTCTGGTTACAGTTCTTGAAGGTTCCCAGAGATCTGAATGAACATAATCCATTCTAGCTATGGTTGTATGTTCTGAATCACCAAACTTAAGTCTCTTGGACTTACCAAGAATGCAATGCTCACACTGTCTGATCTTAACACCTTCACTGAACTTGATCAACTGTTGTTTTGCCAACTCTTGCATTCCTCTTTCACTAACATGTCCCAACCTGCCATGCCAAAGCTTGGCATCATCCTGCTGACCAGTGTTGTGTATCTGTCCTACAACAACACTCCCATCCAAGAAATACAAGTCTGATCTCCTGGTCCCTCTCATTACAATCTTATCATCCTTAGTCACTGTGAGGATTCCCTTTCTCAGGTTTGAATCACAACCTTGAGTATCAAGCATCCCAAGGGAGATGAGGTTCCTTCTTAATCCAGGAACATACCTTACATTCCTAAGAAGCCTCTGAACTTCATCAAACATTAGCAATCTGATGGATCCTACTCCCTTTATCTCACAAGAGTGATCATCACCTAAAAGTACTGATCCTCTTTCCTAATGCTTGAACTCCTCAAACCAATGCTTCATAGGTGTCATATGGAATGTACACCCTGAATCCAATACCCACTCAACAGATACATCTGAAGTAGTGATGGACAGAGCTTCAATACCTTCCATGCCAGCATTGTTTTGTACTTCACCAACCTGATTGACTTGGTTCTTTTGATTTCCAGCAGGTGTTTCAGTTTTCTTGGACTTGCTAGCCTTCCACTTTGCACACTGTTTCTTGAAGTGCCCAGGTTCATGACAAAAGTAACACCTCTTGCCATTAGACTGTCCTGATGCACCTTTCTTTTGATCAGTGTTTCCACCTTTGTTCCACTTCTTGTTCTGATTCCATTTCTTGGCAAAGAGTCCTTTTGCCCCTGATTTTTCTTTTCTATCAGTTCCTTCTTCCAGATCTTTTGATCTAAGTGCCCTCAGCACATCTTCAAGCAGTACTACATCCTTACCTCCATAAAGAACAACATCCTTGAAGTGCCTTTGTGATTTTGGCAATGCTGACAGCAACATGATGGCCTTGTCTTCACTGGATAGCTTGAAATCCACACTTTCCAGATCATCTGTGATCTTGCAGAATTCATCAGCTTGTTCCATCAGAGACCTTTCATCAGTCATCTTAAAAGCATGAAGTCTTTGCCTGAGATGCATCTTATTGGCAGATGTTCTTACCATGAACAAAGCCTCCAATCTATTCCATACTTTAATAGCTGTTGTCTCCTTTGATACTTCTCTAAGTATCTTATCACTAAGACACAGAATTATTGTACAATAGGCCTTTTGAAGTACCTGATCATCCACTGGAGCTCTTACAGGACCTGCTGCAGCCTGAGAGTCCTTGATGATTTCAGTCTTCACCGGTGGAGGAGGCTTCAATGCATCCATAAAACCTTGCTGCATAAGAACTGCCTTCATCTTGATTTTCCATAGATTGAAATCTGATTTCTCTGTGAGCTTTTGAACATCAAATCTTGTGGTGTTCATCTTGAATACTTCTGTGTGTTTGTTTCCCACTGACGGCGCTAATTGACGTGATTTGATCACACAATACCTCTCAATCACTCAAGAAACACACACTTTGATATGAAAACTTGAAAAAAAATGTAAAATTTGCACAAAGATGTATAGTGGTTCGGTTATGAATAACCTACATCCACTTTGGGGAGAAGAAACTTTACTATTGTATTTCTAATACACCTAAGAATAGACTGAATCGAAGAACAAAACCAGAAAGGAACTTTTTGAAACTGTGAAAACCCTAAGTGTTGTACTCTCTCAACAAGGTGACTTTGAGCTCTTATATCATGCTACTCCTTCAACCTTTTGATCCGGTTAAACCTCCACTTGATAGCCCTCACTTAGTAGACGAGATACATCCATCTAGCCGGTTCCATGTAGCTTGATAACTGCTCTTAAACCGCCTCACCTGTCAGCTGATCATAACTGCCTAAACTGACAGTTATGGCAGTTATGTTGTTGAGTTAGTTCCAATCGTTCCTTTAAGCTTTCAGCTGCCATGCAACAGATTGTGAACATCCTTTTGTCTCCAATGAACACTATACACATGTATATCAGCTCATCCAAGTGATAGACAAAGCTAAACACTCTATTTGAACATTATCAGCATTGGTTCGACCTTGGTTCGATCAGTTTGATCAGGTCGAACCACTAGTGTCGTGATCGAACCTATCTCCTGGTGCTTTGGTTCGACCATTGTTCGACCTTCTAAACAGGTCGAACCATTAGTGTCGTGGTCGAACCCCCCTTCTAATGAACTGGTTCGACCATGGTTCGACCTCTTTGTGCATGTCGAACCCATCTGTATAGGTCGAACCCTTTCACGCATGCATCTATTATCATCAACTATAGAGGGGAACCAGAATTTGTAAGGCTAGAGATATTATTCTCCCGGGTTAATACCTGCGTGGATATTCTAAAACACATCCAACGTACTCCAGCATTTCGGGATGACATATCATCACCTAGTAGCCAGGGCTCCGTCAAAGAAGAGCGATGTCCGTGATTTAGTCTGGCGTGTTATAACTGTTTATATAAAACTCTTTGAAGTGTTGGTTTTTTATGTGGCTGCTTGAAAAAATGAGTACACAGTATTTAATGGCTATAATTAGGAATGTTTTGTAAAAAGTGATGCCAAAATCTGTGGGGGTCTGTTAATTTGCATTTTCATTACCATTACATAAGAAACTTGAAAATATGACAACAGTGTATTCCTATGATGCCAATTGTTTTGCCATATTTTTTGGCCCTCTGTTTTTAAGATCCAAGACCCCACATCATGAAGATAGAGAGTATTATACCCCTAAAAAAAGATTCTGGAAATTACTTAAGTGATGTCACTAGTTATGCTTCCTTCTAGATTGTAGAAATTATTCTTGGGGACATATTACGCCAATGCAGTTGCCATTGTTGTTGTCCTATCGTTTTCCACATAAGAAACACGAATTCATGAACATAGGAATTACCCTACACCTAAAAAAGACTCAGTGGAAATTACTTGAGTTATTTTACTAATGATACTCCCTTCTAAACTGTTAAAAAAACTCCATGAGACATATGATGCCTATATTGTTGCCTCTGTTGTTGTCCATCAGTTTTTCAGGTCCAAAACACAAAAATATTAACGTGTTGCGTATTTAAACACCATAAAATACTCTGGGAATGACTTGGGTGATTTTTACATCTTGTGCTATATTCTCAACTGCGGAAAATATGATAACAGTGTATTCCTATAATGCTAATTGTGTTGCCATATTTGTCGCCCCTCTGTTTTTAAGATCCAAGACCCCACATCATGAAGATAAAAAGTATTATACCCCTAAAAAAAGACTCTGGAAATTACTTAAGTGATGTCACTAGTTATGCTTCCTTCTGGACTGTAGAAATTATTCCTGGGGACATATTACGCCAATGCAGTTGCCTTTGTTGTTATCCTATCGTTTTCCACATAAGAAACACGAATTCATGAACATAGGAATTATCCTACTCCTACAAAAAGGACTCTGTGGAAATTACTTGAGCTATTTTACTAATGATACTCCCTTCTAAACTGTTAAAAAAACTCCATGAGACATATGATGCCTATATTGTTTCCTCTGTTGTTGTCTATCAGTTTTTCAGGTCCAAAACACAAAAATATTAACGTGTTGCGTATTTAAACACCATAAAATACTCTGGGAATGACTTGGGTGATTTTTACATCTTGTGCTATATTCTCAACTGCGGAAAATATGACAACAGTGTATTCCTATGATGCCAATTGTGTTGCCATATTTGTTGCCCCTCTGTTTTTAAGATCCAAGATCCCACATCATGAAGATAGAAAGTATTATACCCCTAAAAAAAGACTCTAGAAATTACTTAAGTGATGTCACTAGTTATGCTTCCTTCCAAATTATAGAAATTATTCCTAGGGACATATTACGCCAATACAGTTGCCTTTATTGTTGTCCTATCATTTTTCATATACGAAACACGAATCCATGAACATATGAATTACCCTACACCTACAAAAAGGACTTAGTGGAAACTAATTTACCATGCATATTACAACAATATAAACCTAGCCAAATTCACTCCTCAAAATATAGCACATTAAAAAATTAAATTACAGAACCATGCAATGTAAAATGCTACATCAAGTCAACACAATAAAATAAGGTTCATTATTGTTCACAATCCTCAATGTCCACCCTCTTTATTGGTACAACAAACTCAGACGATATTAGGGCATCCACATCGGTTTAAACTGATAAACCAATGGAGTGGACAGTTGAATTTTATTGAAAAATAAGAAATGTTACATTGAGGAGAGAGGGTGAGTTTAAACCACCTCTCCAATGTTGGTGCTATTAGGTTGATACCTCGCTACTTGGGGTCCATTGTACCCATAACCCAAGTGGTAGGAATGTTATCGATTATCCGATGTGAGTCACATGTGCTCTTGTTGTGATCGCTGTCCTTGCACCGGCTGCACTGCTAAACACTTTTTTCTTTGAAATCTTCTCGATGGCTGACTTGATCCTGGACCTTTTTGGCCTCCTCGGTTGATTGGGACAAGCGGGTGAGTTACAGATTACATCATCGCTCTCTCCTACATTATGCCACTCAGAAGAATCAGGGACAGACAACACCATCCCACCCCTACATTCCCTTTACTTTCTGGTTCAGGTAAAAATCCCCAATAAACGTATTCACATCATACTTTGCAAACCTATACATAATGTAAACAACCTACATTCTTAGTTACATTAAATATAAAATTCGCATAAAATCATCATAGTTTATTATGTTAATACCAATGACTTTACTCAAACTTTAAACTCGAACCTTATAGTTGCCATGGCATGGACGCAAGAGATAAGCTCTTGTTGAAATGCACCACAATCACATAGCACATTCTGCAGATCTACGATAACACTACCTCTGCAGCTCTTAACCGAGTATGTTTCGGGTCCAGTCAACTCAACTGCACATTCAACACTGTCTTCCACAGCCCGCTCAAGTTCAGCAGCAATGCTGCGGCATAAGGGTCCCTCAAATGACTCTGCTTCTGAT
Organism: Pogostemon cablin; assembly: GCA_023678885.1. NCBI lineage: Eukaryota > Viridiplantae > Streptophyta > Magnoliopsida > Lamiales > Lamiaceae > Pogostemon > Pogostemon cablin. Next base: position 10,435,782 of record CM043009.1, read on the forward strand.
CTACGAGAGATGAACCACCCTCCAATTATTTGCCTAACAGCTTCCAAGAAAAATACCACTGGTAATGTCCGAGGCCATGCAATAACATTGTTCCAACTCTCCACCGCATTACTCGTGACGAATTTATATTTCCGAACAGGGCAATGCACATGGGACCATTTCTCCGCTCCTATCTCATTCAACTTCCTATACAACATTCAATATACAGCACGACTATCAATTATCTTCATAACTCTGCTCATGTGTTGAAGTATAAGTGATGACACAAAATTATAACATCCAATGAACGAATTTTAACAAAGACTTCACATCACATATTCTAACAACTCAATAACAAATTACAACGTACCATGTAAACAACTACACACATAGGCCACACACAGGTGTGGAAAATATAATCATATCAATTCTGTAATTCTATCTACAAAACATAGTAGATGTAAGTGCTCACCTATTGAATTTTGATCTCCTGTATGTCCTAACAGCGTTCTTGAATAAATGCAAGGCGCCTTTATTGTACTTCATGAACTGCTTCCTCAAATGATAATAACAATAGGCATGTGCAACACCTGGGTAAGCATACCTGACCGCATGGTTTATGATTCGGTGTTGATCAGACGCAATCAACAAATCCTCAGGGCATCAAATGCCTCATGCAGATGCATCATAAACCATGCCCATCTATCATTATTCTCCAAGGCACCAACACCAATAGCTACAAGGAATATTTATTGATTAGCATCTTGTGTCACCGCAACAAATGTAACCCCCTTGTAACTACCCTTCAAATGGGCACCATCCATGATAATCACGAGTCTTCCATATCTCCTAAACCCATTTATGGATGCTGCCAGTGCAACAAAGATATTTTCAAATATATTATATTCAAGTGTGACGCATATAACAACATGACTCCCAGGGTTTTCCCTCCTCAATACTCTAATGTATTCTGGCAACATCCTAAAGGATTCCTCCGAATCACCATACAATGCATTTATCGCCCATCTCTTTGCAGAAATGGCATGGAAATAATCAATTTGAACACAAAATCTAGCCTTCACATCTTGAATTATAGAACTTGCAGACATCGAAGTACATTTTTTCATTTGTCTTTCAGCATACAACATACCAAGTAGCTTGGAGAAGACGGTCTCTTTGCCCAAATTATTCAAATTCTTAACGCAAGTGTGAGCAGCAAAATAAGTGTACCTCCACAGATCATCCCATCCAACCGCATGCACCACAAAATCGCAAGGCTTACGGCTTCTGCATTTCATATACCACCGACAAGAGTTGGACCGAGCGACTCTAATACCAGCTTTGCACTTCAAATTATATTTTGCTACTTCCAACTTTAGTTCCTTTTTGCTTCCAAATGTCGCACCCTTTCCTAGTCTATTACTGTTTTAGTCTATCACACTCAGCCGTTCATTATCAACACCGAAATAGGTAAGCATGCATCTGATTCTCCATTCTTTTTTGATTTCGTTTGTGAGAGGCTAGACATTAACGTTATCTGTGTCATCACCCTCAAACTCAGAGGAGCAAAATTCAGTAGATGCCTCCTCTGCATCCTCCTCAAATGAGTCAGCTTCATCATTACATCGTGTTCGAACATCATCATCTGTGTTATCTACATCACCTCTAATACCAATACTTTCAACATTCTTAACAGGGCTTATATCACCGTCTTCTGTTACTGGGACATCCTCCATAATGGAATTCGTATGTTACTTTTGGAGATTCAGTCGGAGTGATGAACAACTCGCAACATACACATCTGCATTGTTGGCAACAAAGTTTATAGATTTCACTTTAAAATTTAATATTATCTTGGGTTGACGATCACGAATCAAATTGCGAACATCGTTGTCATCTATTATCTTCTCTTAAACCCGTACATTATTGATATTCTTGCATTGAATTATATCTTAATCGCAACCGATGCGCTCTTCTGGAAGTACTTCTGAAATGGATCTTTTCAGATTTGCCAGGTTGGGGAATCCTATCTTTCGTACATTGAGTGCCCAAGGTTCTGCACCATCTTTCGAACTGCCAGGTCCAGAATCGTCAAAGTGATCAAATAAATACTTTTCCATGATCTGCCTTACAAGGAATACCAATAAATTTGCATTTAGTTTCCCAAATAAGACTAGCAATTTAATCCACACTTGCATTATCAATTACAATAGACACCTAAACATTTTTACACAATCCAACTGTTTATAAATACAGACCACATTGTATACAACTTTTTAAACTTTGAACACTACAACATAACAAAATAGAAAAATAGCAATCTGTGTATGTTAATCAGAATCATACAAGAGGAATGGGCTACAGATAAAGTCATTTTAAAAATTCAACTCAGGTAACTAAACCTTGGTGTAAGAGTGCATTGATAGAACCATGTAGAAGCAAAATACCTTGAAGCATGTTATTTCAACTAGAAATTAAGTATTATGTCTGAACATACAATTTCACTGACACTACTCATGACCTACAGGGATTAATTGGACTCATTTATTAAGTTGTTTTAACATTCCTCATGTACAACCTGTGTGAGGTTAGTTGAGCCACCAGAATCTAATAATCCTATATGGAAGCATCGTATCAAATAGTATCCACATTACTCAAGCATAACCAATAACCGATAATGTACCAATAGTGGACATACGTCAGTTTCACCCGAACCCACGCTAATACTTAACTTTAAACTTTTCATTCTGAATTCACATGGATACAAATCATGAAATAACCGTTTTTCATCACTTAAGGGGCATTTTTTATTGAATATTTTTCTAAACTAGTAACAATCGGTGTTATAATCATCTACTTCACACAATTCACAGTACCCACTGCAATTCATCGATTAACAGTTCTTACGTATAGGGATATCTTTGAATTCATGTATATTGTAACCCTATCAGGAAGCCATCCACTTAATACCTCAACCAAATAATTATAAAATGCAACCCTTTAATCGTACACATGTTACTTAACCATATTCATTAATCAATCGCCACATAAACTGGTCAGCAATCTCAAATGAAATCCACAATAAATCGAACATCGCAGAATATGCGCTCCATACAAGAAAATAAATTACAATACCTCAAAAACACAGCTGTGCACCACCACGTATCTGTATCATAAGCGACTAACTCCAGCTCCACCGATAGTCAGGTCTTCGTTGCTCTCTGTTAACAATGGCAATTTCAAATGAAATTGGAAATTTGGGGTGAATTTCGAGGGGGGTAAATTGGGAAAATTTTCAAAATTATTTAAACTGTTCAGAGTATTGGTTCAATTATACAGGTTGAGGATTCCAAGATTCTGGTTCGGAGGAGACCTGGTTCATGGTCTCGGTTCGCATGCCGGCTGAACATCTTCGACCCGATTCTTTACACATTCAGTTTTCTAACCACTATGGGGCATCTACATAATTTCATCTGGCTGTGGGGTACCCAAATTCATGTTTCTGGCTAAAAAACTACTAAAAAGTTGATATGGAGAATAATCTAAGAGGGAAAAAAATTTGTATAAAAAACCTTTTGTCCCTTTTCTTTTGAATTCAATCCTGAATTACACACACCATTTACACATCATTTATTTTTCTTTTGAATTCAATCTTGAATCCACTCCACCAGCCCTGCTTAACCTCGTAGAATTTCCCTCTCTCTCCATACTCTTTCTCTCACACAAAAACACGCACAATTTTCCCTACATTTGTTGGTTTAATTGATTTCCTTGATTGTTCAGTTTCTTGTCCTCCCACCTCCACTTTTTCTCCGATCTGCTTTATTGTTACTATTTCTTTTGGAGCTAATCATCGCCATGTTTATATAATCATGTGAAGATCCCAAGTTTCTATCTTACAGACGTGAGGAGTTGTCATCGTTTTTTTTTTTAAAAATGATTTAAAAAAAGAAACAACCAGTGGTTACTGGGTCATCCGGTTCATCCGGTTTTCCCAATTCAACCTGGTTTGACCCAATTTTTCCCGGTTCAATGCATAAAATGGTTTTATATGTCTTTCCAGACTGATTTTCGAATCGGTTCTCGATTGGACCGGTAGAACCGGCTGGTCCGATCCGCTTTTCAGATCACTGGTTATTTGTATCAATTATGTCATTGATTAATTTTTGTCACATTTGAAGTTTAGGTGCCGCCATAATATTTTTTTTGAATTAAAAATTCTGGTTGAAATTAAACCAAAATTAAAGAATTTAATATAATACAAGACTTATTTGACTTAGAGTTGTGGAACCAACAAAAATAATATATTTTTTTTCAAAGTCAATGAGACTATCTCATAGATCTTCTAATGTGAGACGGATCACCCATTAGTCCAAATAACTAATTTTAAAAGGCACTGTATGGTAGTTAAGAAATTAAAATTTTGAAAAATTAGTTGTGGAGTAAAATCAATTAGACCAAAATAAAATTAAAAGGTATTGTTTAGTTAATATCAAATTAAAAAAATTAATATGAAAGAGAAATTAATTAGGACTTATATGTATTTTATTCTATGCTTTTCTTATTTAATTTATACTTATTTAGTCCTATTTCAATCTTTTGAATATTTCTATTTTAGGCGTCTGATTGTCGTCATTTTCACCTAGGTTTTAGTGTCTTTATGTGTGTATTTTCAGATGTTTTTATCCGTATTTGTGTTAAGTTTGGTGGAGTTATTGTTATTTTGAGGAAAGTGGTACGAACTGATAGAATTGTGTAAATGAGCTTAAATATGTGTAAAACAGGTAATGGAACGGACAAAAACGGAGTCGGGAGCGAAAGGGAGACGAAGAATAGGACATGCAGCTGCACGGGCCGTGCGCGGAACACGACCCTGTAGCAGCTGGCCGTGTAATGTCATCAGAACACGCTGCTCGGCCAGAGATTCGGCCGTGCGCTGGTGCACGGACCGTGCGCTGCTGCACGCCCCGTGTGCGGAGCTCGGCCCTGTAAGAAGAAGCCGTGTATTATCGTCAGAAAGTGCTGCACGGCCATGATCAAGGCCGTGTATTGCAGCTCGAGCCGTGTCCGGAAGCACGCGCAAAAACGCCAAAGTAGGTGTGCCCTACACGGGCCGTGTACTGCACACGGGCCGTGTAGGTGCAAAATTCTGTGAAAATTTCAGAATATTCCGGAAGCTTCTAGAAGGTCCATAAGTGATATAAAACCATGATTGGTGCGAAATTGAAAGGAGATTCACATTAGATCAGATTGAGAGCAGTTACACACAATCCACACCACATTTCCTCACACACTAGATCCACAATCCATCTACACCATCTAAATCCATCAATTCACCTTGATCTTCATAAATCCATCCATACATCCATCCATTCCATCATCTAAGAAGAGAAAATAAGATTTGTTTGAAGAATTTGGCATGATCAAGGAAGAAGGAGTCTACATTCAAGGGGAAGCTCAATCTCTTTTATTTTGCTACTTTCTTCATTATATTGCTCATATGGAGCTTGTATTGGATTGTAGCCAATTGGCAATGAATATTTGTGGCTAGTCCTCAAGTGAGGCTAGCAATATGATTGGTTAGGAAATATGTAGATTTTTGCACTATTAAAGCTTGATGAATTGATTGTTATGATTACTTTCTATCATGAATGCTTATTCTCATTTGATGCATGATGTGTGTGGTTAAATTCTCTATGCATAGTGTTAGGATGGCCATTCCAATATTATGTGTGGTGGTTTAATTGAATCATTGATTGTATTAGGTGACTTGGTTAGTATGAGGGGAGGAAAGCCATTCCCTCCAAGTGCTTAGAACCTCATGATAGAACATTAGTGATGAACTAGTGAGGGGAACCAACTTATGATCATAGTACCCATGAGGGAATTGAGAGTAAGACAATCTTAGGAGATTTAAACTTGTAAAAGAGTTGAGAACCTAATCACCTTGGCCATAGGGGTTAGGGGTACAATTGTGATTGCCCTTAGTATCATAACTTGAAAGTCATCAATGGTTGAGTGAGTGTGAAGTCTACATAAGACCTTGACCATGATGTTGCTAGCCTTGCTCTCTTCTTAGATACACTTCATCCATTCCATCTCATCTTGCTACTTGATTTGATTGATATTTGTTATAATTAGTTGTTTGTCTAGTTCATTAGTTAATTGATAGAGTAATCATAGTTCTTAAATCAAAACCTTATCTTGATAATCCTTACAAAACATAAATCAATGGAAAATCCGGATACAACTTGAGTTTACCTTTTTCCTTGGGATGACAATACTATAAATTTTGCACTTGGTCACGCGTATACAACAGCGATAGAGTACACTTACTCTTGACATTTCACTAGAAATGCGGCTAAGTTCATGGCGCCGCTGCCGGGGAAATGTTAAACTTGTGGTTGTAACGAGTTTGAAGTTGATTAGTCTTGATAAGGATATTTCTTTCATTTGTATAGTTGTTTACTTGTCTTGGTTACTTGGAGAGCTAATTTGAGAATTCTTGTAGGTACATGCAAACTCGTTCAAGGTTTCAATCTATTGAACCTTTGAACTTGGAGTTGGAAGCTACCTTAAGAAGACAAAGAAGAGGAATTCTAAACCCTACGGAGGAAGAAATGGAACACATAAGGGATAATGCAAATATTGGTGATGAAGAAGGTAACATGAGGCTTTTTCAAGGGGGTGATAATGCTCGAGGGGGAAACAATAATCCGGAGTATGTGCCACAAGGTTATATGCAACAAGTGCACTTGCAAAACCAACAAATGCAAGCTCAAAACCAACGAATGGAAGCTCACAATGAGCAAATGCAAGCTATCATTCAAAACTTGTTGGCACAACAAGAAGCAAGGGATAACCAACAAGCTCCTCCGGTAGTGCAAAATCAACCTCGGGGTAATGGAAATAATGGAGTGGGGATGAATATCCGAGATCATTTCCAACCTCAATATGGAAACTATGTTGTGGGACCACCGGTGAATGTTAATCATTTTGAGATCAAGACGGGATTGATCAATATGGTGCAAGCAAACTAATTTGGTGGTGGTACTATGGAGGATCCAAATGCTCACTTAGCCCAATTTACGGAGTTAGCAAACACGGTCAAGATAAATGGGGTAAGTGAGGATATTATTAAATTGAAGCTTTTCTCGTTTTCATTACGAGATAGAGCTAAGGCTTGGTATCATACTTTACCACCGGGATCCTACAACACATGGAGAGAGTTGGCACAAAAGTTCTTGAGCAAGTATTTCCCACCATCAAAGATGTTGCATCTCAAAGGTCAAATATTGCAGTTTAAGCAAATGCCTCTTGAAACTTTTAGTGAAGCTTGGGACCGATTCAAAGAAATGCTAAGGAAGTGTCCACAACACGGATTTCCCGAAGATCAACAAGTAGGATTTTTCTATGCCGGTTTGAGTGGGGGTGAAAGGATGCTAGTTGATGCTTCATCAGGAGGTTCGATTTTGGGGAAAACTCCGGAAAGAGCAATTGCCATATGCGAGGAAATAGCTTTGAATACGGGACAATGGGCCATGGATAGAGTTGTGGGCCTATATGAAAAAGAAAGGATTGCTAAGATGGAAGAGGTGTGCTTGCAACAAGTGAAAAAGGTGGAGGTGCCTAAAGAAGATGTCACCGATAAGGCAATCAAGGAGATACTCAAGAAAATGAGTGAAAATTGGCAAGTGTCTCCGGATTCTTTGTCCAAGCCATTGGTGAATCAACAAATGCTTACAAATCCTCAACAAGGTACATCATCACCTTTGATGAATCAACAAGTGTTTCCTAATTTTCAACAAGGTATGTCTATGCCTAATGTGGGACAATCGTCTCAAAGTGGACAAATGCCGAATTCTATGCCTCAACAAGGAATGTCCTCTAATTTTGGAGTTCAAGATAGTTGGTGCCCACCCGAAATGACGCTTGAGGAAGTTGCCTTCATGCAACGAAGGAACTTCCAAGGAAATTATGGTGGGAATTTTGGGAATCATGGAGGAGGATATCCACAAAGGCAAGGAGGTTGGGGGCAAGGTAACTTTCAAGGAAACTTCAACCAACCTCGAAGGTATGAGAATTTGTCATATGGGAACCAAGGGAATGCACTTACGTTGTCACCAGGGATTCATCCGGGAGAGAAAGCGCCAAATGGTGAAGGAAAGTCTTCAAATGAAGATCAAATGGCTAAAGTGTTGGAATTCATGAAAGGGACTAAAGAAGGAATAGATGAAATGAAACATGAAATGAGACAACAAAATGAAGAAAGGAGACTACAAAATGATATGAATGAGAGGAGGTTCAAAGCAATTGAGACTCACATTAGTCAAATGGCAAGTGAAAGGGGTAATGTTCATCACCAAGGGAAGTTTCCATCTACAACCATTACTAATCCGAAGGAGCAATGTAAGGTGATTGAACTTCGTAGTGGAACAAAATACGAAGGGCCTTCAATGCCAACGGAAGTAGAGGAGGTGGATTGTGAACTTGAGCCTATGGAAAGTTTGGGTGAAGAAGGGAAAGAGAAAGAAGTTGATATTGTTGAAAAAGGTGAAAGTACCCCTACACTTGTAGAAGAAAAAGTAAAGTCTCCAAAGAAATGGGAAAGATGTAGAGAAGCAAAATGGAAAGAGAGAGAGGAAAAGTTTGAAAGGGATGAATGGGGGATTCCTAAGTTGCCCATGGCAATCCCGTTTCCACAAAGATGCTTGAAAAAGGGATTAGAAGAGAAATTTGCCAAGTTTGTTGAAATGTTGAAGAAGATACATGTGAATATGCCTTTTGCGGAGGTCTTACTTCAAATGCCCAACTACGCCAAATTTTTGAAGGATATCTTGTCAAAGAAAAGAAGCTTGGGAGAGTTCGAAACGGTGAACCTTACGGAGGAATGTAGTGCAATCTTGCAAAAGAAACTTCCCCCTAAATTGAAAGATCCGGGGAGTTTCACTATTCTTTGTGAGATGGGAGAGCAAGGGAACTACAAAGCTTTATGTGATCTAGGGGCAAGCATTAACTTAATGCCCTAATCAATCTTCAAAAAGTTGGGTATTGGTGAGGTCAAACCGACGTCGGTTACACTTCAATTAGCCGATCGGTCGTTGACACATCCCAAGGGAATAGTGGAAGATGTTTTGATCAAAGTTGGCAAGTTTGTGTTCCCCGTTGATTTTGTGGTACTAGATATGGCTGAAGATGATAGTGTCCCATTGATACTTGGACGTCCGTTTCTTGCCACAGGAAAAGCATTGATAGATGTGGAGAAAGGGGAGCTAACTTTGAGGGTGAATGAGGATGAAGTCATATTTTCTTTAAGTGAGGCTATGAGGTATCCTAGGGAGGAATGTGGAAGAGTGGAGGTTATTGACGACATGGTTGGAGAGCATATGTATCACCTTCACTCCAAGGACCCTTTGGAAATCATCATAAGCCACTCTTATTCTCTTGAATCTATAAAAGCTAAATCTTCTTTTGGTGTAGAAAATGATGAAATAATTGATGAATTGCATGGTTTAAATGCTTGTAGGGCACTCACAAAAGAGGAAGCAAAGGAGGTAAAGGTGGAGAAACTTGATGAAAAGCCATTTTTGGAAGTGCAAGAGAAGAAGAAGGTAGAGTTGAAACCATTGCCGGATCACTTAAAGTATGCTTACTTGGAAAAAGATGAAACGTATCCGGTAATTGTATCCTCTTCCCTTAATGATTTAGAAGTAGAAAAATTGCTAAGAGTCTTAAGAGATCATAAGTCATCTATTGGTTGGAGCATTAAAGATTTGAAAGGTATTAGTCCATCTATGTGCATGCATAAGATCCATTTGATTGATGATGAAAAGTCTTGTGTGCAAAACCAACGTAGATTAAATCCTATAATGCAAGAAGTGGTAAGGAAAGAGGTGTTAAAATGGCTTGATACGGGAATAATCTTTCCAATTAGTGATAGTTAATATGTAAGTCCTCTACATGTAGTGGCAAAGAAAGGTGGTATGACAATTGTTAGATCCGATACAAATGAAACAATTGCCACTAGAACTATCACGGGTTGGAGAGTATGTGTTGATTATCGTAAGTTGAATGAGAATACTCGTAAAGATCATTTCCCATTGCCATTCATAGATCAAATGTTGGATCGTCTTGCGGGGCATGAGTACTATTGTTTTCTTGATGGTTATTCCGGGTACAATCAAATATTGATTGCACCGGAAGATCAAGAGAAGACAACGTTCACATGTCCCTATGGTACATTTGCGTTTAGAATGATGCCATTTGGTCTATGTAATGCCCCTGCCACTTTTCAGCGTTGTATGATGGCAATCTTTGATGGTTTAATTGAAAATATTATGGAGGTGTTTATGGACGATTTTTCCGTGTATGGATCTTCTTATGATATTTGCTTAACTAATCTCACGATTGTGTTGCAGAGGTGTGAAGAGTCAAGTCTTGTGCTAAATTGGGAAAAATGCCACTTTATGGTGACCGATGGGATAGTCTTGGGACATCATATTTCAAAGCATGGGTTAAAAGTGGATAGAGCTAAAGTAATAGCCATAGAACGTCTTCCCCCTCCTACTAGTGAGAAGGGGGTGAGATCGTTCTTAGGACATGCGGGCTTTTATAGACGCTTCATTAAGGATTTTTCCAAAATTGCTAAACCCCTTTGTAAATTGCTTGAAAAAGATTGTCCATTTAACTTTGATGATGAGTGTTGTGTGTCATTTCAGGTGCTTAAGGATGCTCTCACTTCATCTCCGATCCTCGTTATCCCGGATTGGAGTTTACAATTTGAACTTTATTGTGATGCTAGCGATCAATCCATTGGAGTGGTGTTGGGGCAAATGAGAGAGAAGAAGTTTAGAGCAATCTATTACGCCTCAAAGACATTGAATTCGTGCCAAATTAACTACACCACAACGGAGAAGGAATTTTTAGCCGTAGTGTATGCTTTTGAGAAGTTTCAACCATACTTGGTTGGAACACAAACGATTGTCTACACGGATCACGCGGCTATAAAATACCTCATGAGTAAGAAAGATGCTAAACCTCGTTTAATTCGTTGGGTGTTGCTTTTGCAGGAATTTGATGTGGTCATCAAGGATAAAAAGGGCGTGGAGAATGTGATTGCGGACCATTTGTCTAGGTTAGAAAATGGAGGTGCAAATGAAGATTTGAAGCCCATTGGGGATGAGTTCCCGGATGAGGACATTTTACTACTAGAGGTCAAGCAAGTGAGTACTCGCATGGTGAATGTGCCGCCTTGGTACGCCGATTACGTCAATTTCTTTGTGTGTGGAATCAAGCCCACGTTGCTTAATGAGTACAAAGAAAAGAGGTTTCATGTTGAAGTTAAGAAGTATTTTTGGGATGAGCCGTATTTGTTTAAAATTTGCAATGATGGAGTAATAAGGAGATGTGTAGCTGAAGAAGAAGTTATGGGGATTCTTGAACTTTGTCACTCGTCTTTGTGTGGAGGTCACTTTGCTCATCAAAAGACGGGGGCTAAGGTTTTACAATCGGGCTTCTATTGGCCAACATTGTTTAAGGATGCAAAGAAGTTTGTTGCAAAGTGTGATAGATGCCAAAGGATAGGGGGAATAGGCAAGAGAGATGAAATGCCCATGACCTTAAGGATTGATGAAGAAATTTTTGATGTATGGGGGATTGATTTTATGGGACCATTTCCCTCGTCTAAAGGATATGTGTACATCTTGCTAGCTGTGGATTATGTGTCCAAGTGGGTGGAGGCAATCCCCACGAAGACAAATGATGCTTTGATTGTGCAAAGGTTTTTGAAAAAGAACATTTTTGCTAGGTTTGGAGTTCCACGGGCTTTAGTGAGCGATGGAGGATCACACTTTGTAAACAAGTTGATGGAGAGTTTGTTGAAAAGATATGGAGTGAAACATCGAGTGGCTACACCTTACCACCCTCAAGCAAATGGTTTGGCGGAGGTCTCAAACCGCCAAATCAAGTTAGTTTTGGAGAAGACCATCAATGGAGGGAGGAAGGATTGGTTGGACAAGCTTGACGACGCTTTATGGGCTTATCGGACGGCTTTTAAGACCATTCTTGGTGTCTCACCGTATCAATTGGTCTATGGTAAAGCTTGTCATCTCCCCGTGGAGCTTGAACACCGTGCATTATGGGCTATCAAACGCCTTAATATGGACGATGGGGAAAGTGGTCAAGCAAGGTTGTTGAAGTTAGTTGAGTTGGAGGAGTTTAGAGGAAGAGCATTTGAAAACTCAATTATCCATAAGGAAAATATGAAGAGATGGCATGATGCTAAGGTCAAGGAGAAGACGTTTGCTCTCGGGGATAAAGTGCTTGTATTCAATTCGAGGCTCAAGTTGTTTCCCGGAAAGCTTAAATCAAAATGGATGGGACCCTATGAAGTGCTTGAAGTGTTGAATGGACATACATTGAGGTTAAAGGGTCAAAATAATGAATTTGTGGTAAATGGTCATAGAGTGAAGCATTACCTATCTCCTTCTCAAAAGGAGAGGGTGTATGTGGTTACTCTCTCTTCTTAAACTTCTTTTGAGTATTGGTTTAGTGTAGATTTTTTTTTTAGTTTTCTTATAGATTTGGTATGAAGGTGGTTAAGTTCATGAGAAATGCATAAGAGAAAGGACACAGATGCTAAAGGTGGAATGATGATTGTATGCCTCACCACTCTTTACAAACTTAAATTTTAACACTTGTGTTAATTTAAGTTTGGGGGGAGGTTGCGTGGTGGTCACACTTGATCAATTGGAGCTTAAAGTAGACATAAGAGGTGGAGAAGTTCATGAAGAGCATTGAGAAAACGAATAAGAGCTTAAAGTAGGCATAAGAGGTGGAGAAGTTCATGAAGAGCATTGAGAAAACGAATAAGGTATGTCTCACCACTTTTGCAAATTTAATTCGTAACTTGTTTTGATTTAAGTTTGGGGGGAGAGTGCGTGGTATGATCTATACTTTGTTCAATTGATTGTGTTATCTTGTGTATATATGTCATCTTTGCAAAATGGTCATTTTTGAAAAATTTTGAATATGTTTCTCATGAGTTAGTATAGTTTTGGTGTGTTTGGTGGTGTTTTGAGTACATTTCGATCCATTCTTGATTATGAGTGTAGCATGGATGACATTGAGTAGTGTTTGAGCATGAATAGGGTATGTGAAGAGTGAAAAACAGGGCAAGGATGGAGTGAAGCAAGAAAAATGAAGAACAGGGCAAACTGCTACACGGGCCGTGCGCCGTGCACGGCCCTGTAGCAGTTGGCCGTGTAGCGGGATCAGAACATGCTACAGGGCCAGGATGATGGGCGAGTTACGCAGCTCGAGCCCTGCAGGAGAAACGGTACACGGGCCGTGTTCTGCACATGGCCCTGTAACAGGTGGCCGTGTAATGGGATCAGAACACGCTGCACGGCCTCACTTGAGGCCATGCTGCGTAACACGGGCCGTGCAGGGCTTCGACCAGGTTTTTAAAAGGGCTTTTCCGTAAGCATTCTACACACTCCCTTTCATCCGTACACATCCAATTCACCCCTCCAAGTACACAAATCTTCCACCAGGTTAGTTTTTGAAGGATTGTGAGTAAAGTTTGTCAAGTTTGCACACCAAATCACTTCTCCACATCCAATTGTTGAAAGGTATGACTTCTTGAACCAAAACTTTTGAATTTTGATATGAATTTAGTAAATTGATATATGGGCTTTGTTCTAATGTGAATTTTATGCTTAATTGATGATGTTCATACATGTTTTGAATAGAATTTTTGAATAAAGTGAATTAGGGTTCATGAGAAATTTGGGGATTTGTGTGAGAATGTTGAATTTGAATAATTGTGTTGTGCTTATTGATGAATTACGTGAGTATGATGTTTATTTGTGAGATATTAGCTTTAGAAATGTAAGATTTGGGCATGAGGCTATGCAAATTGTATGTTGAGAGGATGTTTAAATTTTGTGCATGCCAAGTGTTCGATGAAATGTCTAAGAGAGGAATTCGTTGGAAATTGATGGTCAAATGTGAATAGCATTTTAAGATGATTGAAGTGAGGATTCATATGTGTGATCATGAGTAGAAATTGGTTATAATTGTTGATAGTTGTGATGAATGGTGATAAGTTGTTAAGTGTGAATATGTTTGATAAGTTGTATATTGTTTGTACATTGTAGATGGCCGAGAGGAGAGTTCGCCCTAGGACCGAGGATTTCATTGTGATAACCGACCCTGAGGAGTTATCTAACTTGGATGCCCAGTTGGTAATTGAAGGAATTCATCCGCAGGAATTTGGGGTTGAGTTCGAGGATTATTGGGGAAAGTTTGTGCTTCGCTGCAAGTGCTAGCTCCGAAGGTAAAGGCTACTCGTTTACAAGATACGGAGACGATGAGGGGACTAGGTATAGAGAAAGATCTGAGGAAGTTATTTCGCTTCTCTCAGATGGAAGCTTTCTTCGATAAGAGGCCGCCAACCTACTATCATCTCACTGCGGAATTCATGAGCACTTTACAAGTGAAGAAAGATAGGAATGGGTATCCATTGTGGGTGACTTTTCAGCTAGACAATGTGTTGAGGGAAAAGGTTCCATTGGCATTTTTGAATGAGTGTTTTGGGTGCCCGCCATGCGAATTCCATCGGAGCTTTTATGCCGGAGGAACTTTCAACCAACAGGAATGGTGGTCAAGCCTGTGAACGATGGAACTGAGAGAGCAGGGTACGCCCCTAGTGCCTCAAAGGGAACAGCCATCCGGAATCCGGTAATGAGGTATTTGGAGAAGATCATCTCCAACACTATATTGGGAAGGTTTGAAGGAGACTCAGTTGGAGAAAAGCAGCTATACATCATGTATTGTATGTATAAAGAGCTACCGCTTAATGTTGCAGCACACTTTGTGCAACATGCAGAGAGAGTTGCAAAGAGGCAGAGTTCTCAAGGGTTGATGCTAGGAGGGATGATTACAATGATAGCTCAAGGAATGGGAGTTAACTTCGCAGGGATGGAGAATCGTATGGTTAGTGAAGGGTTGAATTACTCACAACTGATGAGGATGGAATTTTTGACCATGGTAGGAAATCAATACTGTTTAAGGCAGGAGAAGGGAGCTCCATTTCCGTTGCCAATGCCGGAGCTCACTACAGTTTATACAAGGAGAAGGCTTGCAAATTTGGCTATGGGAAGTGTGAACCATTCCAGAGTTGTTAAGGCATTTTATAGAAGAAACAGAGATGAAATGGAACAGGTTCTGAGGCAGGTTAGAGTTGAAGAAAATGAAGAGCTAGCCAATTTGAGGGCCGAGCAAGTGCCCATGGAGGGTGATGAGCAAGGAGAGCAACCAGAGCAGATTGAGTTTGAGGAGCAAGGCCCTGATCCACCACTGTTTGAGGAAGAGGCACCGCCACCAGTCGCACCAGGCCAAGGAGATGAAAGGTTGAACTATATGATGGATGAGGTACGCGACATGAGGCATGTGCAGCAGACATATGGGACTCAGAACAATGAGGGACACCTATCGTCCACCTCGTCCGCCTCCGGAACAATGAGGGAGTATTTTGAGTGCTTGGCACTTTTGTCCATTCATCTAGCTATTATTTAGAATTTTGGAAGTATTATTGCTTAGACATTTGATTTGATTTGTTAGGATTTGATTGGATTGTACTTAAAGTGTTGGTTTTGGGAGGTTTTACTTTGGTTTTTTTTTATTTTCAGTTTTATGCGATTTCCTTTTTGGTATTTTAGTTTGATTTTTCGTTGTTTGATGCGATGGGAGATTGATCTTTATCGTTATGGGTTTGAGTTGATGTGCTTTATTTTCTTTTGATGGATGATTTGATTTATGCATGTTATATGTTTGTATTGTTTGTTGATCCCTTGATTAGTAGGTGATGTTTGTTGTTATTTTAATTCTTGTATAGGAGTGGTTTTGGTGGTATGTTTTGGGAAAGAGTTGAGTAATGTTTTTGAGTATGAGCTATGATGCATTGTTTGTGATAGGTGATGGCAAGCAAGTTAATGGTTTCTACTTGTTAAAATTGTGACATGGATTACATAATTTGTTCAATTTTGAGAAGTATGAAGGTTAATTGAGTTTCTTTTGGTCCAAGCAAAAGCTTGTGAGAGTTGAGCCTCAACCGTGCCTCCATGGTTAATTATTGAAGAGAGGACCGGTTGAACTTAGACAAACTAGAACTTGCTCTTGGACTATAGGAACGAAGCCCGAATGGTTGAAATTTGTGAAATGATCTTAGGCCATCCTTGTTGAAGTCATGGCCATAAAATTTCCTTACCAAAAACATTATCCCTAGTAAGCCACTTTGAACCTTTAAGCCTATTTCTTGTGATATAAGCACATTACAAGCCTTGAAAACCCATTTAAACCTTATATATAACCTATGTGTGGGTAATTGAGGATGATGATGATTTACAAGGGAAAATGTGGAAAGATATGCAAATGTATATGGAAAGACATGTTGGTCAAGAAAAGGATGAAAGAGCTCAAGATAAAAGCAAGTGCAACTTCAACAAAAGTGAAAAAGGAGCAAAATAGAAAAATATGCTCAAGGAATACAAAAGTCAAAGACAAGAAGTATGCCATTCAAAAAGAAGCTCAAGAAATCCAAGGAATGATGATGCTTAGTGCTTGTGATTAAAGTAGAAAAGAAAGGAAGCATGAAAGTGAGGACGTTGAAGAAAGGAATCATCTCTTCGATCAACCACACTTGAAAAGTCACTATTATTCAAAGTTTCCTACCTTACCAAAGAGCCTAAACATTACATCCAAAGATAAAGACCTTTTTGATCACTTATTGAAACTAAGGTGGCTTGTGAACATAGTCCATGAGCAAGCCTATGGTGAGTCGATTTTAACCGGTTGATGAGTGTTGATCAAAACCTTACTTCAAAGAGTGTTGAGTGAATTTGATATCCTATGAAAGGCTTAGATTGAAAGGGATTTGATTACTCTTTTGTCATGCTTGAGATTAAACTCGTTAATCTTTCATGTTATAAGTTTGATTATGTAGGGATACTTAACTTGATTTTGAAGTCCTTATTACTTGTGATATATTGTGGTTTATGTTCGTTAGATGTTCTCTAGGTGAAAATTTCTCCTCTTGTTTATCATTTTTTTAGTTGTTCGAGGATGAACAACACTTTAAGTTTGGGGGGTTGATTGTCATCATTTTCACCTAGATTTTAGTGTCTTTATGTGTGTATTTTCGGATGTTTTTATCCGTATTTGTGTTAAGTTTGGTGGAGTAATTGTTATTTTGAGGAAAGTGGTACGAACTGATAGAATTGTGTAAATGAGCTTAAATATGTGTAAAACAGGTTATGGAATGGACAAAAACGGAGTCGGGAGCGAAAGGGAGACGAAGAATAGGCCATGCAGCTGCACGGGCCGTGCGCGGAACACGGCCTGTAGCAGCTGGCCGTGTAATGTCATCAGAACACGCTGCTCGGCCAGAGATTCGGCCGTGCGCTGGTGCACGGGCCGTGCGCTGCTGCACGCCCCGTGTGCGGAGCTCGGCCCTGTAAGAAGAAGCCGTGTATTATCGTCAGAAAGTGCTGCACGGCCATGATCAAGGCCGTGTATTGCAGCTCGAGCCGTGTCCGGAAGCACGCGCAAAAACGCCGAAGTAGGTGTGCCATACACGGGCCGTGTACTGCAGCACGGGCCGTGTAGGTGCAAAATCCTGTGAAAATTTCAGAATGTTCCGGAAGCTTCTAGAAGGTCCATAAGTGATATAAAACCATGATTGGTGCGAAATTGAAAGGAGATTCACATTAGATCAGATTGAGAGCAGTTACACACAATCCACACCACATTTCCTCACACACTAGATCCACAATCCATCTACACCATCTAAATCCATCAATTCACCTTGATCTTCATAAATCCATCCATACATCCATCCATTCCATCATCTAAGAAGAGAAAATCAGATTTGTTTGAAGAATTTGGCATGATCAAGGAAGAAGGAGTCTACCTTCAAGGGGAAGCTCAATCTCTTTTATTTTGCTACTTTCTTCATTATATTGCTCATATGGAGCTTGTATTGGATTGTAGCCAATTGGCAATGAATATTTGTGGCTAGTCCTCAAGTGAGGCTAGCAATATGATTGGTTAGGAAATATGTAGATTTTGCACTATTAAAGCTTGATGAATTGATTGTTATGATTACTTTCTATCATGAATGCTTATTCTCATTTGATGCATGATGTGTGTGGTTAAATTCTCTATGCATAGTGTTAGGATGGTCATTCCAATATTATGTGTGGTGGTTTAATTGAATCATTGATTGTATTAGGTGACTTGGTTAGTATGAGGGGAGGAAAGCCATTCCCTCCAAGTGCTTAGAACCTCATGATAGAACATTAGTGATGAACTAGTGAGGGGAACCAACTTATGATCATAGTACCCATGAGGGAATTGAGAGTAAGACAATCTTAGGAGATTTAAACTTGTAAAAGAGTTGAGAACCTAATCACCTTGGCCATAGGGGTTAGGGGTACAATTGTGATTGCCCTTAGTATCATAACTTGAAAGTCATCAATGCTTGAGTGAGTGTGAAGTCTAAATAAGACCTTGACCATGATGTTGCTAGCCTTGCTCTCTTCTTAGATACACTTCATCCATTCCATCTCATCTTGCTACTTGATTTGATTGATATTTGTTATAATTAGTTGCTTGTCTAGTTCATTAGCTAATTGATAGAGTAATCATAGTTCTTAAATCAAAACCTTATCTTGATAATCCTTACAAAACATAAATCAATGGAAAATCCGGATACAACTTGAGTTTACCTTTTCCCTTGGGACGACAATACTATAAATTTTGCACTTGGTCACGCGTATACAACAGCGATAGAGTACACTTACTCTTGACATTTCACTAGAAATGCGGCTAAGTTCAGCGTCATATTTCAATTTCCTTTTTGATATATGGGACCTATTTAAATTAATTAATATATCACCATGGGACTCATATCCAACATTAATATACCTACCCACTTTACATTAAAATATTATTTCTCTCACATCATTACATATTAAAATATTATACTCCTTAATTTCCTTGTAAAAAGTAAACGTAAAGTTTGAAACTGGACGGAAGGAGTATTTTTATTATTTAAAATATAATAATTGAAAATTTATTATTCATTCAATTTAAATATTATAAATTTATAAAATGTGATAATCTTTATAATTAAAAGTGATATCCAATTGATAAAAAGTGATAATAACTTTGTGAACTATTTCCTCCGTCCCTTAGAAGTTGTGACATTTTCCTTTTCGGATTGTCCCACAAAAATTACTACATTTCTTTTTGGTATATGAGACCCACACAAAAATAATTAATATATTCATATGGGCCCACACACACCTAACATACACCACTAATACAACTACATACTACACATTAAAATATTGAAATCTCAACCCACTATCCATTAAATTATTATACTCCTTAATCTCTGTGCCCAAAAAAAATGTTACATCTTTAATGAGATGGAGGGAGCATTTCATAAAATTTATAGTATAAAAAAGTGATAAAATTTTAAAAGAAAAGTGATAATATCTTTAAATAAAAGTGATGACTAATTACAAAAGTGTATTTCACAAAAAAATTTATATAATGAATATAACTTAATAATATTTTTAATGAAAAGTTAATCTTAATCAAAGAAAACTAATATTTGTCTAATTGAATTATTATTATTTCACGAACAATTTTCTGGAACAATAAAAGTGATACTCCCTCCGTCCCGGGTATTTTTACCCGTTTGTACGGGCACGGAGATTAAGACGTTTTATTTTTTTAATATATAATGTAAGAGAAAGTAGGGATAAATTAGTAATTTAAAAAAAAAAGTGAATAAAGTTATTGGGAATGATGAATAAAGTGTAAAAAAGTAATTAAAGTTGTTGGGATTGTAAAAAGTAGGTAATAAAATGTTATGCATTTTTGTCAAAAATGGAATGGGTAAAAATACGTGGGACACCCCAAAATGGAAAGTGGGTAAAAATACGTGGGACGGAGGGAGTAATATTTTTAATAAAATGTGATACATGATAAATAAAAAGTGATAATCGTTTAATTAAATTATTTTATGAACAATTTATAAAATGAATAAAAAGTGTTAATATTTTTAATATAAAGTTATATTCAATCAAAATAAAGTGATAACAGAAATGTTCAACTATCTAATAATTAATTAATAATTGTATTATTATAATTTAATAATAATAATAAGAAGAAGAATAATAATATAATATTTATTAAAATTGAAAAATAATAAATATTTGAAATACTCCCTATTTGTAATTTGCTTCTAGCCCGTGGCCGCCAATTTCATTAACCAAATTAATCAAACAAATAAACCACTTGTTTTTCTTTAAATCTTTTTTAATTTATAATTTTTGTTTTATATTAATGGATATGATATAATTTGTCTCACGTAAGGGATTCATGATCTTACCCAAGATCTACTTTTTTTCTTGTGTGAAGTATTTAAAGAGTTTGATTATGAGATGCATGTGAGAGATGTTGTTCAAATCTCCTGTTACATTTTGGTGTTATATATTTTGTTGGAAACTGTTGGAAGTTTAACACATAAAATATAATAAAATATATGCCTTAAAAGAAATGTATGATCAATCTATGATTGATTTTTTCCTCCCCACATGCATACATATCACTTATCAAGCGCATGCAACAAGAGATGTAACACGAAAATGTAATAATACATCCAAAATTGAGAACACAATGGAGAAGGCACAAACACGACGTAGATTTATTTATTTATTTATTACGCCATATATTTGAGGTGTAAAACCCCAAATATACATTTTACACAACAAACAGCATCAACATATAACACGTAGATGGAGGACAGCATATATAAATGATAGATTGATGTTGTTATAGCCCCAAATTCCATGGTTCCTTATCCTCCATACCTATTATATATATTTACGCCCTTTTACGCCACCAGCATAGTTCAATAAACATAATCATTCCTTCCACCTTTTCTTTTTTTCAAGAAATATATAAACTAAAAGAGTACATTTTTTTTCAAATAAAAGAACGAAGTAAATTACGATATATGTTAATTAATGAAATACTCCTAAATGAAATTAGTAGGGAAAAGAAAAGGGAGAATTAAGTAATGAATTTACTTACACCATTGAAGGTCGGGGCAATCGATCAAGTTCACTGACATATCCAAAAGCAAACATGTTTACTATCACTCGAAGAAATATATGGTGGGAATGATGCCATATGCAAAAATGAGTTCAACTTTGTAGAAGAAGTGCCATATGCGCTGATGCACCTGTATCTAAGTACCAAACGGATGTAGTAGGATCTGAGATAGTGCGAGTAGTAGAAAAAGCCTGAACTATATTTGCGGAAGAGGCATGATTGAGTTGATGTGGGTAAGCATTTACATAGGTGCCATTAGTGTATGGCAAATAATCAGAAGTATTGTTGGAGGAAAATGAAACAGCCATGGCGTGGGGCTAATTAACTGAGAAAAAAATGGTGGAGGGGAAGAAAGCAGGGTTTCTTGCCTAGGCTGATATCATGTGAATGTAAATATTATATTTGCATTGAACATTTACCCATTTGATTGATCGTTAGTAGTCGGGATGACCAATTAAAGAATTTATCAAACCCAAGGGAGGAACGTGCTAGAGTTAGGCGATCTCAAGTTTATCTTGATTTTATAAGGACGATGGAATGGAATGGATATGTTACAAATAAATGCCATTAAACTAATGCAAGAAATAAGTAATAAATGAATGCAAGAATAAATGGATGGGTTCCAAATGATGCAAGGATGAGGTTAGCAACAATCATGGCATAGATAACAAAGTAATCATGCAATTAATTCTAATCTCACGTAGATAAGGCATAGAAGCGATCACTAATGTATCCTAAGATCTCTCTCGAGTTACTTAAGTTGTAGGCCCTCAACAAAGCTCCCAAAACCACATAGGATCGAGACCAAAGTAAACACCTCCCACTAGGTACTAATTACTCTACGAGTTCCCTAATTAGGTACTAAATCATAGGCAATATTTCCTTTGAAGGTACTATGAATTCACTAATGGTTTGGGTCTCCTCACCTAATTAACCAATCTCTCGATTAAGCTAATTAAATGTTCTATCAAAGGGTTCTAAATCTAGAAGGATATATCTATCTCATTCTAAATTAATGCACATGAAATGTATGATGAAATAATTCAATAAACTATCCTAAACACATAAATGATTTCTCAATCTAATCACATGCCCATGACAATTAATCACACATATAATCATATAAATCAAGCAATGAGCAATCAATGATAGAAATAATATAAAACCCATTCAAGATTAAAATCAATTTGCATAAAAACTAAATTATCCAACACCAATCATAGAGCTAATCTCACAAAGGAGATTAGCCTAGCATAGTCTTAGAGAAAACAAACAGACAATTGTATCTACAAATCCCATGACAAAACTATTAAGAAGTCCACAAAAATTAGAATTAGATTCCCCCTTTGAAGTCCTTTAATAGAGTTTCTTCTTCTTCTTCTTGCAATATTCACTCCCCCTTGCTTTCTTGATCACTTGGATGGTAGATTTGATGGAGAGGATCAAGTGTAGATGGATAGATGAAGAATGGATGAAAGAGATGGTGTAAAATGAAGGAAATATTGTGTGATGTGTGTGTAGAGATGAAACCCTTTGAAAATCTGCTCAAATGTTGAAATTTGGGGTATTTATACCCCTTGGGAGCTTCTAGAAAGTTTGCTGATAATTTTTTAATTTTTACACGGACACAGCTCGTGTGCCGTACACGGCCATGCCATGGCCGTGTATGTGTTTTAGGTGCTGGCGTACGGCCTTGGCTTACAGGGGCGTGTTCTGCACACTGGTCGTGTGCATATACACGGCTCGTGTGCGTGCACACTGGTTGTGTTTGTGCTGCCCTTGTTCTTTTTCTTTTTGTTTCGGCTTGTTCTTCCTTGTTTCAACTCCGAATTGAGATTCATTTTTTTCACGTCTTCCTTTTCGCGTCTAAAATCTATTTTTACCTGAAAATCATACGTTTAAAATCATTTTCACACGTTTCCATAAAAATAAAAAACACAATCAAAATACACATAAATACGGATAAAATAATACAAAAACACATATATAAATGCACGAAAATCTAAGTGAAAATATCGCCAATAAACTGTACATTCTACAATAAATAGGGAATTCAACCTACAATATGCAAAGAAAGAATATCTTCCTTAAATTATACAAGGAAAAAGTTAATCATACAAAAAATAGACTCCTAAATTAATGGCTTAAAATAAATTATTAAATCTAAATTTATTTTATACTATCAATATTCATCAAAACGCTGCCATGTTTGACCTCATGTTCATCAATCATATTAATTTGACTTAACCTTTAACAATTTCCTTATAGTAAATTGATTAAATATTAAATGATTCTAGTAGTTTAAATTTTTTAAAAGAGGCGGATATTTATTGATACTGATATTACCTAGAAAGGGGGTGAAATTGTGTCCTTGCTCAAAGGTGATTCACACGTTTTACACGCTTAGTTGCTTGTGTCTGTAGAGTAGATTTGCATGGCCTAGTAATGCATCCATATTCCACAAGGTAGAGTAGGACATTGATACATATAAGGAAAATTAATGAGTGAAACTGGATGACGGAAGAGCTACCTATCTTCTCACTTGTTCAATCTCGATAATTCTCTACTGTTTTCTATTTTATTTGTTATTTAATTTTTAGATTAATAATAATTCCACAATTAAATAGTAAAATCATAGTTTTAGTTAATTTAGATAATAATAAATTGATAATCATCCGTCCTTTGGGTTCGATAAATATAACTTGGTCGCTTACCTAAGTTACAATTACATCTTCATATTTGGGGATTAATTGTGTATTGAGAAAATGTCAACATGTGGACTGACTCAATATTAAATAATTGTCCACATGTAAAGTGAAATGACCCACTTTATCATAAAAATGTAAATAACATTTTAAGAGAAATCTTTAGATCCAATATGATTTAATTAAAATAGACCGAAAAATTTCACAAAAATATAAAATTTATTTGCGCTGAATTTAAAATTAAAAGAATAATAATTAAAAATGAATCATATTTCATAGCATAGTTAAAAGGCAAAAGCTCCTACGCCCCCGGAGACGCGGAGGAATACACCGTGTCCCCATGTGATCACAACACTTCCCCCTCCAATCCTATTTAAACCTATGTATTGCTAGGGGCCTAAATTGCAAAGGGGCATGGAAATTGCAAAGGCGCACGGAATATACTCCGTGCGTTCGGGTGCACATGAGCCTCACTCTAGTTAAAATAAGAACTTTCTTTCAAAATTAAATAGTCATTCAATTCAACATTAATTAAGCACATTATTTAAAGTAGAAGTGAATACATTAAAAGATTCTCATTAAATTAAATCACCTCTAATGAAATATATAAATAATTAGGAAGGTCTAACTATTAATTAACTATAAAATCAGTTTAACATAATAAACATGTTATTGAATATAAAGAATGGGATGATAAACCTAAATGAATACCAATTAATTACTTTTATCACCCGTCACCGCTCTCCGTACTCCGTCTCCTTAATCTGTAAAATATGTAAATGATGGGATGAGCAAACCATTGCTCAGTGGGAAAATATTTGTCTACAATATATAACTCATGTATAACATCAATAAATCATGAACAACACGTAAATCTTATCTGTGAACATGTCTGTGAATGATCGATCATGAAGTACGGCGGGCATTACCCGAGGATTACTTTAAAATTCCGACACCTGAAAGTGCCCTAACTTAAATGAATGTACTAGCACGGTGGGCCTTTCAATGATCTTTTACAATCCAAGTATTCCCGAGGACCTTTTTATCAGTCCCGGACCCATGTCACGATCCCTGGCTACATGTATGTGAACAGTATTACGAATACTCTATGTCCGTGGACAGTATTACGCGTAATACTCTATGACTGTTATGCAAGTAGTAACTTATCAACATAAACACATAAGCACATACGATAGACAAAGTTTAGATTTTTCCACCTGGAATAAATGTCTATGATGAATGGATGCACTTGAATGCGTATGATAATCCGTGTCTTGTGATAACTTTCATCTATCATAAAACTATATTTAACTTAAAATAGAAATAAGATAATAAGTTTAAATCTTTAGAATATAATGGAAGTATAACTTCAATATTCGAAATAAAAGAGATTAATAAAATTTACTATGAATGGTTTTATTAAAAGCCAATGTATACATAATTTATAACTAATAAAATAAAAATAGGATCAGTCCGAAATTTAATATACATGTAATCATTTGTGATTTGGAAGAACATATCCTAATTCAATTATATAATAAGGTGTACAAGTATATGTGTTGGGTTTTCAAAATGATTGTAGTAAAAGCTATAATTTCTCATATGCACTAATAATAATTTAATATATTTAATTTTAAAAGATGAAATCATATGAAAATCATTTGAAATATAATATATATAGTAATATATAACTTATCCGAAGATAATAATTTTTAAGAATGAGTGAATATGATTTTTATATTTTAAAAGATTAAGATAAGATATTTTTGAAAAAGCTTAAGCTATAACAAAATATTTATTATAAATATTATATAATATCTATGAACGTGAAAATTATATAGTAGACTTTAAATTTTAAAATATATGATATATGTAAAAATCAGAATATTTGAAGTACACATAATATTTATTTAATAATTTCAAATAAAAAAATAGAAGTTGTTACGAATAACATATTGTTGTGGTATAAAATTAATATAAAATATACCTATTCTCAAAATCATTATAAATAATAATGAGAGCGTTAAACTACGTATTATATGACATATAATAAAATTATGATAATTTGAGGTTATTAAAGTTGTTTTGAGATAGTATAAATGAAAATAGAATACATAATCGTTCATGCACAAAAGTCTGTATAAATTATATTTAAAATTATTTACTCATTTATTCAATAGAATATTTTTACTGTACTTTTTAAATCTTTTAGTATATAACATATACAAATATTATAATATTTGAAGATCTCTAAATATTTTATTTGTAATTTCAAATCATTGGTAAGTTCATGATCTAAACTGAATGTACTAATATTATAAAATTCGTATTAAATAATACAATACTCCAAATAATATGAAATTTTTGTAGATTACCAGGAACACCATAAAGTATACTATATACGAAAATAAGGATTTTTAGAGCTCTGTAAATATAATTTTATTATTTCTAAATAGAAAACAGCACATATTTGACAGATCAGAAACATTTAAAACTTAACATAAATAATTTAATTATACATTTGGTATGAAACTTATACAGAACATCAAATAATTCATGGTTTATAACATATCCAAATTTGGAGTGTTTGAAAAGGTATAACTATATAAATCAAATATTCTAATCATGTATCCATAAAATTTCAGATTCTACAGGAATATGTGTAAAATTCGTATAAATTAAAATAAAAATCCAAAAATCATGAAATTTTAAATTTAAGTCTAAGACTAAATATTGAACTACATATTAAAATTTCGTAGCTATTGGAAGTCAAATAAATACAACTTTGAAATTTTTTAGAAATAAAATACCTTGAATGTGTAGATATGGTTGAAATCTGAAAACATCATTTCCACGAATGATTGATGATTGAAATAATTTGGATTTTGCGTGTGCATTTTGAAATGGAGAGAAGGTGAAGAAAATTTTATTTCTACTCTTTCTTTCATAATCCTAACTATTACGGCGTTGGAGAGAATGAATTTTAAAAAGAACAGACCGATCACTTTATTTTATTTTAAATGTAAATCTTTACATATATAATAGCACCAAATTTACCATATGTGAAAGATTAAATCTTTCCCCCAAAATCAATTTCACCACTTTAGGTTAATTTATATTCACTTATGGTAACTTATCTCCCATCATATCCACCATTTATTTTTTTCAATTGAATCAACACCATTGATATCTTTTTATCTCACACAATTCATAATTAAAACCCTAGGTAGTACGTTTCTATCTCATTTTTTTTTTCATTGTAATGGCGTTTCTATCTCACTTCTGTCATTCATTCATCTCATTAATTTTGTGAAACGCTATTGTTCAATCGTTGAATAATTCCCTTTCTTGAAACCCTAATAACATTTCCTTTGATTCAGTCACAATTTAGTAACGACATTCAAATTAGTTTAACAATTCATCAGCAACTAGGAAATAATTGCGTTGTGTTTCTCTCCATTCTTCACCCCGAGGCCATCTCTGACGGATTCGATATAAAAACCGATCACGTATTACACGGCATAGCCGTTCGACGAATGCCTGAATGAAAGTGTTGTCTAAATTCTTCAAGCAGTGAGGCAGTGTAGCAATGGAAAAAGGTTTGATATTGGCTATTGGATCAAACACGGCTTTACACACTCCCAAAATCCTATCCTTCATTACTCTCCCTCATATTCAATTGATTCAGTCACATTTTCTCCCACTTTTTCTAGTGTAAGATGTAAGATTATCTTCATTTTTATATTTTTATTCGTAATCGTAAAATAGATGTACACACTGTATTAATAGACATCTATTTTAAAGAATTGTTTGATGTAGATCTAGTCGGAAGAATTATGATCCATTTACGGATGGAAGTAGAGGATAATAGAGAGGCGGGTGGTGGAGGTGGGTAGTTTGGACGGGCAGATGCGCATCCATGTCTTCTTGTCTGCACCATTGATTAAACTCTTAAAATTTTGAAACGTTATTGTTCATCAAAGATAATCTTGGTGAGAGGTAAGACAATCATTCATCTTCTTCTTCTATCAATCACTTATCTTATGGCCATGGACAAGTGACTAAAAAACGACTTTGTTTGATATTTACAATATGAAGAAGAATAATGGTGAAGAAGATCCGAGTGGCATTAGTTGTTACGGTGGTGGCGTGGTGCTTCATTGCCTTTGCTGATTCTGCAATTGGTGAGCAGCCGCTGTCCAAAATTGCAATTCATAGAGCAATCCCGACTCTGGGATTTATTAACCAACATGTAAGCCCAACCTCTTCTCCTCCGATTCAATTTACTCGCTTCGATTCTTCTCTATTTTATTTTCTCTTGCCACAATACTCTTAATCACACGATGATGGAAGCAAGTGATCAAGTTTTCTAATATTTTTGTTGATCTCTCACTCACAGATGGACTATTGTCGAGTATGAAAATGATGAGCACTCTAATGATTTTTGATTGCCATGTTTTCTCCAGCGAAATTCAAGTAATTCTCTCTCATCTATCTTCTTATTTTGCCCATTTATGTACTTTATATTGTCACATGTATGAAGCAAGTAATTCATTTCCCTAAGATCATTTAGTTTGACTGTTATGGTATAGATTCTGGAAAACCTCAACCTTAGTATGACAGCAAGATCACAACTACACAATTCAAGAATATGATAACTGAGCAACACAACAATTACCTTTGGATTAAACATTAGTGACAAATCAGTAAGAGACATAGATATTTAATTAGAGGTTCGTCAATTGTGCTATCTTTGGTGATACGTTGGTATACGTTTAACTTTTACTATCTTTGGTACTTGAATATATTTAATTAATTGAATGGGATAATTGAACTTATTTCTTGATAGAGAGATTATTTACTTCTCATTGATATAGTAAAACATAGATAACCTTCTAAAAGATTTTAGTTTGAAACTTTCTTTTACTAATATGTTGAACTCAACAAAGTGATGTCCACTTATTAGATAAATTTACGACATATATCAAATTGAAATTATATCTCAACTATGAACCAAGAGACTGTGTGGTATGCTACTTCTCTATGAAATAAAGAAGCAAGAAGAATTCTTTATCCTTAATTTTCTTACTAATGCTGGATTATACTATGGAAACCTTTTATATATAGATTTTGAATAGTTTCTTTGTTTTTAATTTATATGAAGGTTAATAAAATCAAGGATGGCTTTGGCCTCATATTTCTAATGAAAAACCTCTTTCTACATAACGAAAAGCCTCACACTTTGGCCTCTTACTGGATAATGCATGATCCGAATCCATTTGTTTGTGGCTCTTTGCAAGCACTCGACAATGCTTTCTTCTAGAGACAGTACGTGTATATATACACTTACATATTTTATTTCTTAGAAATTTGATAATAATGAATTGTATAGATATATTTTATATGTAGGCTATATAAGATTAAAGTGATTGTTACTAATTCTTCACTGATACTTACCAATTTAATGCATGGATTTGTTATCTAATCTTTCTTTCTTTGTTTCTTTATCAAAATATGTAATTGGGTTATGTGTGTTTTTTATTTTTATTTTTAGGCTCTAACGAAATTATTGTACCATTAATTTTTATAGTTATGTGATGGGGCACATGTTGTAGGATACAATGGATATGGCTTACATTGATCCTAAGGATAAATGTTACAACATGCCATATTAAAAGTACATTCTACAACATAATAATTTTCTTATTACCTTTATATATTTTAATTGTATACTAATAATTAACATTTGGCAAGTCTATTAACGGGTAATACTTTTTTTTGTTCTGAATCTATGTTTATTATTTAAAATTTATATTGCAATTCGAGAGATTTGATCAATTTTTTTATTTTAGATTTTTTTTATTGTTTAGTTGGATTTCTTTCGCTTTTCGGTTTAATTTTAATGCTCTCGATGTTGCTTTGATAGGTTCTGTAGTTGGAGTTTATCATCATTGCCTCTAGTTGTCGAAAAATAATTAGAATTTAATATATAATAACATTGCTGCCAGCTGCAATGATAATATATCATTTGCATGAATTTTCTTCTTTAACTTTGTAGGACTACCTATTAATTTTAAATGTTTGAAAGATTTGTTTAGTTCGAACATACCATTTCAAAAATATTATTTGGCCTATGAGCCAATATGTTATTTTTTTTGTTGTGCATGCTTGAAAATATGATACATTTAAAAGGGTTTTGTTATGTATTACATGTTACTCGCCATGCTATGTGTTTTCAGCTACTGAAGAAATAACTTTATTTGACTTTTAAATTCTCTTTAGCTCAAGTCATGTGTTAAATTTTCAGAACATTTAATTTTCCCTGTTTGGTTTGTTACTGTTTTGAATTATAATAGAATGCATTGTATTATAAATATATTGCTTTGTTTTTCTTTTTAACTTTAAGCAACAATACAAAAATAGTATATCAAGTTTTATTTTGATCATAAACAAGTCTAAAAGTAAAAAAAGAAAAAGAAAAGAACTTTATTATATAATGCAGCTAAATGAAGAAAGAAACCAACAGAAGTGAAAATCTTCAATTCAATGGAATAATACCTTAATTGACTTCTTTATTGTCAAAAACATGATGTGTTTCTTAAAATATAAATTATCTTTTCTTTAGGGCTCCAAATATGATTGTCAAAAACCAAAATTTGTCTGTTAGTGGTTTTATATTGCATCTCTTTTGTTGTATTTATGAACGTGTGCATCTTTAGAAAGGTATGATAAATAATATTTCTTTCATGTCTTCCATTTTGATTCTATCATTTATTAGTTTCAAATGGTTAGATACAAATATGATTCTTTTAACACATATGAGAAAAATAGATGGAGGGTATAGAAAAGTGACTTGAAATACCGAAATATCATTTCTTTAAATCGAATTCAATACTCTGTTTTGCAAGTTCGCAACTATTAAATTTGAAATATTTAGAAGAATGAATTATTCTTCTAGTGCGGATTTTTGCCATTCATGAGTTGATGAAACTGACTATTTGTGGGATTTGGATGATGTACATTTATTAGTGCAATTGTGACAAAGTCACCCATTGATGATCAGAAATGGCTTTTTTGTTGGGTTCTATAATCTATGATTAATATTTTTTTAGTTTACTTTTCGGAAACTTATTGAATTTATTTCTATCTTAGTTTCAGACACAAAGTCTTGTAAGTGCACTTTATTGAGTCATATATGTCCAAGTTTCCATAATTATTGTGTTATGATCATATTTCCTAATGTTTTGTGTAAAAGGGAATCAAGATCTTTCAGAAAATAGTTGTAAGGCCACGACTTTACTTCTTAATTCTTTTCACAATTTTGTTCATGCTTGCATTGTAAAGGATTGTTGTTTCCTGGTTTGTGTTCTTTATTTTATTCATTTGGTCTGTGAGCATGTATCTTATCTTGGGTTTTGCAGTGCATGTTTCAAATTATGGTCGGTGAACATATTTTGCTTATTGTAAAAAATGATTGTTTTCAGCTTGCTTGCATTTGTGTTGTTTATTCTTTACTATTAATATCTATTGACTCTTAATGTGATTAGGCAATGTAGTTGTTGATTATTATGTGTTTTCAAAAATTGCTTGATATGGTGGAAGTCTTGAAGAATTTTAATATTGATTGACTCTGGTGTACGTCCTTTGTATTGGTCAATATGTCTATGATATTAATTTAGCATTCTGTCAACCTGTATTTCTAATACTCCATTTTTTATTTTAGTGAAGTTCAGGTAATTGAAAAACATTATGCAAGTTAAGAGTACGCATCTAACTGTCAATTAATTTTCTGTTACATGAGGCTTATGTATTCCTCTTATTAATTGTTGAAAGAGAGAATATCAACTAGTCTATAAACTGCTGACATAACAGTTTTTTATATTTAGTTGAGTCAAGTTAAATAGAAGAATATAAACTTATGTTACATGGAGGATGCAGTTACACTGTAGGCAGCAGCATTAAGCATTGACTATAACTTTAGAGCAAGACCCATTAAGTGTGTGATTCAACAAATGGTTGAGGATGAGATTACAATGTGAATCTTGAAAGGTGTTATCAATGATGAAGATTCGATCATACTTGATGAGATTCTAGGTTTGTGGGTCATCGCTTCGTCTGAAAATACATTGTGCATAAAAAAATAAAATCAAAAAGTTAGCCTGTGATGCAATGGTTGCAAATGAATAATTTATTACACTTTACGTGGGAATGAAAAATTGTATAAAATGTATAGTCAAAATGCAATGATCATTGTTTTTTCGAGAATTATAGATTTGTTGATTGATTGTTTGTGCAAATCATGTGAAAGTTGTGGTTTGTGTTAAACCGAATGTAATTGGCCTATTTATATGCAAAATTTTGAGTTAATACATCTTCAAAGTATTATGCAATATGGATCACGTAATAATAATATTCTATGGCTTAAATTAAGAATTTTGGATGTCTTTATAGCTTGCTTTGATATTATAATACTAAAGGTTAATTCTTAAAAAATTCCAAAAATAATCACGATTTTTTATTTTTATCAATTCAATATAAAATTATTTAATATTTATTAAATGATAGTATGCAATATAATATAAGAACGTATATTCTTGATTTTTTAAGAAATTTTTTATATTTTTAATTAAACAATTATATTATTTATATTTCAGTCGACCTTTTTAATAAAATATTTATATCCTTACTAATTAAAGTGTACACCCTTTAAAATAAAATGTTATACCTTTATATACTTTATGCACTGGGGGCACAAGAGACCAACTCAAATATTATATTCCCTCAGTCTCTTTGAAAGTGGTGCGTTTCTTTTTTCACGTAGATTAAGATATATAATATTTAATGTGTATATGAAGAGAGAGATATAATATTTTAATATATACGGGGTAATTGTATTAGTATTTTGTGTTAGCCCCATAAAAATATATTAATTCTTTTGTGTGACTCTCATTTAACAAAATGACAAATATATAAGCAGGCCGAATAGGACAAGTGTTGTAGGCCGAATAGAACAACCTTATAGGCCGAATAAGAGAAACGTAGGCCGAATAAAAGAACTAAATTTTTCACATTTAATTTTCTTTTTTAGAACACCATTTTGTCCGAATAGAACAATATTGGTAGGCCTTATAGAACAACCTTATAGGCCAAATAAGAGAAACGTAGGCCGAATAGAAGAACTAAAATTTTTCACATTTAATTTTCATTTTTAAAAAATCATGCAGGCCGAATAGAACAAGTAATGTTGGCCGAATAGAACAACCTTATAGGCCGAATAAGAGAAACGTAGGCCGAATAGAAGAACTAAATTTTTTCACATTTAATTTTTATTTTTTAAAAACCATGTTGGCCGAATAGAACAATATTGGTAGATCGAATAGAACAACCTTATAGGCCGAATAAGAGAAACGTAGGCCGAATAGAAGAAAAACATACTGAGATTTTTGAAGGCATCTCAATGTAAGCCGAATAGTGAACCAGTGTAGGGCCGAATACAATAATTCATTGGTCGAATAGAGTACAATATTGGCCGAATAGAATAGTTACAAATAATTTTCTAATGTTTTAATATTGTCGTCATTTACATTTTCTTGAAGAAATGTGCAGATGAGCTATAAAACTTGGGGTGGTTATTGGGATGGGTTATTATACAAAGGTGGACAGGTTCGGTGGTAATACTTGCGGGATGTCAATCTGTATTATACTAGTTTGCTATTAGAAATTCATAACATAGTACAAGCTGATTTGGATTATTGGGGTTATGAAGTTCAATCTCTGGTCAAGTACAATGGCCATATGTCTAAATATAAGATAAAGAATGATACACGTGTGGCAGAAGTTTTCAAATGTGTTGATGTAGAAATGGTGTGCGTGACACTCCTTTCTGTCGTTGGCAATGCATTCGTTCAACCATTGCACAAGGTTCAGGGCATAGTTTGGTTTTAAGGTTGTGTTATAATGACGGAAGTACTGGTCCGAGAAATGATCCATGTATGAGGGCAAGTCTAGTGATAGGTGTGATTTTGATTTGAATGTGAAGTACAGTCTGGCCTCAGAGATGCAGCGGTTTGTTTTTAGAGAATCTGTAGATGCTGAAGCTGATTACAACGTTGGTGAGGATGAGGATGATGTACATGCTTATAATGATGATGTTGAGCCCGGGAATAGGACTGTTGAAGAAGAAGTTCAAAACAACAAAGATGATATACAGTAGGATTGTGATCAGTCTTCTAGCAAAAGTGACGATGGTGTTGAAGAGAGAAGAATCTAATTGTATGAAGAAATCTGTGATTACATATGTTAGAGAGGCGGCCCTAGCTTTCTTGAACCGATTAGTCGTGACTTGCCCCATCCTGAATTGCAGCCATAAGATTTTCATAGTATACGGCCCACCACCCGTCCTTGGTTGATTCTAGGTATGAATACTATGTTTATGTAGATTACAACTAAAGTAAATTTCTACCTGAAACTGATGCACCTGATACGTTCATAGGTATTCCGAATAAAACTGACAGAGAAGATTATATGGTTGTCCCTGACTTTGATGCGTCTGACGTTCTTAACGAGAAAAGTGTATTTGATACGAAAGAGAAGTTGCAGATAGCTGTAGGAATGTATAACTTGCGGAACAGAGTGGAGACCATTGTTGAAAGATCTAGCTCGACCAGATATAATGTGGAATGTAAGCTATAAGGTATAGCAGGTTGTCGATTTGCGTTTCACGCAAGAATGAGCTATGGGTTGTGGGTTGTGGTTAAATTCGTTCAACATAACGGTTGTTTAAATGATCCAGACAGGCCCACCTACACAGGTGTCATCCAAAGTAATCGGTTAATATTTTGCTTCTAGGCAATTTGATAAGATTACTGGGCTCCGACCCAAGTGGATAAGAGCATAGATTTTGAAGGATTTTGGGTTCGACATTAGCTACAATGTGGCGTTAAAAGCGAAATACCAGGCTGTTGGATACACGTACGGGGATCACGACAACTCATTTTATATGCTCCCTGCGTACATGTATCAGTTGGAGTTGACAAATCCTGATACGCACCCCTGTGTCTCCGTTGATGAAGAGGACCATTTAAGGTTTTTATTTTACGCACTTGGAGCATCTAGCTGGGGATTTATAGAGTTTGGTCGTCCAGTCATTGTCATAGACGGGACTCATATGAAGGAAAAGCACAGAGGAATTGTGTTCGTCGCAGTTATGAATGATCCAAACCATCAAATTTTTCCACTCGCCTTAGGCACTCACGGCGTTGAGAGCAACATGTTGTGGACATGGTTTTTAAAAAGGCTTTGAGAGGCATACAGATGTCCACGAGATCTTTTGATAGTGTCAGACGGTTATCGTAGTATCACACATGCTATTTCCACTGTGTATCCTGATGCACATAACAGTTTGTGCGGTTATCATTTAAAGAACAAGTTGGCAGGTTATGGAAAGAACATTTTATATAGATTTTTGAGTGCGACGGATGCATACCTATCGAGAGATTTTGATCGGTTAGTCTTTCAACATCCACTTCGTTGTAATTTCATATTTACGAATGTCATCCATTCAATGGATTTTTTACTAATGTTCCCCTTTACATAGTTGTTATTTTCAGCTGCATGAACGCATTAAGTGGCCATCGATCATCGCAGGAGTAAATGGAATTAGTTGGGTCATGGGGATATGAGAAATGGTCAAGGGTCCATTGTCCTGTGAACGGTACAAGTTTATTAACTCTACATTAGTTGAGTCGTATAACAATGCCATACCCTGGGCGCGCAACCTACCTATATGCACACTGCTAGAGATTACCCGCACAATCACCGAGAGGTGGTTTTACGAACGTCAAACTTAAGCTAAGCAAGAGAGTACCATTCTCTGCAAGCATGTCCATGACGAGCTAGTGGAACTTTCTTGTGCTACCAAAAAACTACCAGTATCGAGACTCATGGGAAATAAGTATGCAATCAAAGACGGTGATCAGCTATCCACTGTGTATTTGAACAAAAGTAGTTGCACATGTGAAAAGTTTCAAAAAGAACTTGTTCCATGTATTCATGCGATGAAGGCAATCGAGTATGTAGTCATACGTTTTATTTACTTGTATTGATTATTTGAGTCTGTGATTCTTATATTATACGTTCTTCAGTACTTGCAGGTTGGCAGCTAGTGGCTTCGTGCCTACCATTTTCCATAGCACCAGTGTATTAGGGATGTGGGCCGGTCCAGTGATGCCTTTACCGCATTACATTCAGTGGGACACACATGAAAGTGTCAAGTCACAGCTTGTGAACCCCCCACTACCACACAGGCAGGCCACAAAGAACATGTTTGCTCGCGCTGTCGATAGCTAGGTCACAATCGAGTAAATTATAC
This sequence comes from Pogostemon cablin, assembly GCA_023678885.1. Lineage (NCBI taxonomy): Eukaryota > Viridiplantae > Streptophyta > Magnoliopsida > Lamiales > Lamiaceae > Pogostemon > Pogostemon cablin. The sequence continues at coordinate 10,472,025 of CM043009.1, forward strand.
TGGAGCTTCATCGTCTAACAGCGGTCCACCTCCTCCTTCGTGGCTGCCCCTAATCCCCATTTGCGTAAACAGAAAAAATGTGACATTTGTGGTGAAATTGGACGTACTCATATATGCTGTCCTTCTCAAATAACCCAGTAGACTATAAGGATCATATTTTCTCAATATATCATTTTGAACTTAGTTTGGTTTAGCGTATAAATAAAATAATTGAGCGAGTAAATCTCAACGGTGCTGAAATCGATTTTTTTTAATGAAATCCACAAGATGTCATTACTTTCATTAGTGAACAAACCAAAAAAAATAATTTTTGTCACTTCAGATATATGTACATCATGTTGTGGAAATTATGGTGCCAGCGCGAAAGATTTAGAAAGTAATTTGCTTCCGGCAACGCATCATGTACTCGGGGGAATCCCAGTTGAAGTCCCTCATTAATAATCCATCAATGGTCTTGAGAGACGCAGGGCCGCAGCTGGAGCCATCCTCTTGTCTGTAACAAAAGTCTACGTGAGCTGGAGTCAGTTGCAATTGGGGCGGAACATCTCGATCACCAATCTCGTGCATCAAAGCTGGAATGACCTATCAGAATGGAATAGTCTCCAACAGCCGATGCTTCCTCATGTCGGGCTCGTCATCCCATCTATGTCGTAACGAGTCAAAATAATAGAACGTCATATCCTTCGTAAGCACTAAACATGGGTAGTAGTGCGCACCTGTATGGACTATGAACATTATTTGCCATAGAATTCATAAGAATGCATATATTAGATGTAAAACACTTGTATAAATTGTGAGATATAATTATTTGATTAAAACAAGGGTTAAGCTAGAATACCACGTCACACTCTACCCATGGCCTCGACCCCCTCCACATGGGTAATCTCCCAGCTGCGTACTCACGAAGATCAATCAACAACTCATTACTGATGTTGCCAAATATTTTTTTATCATCTTTGTACAGCCTTGTGTGCTCATTCCATACAGATTTAACTCTGACCTTTAAGGAAATTCATTGTATAAGATCGGATTCAAATTTAAATGGAAAATTATTTCATAAATTGAGAATATGTTTGTTACTAATAGAGAATTGCATGTCTAGACTGCAGTATTTGCCAACCTCCAAATAGACATGTACGCCTATGGTCGCCGATCACTTTGATAATAAGCGGAGGTATGCATCCTGATGAGTGATATTTTCACCTAAATTTTAGTGTCTTTTTATATGTGTTTTCGTATTATTTTATCCGTATTTGTGTTTTATTTGGTTGTGTTTTATGTTTTTATGGAAATGTGTGAGAATAAGCTTAAATGTATGATTTCCAAGTAAAAATGGATTCTAGACGCGAGAAGAAAAATTTGGGAAAAAACGAAGCTTAATTCGGAATTGAAACGAGGGAAAATGAGTCAAATTAAGCAAAATGCTGAAAAACGCACGTCCAACTTGTGTAATTTTTCTATACTCTTGTGGAGCTCAAAACAAGAAGTGTGATATATGGTTGGAAATCCACATAAAAGAGGATAATTTTGGTATAAGAAACACTTCAATCCGAGCCCAAACGAGAAAGTTATGATTAAAATGGTGATGTCGCGCAGGCTGTTTCTACTCAGCACGGTTGTTCTACTTTGTATGACTTGTTACACCTTCAAATATTGGATGTTTTGTCATATCTTTATATGGATAGAAAGCCAATGAAAAGAGGTCGCGTGAGCGCAAGAATTACTCAAATTGGAGATCGGATGTGGAAGTTATGCGCGAAAAGGTGAGACTGCGCTGCACCGACCCGAACTTGACCCGAATTCGACCCATGCTCGGCCCAAAGTCATTTTTATGATTAGAATGTGTTCTAGAAGGTTCTAAGGGGTAAAAACACCCATTTTGGAGTGTAAATATCAGTGGGGATCAGATCTACACCTAATACACACCATTTTTCACATACTTTTCCTCTCCATTCCATCTACCCTTCATCCCATTCACCATTCCTTGATTCCATCCATCTACACTTGATCCCCTCCATCAAATCCATCATCCAAGTGATCAAGGAAGCAAGGGAGAGTGAAGATCACAAGAGGAAGAAGGAGATCTCCATTGAAGACCTTCAAAGGGGGAATCTAATTCTAAGTCTTGTGAAATTCTTTATAGATTTGTCATGGAATTTGTGGATCCAATTGTCTATGATTGTTTTCTCTAAAACTATGATAGGCTAATCTCCTTTGTGAGATTAGCTCCATGATTGGTGTTGGATAATTTAGTTTTTATACAAATTGATTTTAATCTTGAATGGGCTTTGTGTTATTTCTATCATTGATTGTTGATTGCTTGATGTATATGATGATTTGTGTGATTAATTGTCATGGGCATGTGATTAGATTGAGAAATCAATTATGTGTTTAGGATAGTTCGTTGAATCATTTCATCATACACTTCATTTGCATTAATTTAGAATGAGATAGAGATATCCTTATAGATTTAGAACCCTTTGATAGAACATTTGATTAGCTTAATCGAGAGATTTGTTGATTAGGTGAGGAGAACCAAGCCATTAGTAAATTCATAGTACCTTAAAAGGGAATATTGCCTATGATTTAGTACCTAATTAGGGAACTCATAGAGTAATTAGTACCTAGTGGGAGGTGTTTGCTATGGTCTCGATCCTATGTGCTTTTAGGAGCCTTGTTGAGGGCCTACATCCTATCTATCTCGAGAGAGTGTTTAGGTGGAATTAGTGATCGCTTCTATTCCTTGTCCAAGAGAGATTAGAATTAATTGCATGATTACTTAATTATCTATGCCATGATTGTTGTTAATCTCATCCTTGCATCATTTGGAACCCTTTTATCTTTGTATTCATTTTATCTTTATTTCTTTCATTAGTGTAATTGCGTTTATTTGCATCATATCCTCTCTTCCGTCGTCCTTATAAAATCACGATAAACTTGAGATCGCTTAAACTCTAGTACCTTCCTCCCTGTGGTTCGATAATTTCTTTAATTGGTCATGCCCACTATATTAGGACCAATCAAATGGCGCCGTTGCCGGGGAGGTAACGGTCGCTAGTAGTTTGACGAAGGATTGTTTAGAGTGGTCTTAATAAGGATATTTTTTTTATTTTTGCATCTTATATTTGCTTTGGAAAATTTTGTTCTAATTTTTCTTTCTTTTATAGGTGCATACCTTGAGAAGGAAGAAGAAGGAGAGCAACCCCAAAAATATGAGCTACATGGATATTCTTCGACATATGGTGAATAGAAGTGTTCATTCCGCTATGAACACACAAGAAAATTTTCAAGGATTTCAAATGCCAAATTGGGAGCCTAATTTGCAACCGGATTTTGGAGTACAAAATATGCAATTCCAATAACATGGTTATGAGAATTTTGGAGTTCTTCATCAAATGCATCATCAAGTATACCCTCAAGGTGTGGAAGATGTTTTTCAAGGAAATTTTTCTAAAAATCAAGAAGGAAATCAACCACAACTATGGAGAAATTTTCAAGATTCCAACACCTCTTATTCCGCCCAACGTGACTATCAAGAGAAGCTTAGAGATGAGTTGATTGAAAAAATTATGGAGCGTATGGAAGAGTGGAGGAAGTCTAATCAAGTGTGGATTGATAGAATCGGAAACTTGTGTGAAATGATGATGAATACAATGGTAGCATTCAATGTTAAGTTGGATTCATTGGAGCACCAAGTAAGTCAAATAGTGTCCACCGTGGAGAAACTTCAAGAAGAGAACAACAAGCCTTCTACCTCCGGAACGAAAAGTGAATGCATGGTCATTAAGGATCGGAACGAGACTAGTTTGGGGGTTGATGAGGTTATAAAGGAAAGAAGAGAAAGGATGCCTAAGTGGGTGAAAGCTAAAGAGTTGAAAGAACAGTTGACGGAGGAATTCGATAGATTTGTCGAAGCTCTTGAAGAAATGGTAGAGAAAGTCAAGATTCAAAACCATGATGAGATTTATGCCCTTATGGAAGAAAAGAAGCCTCCGGAAACTAAGAGCATAGATTTCACTTCCCACAAGCCTAAACCTTCTCATTCTATTGAAATTTCAAATTCTCTTAAGAACTTCCATGATTTTATTGATAAAAATTTGTTTGGTGATTGTAGGAAAAAGGTTGCAAGAGGGTACCAACACTTGTCAATGTTGGATTGTATACTAAAAGTCTAGCTTTAGTATGAACAATGTCATGACAATATTTGAAATGAGAATCATTGATCAAATGATTGCATCTTATAATTTATTTTATATGCATGATGCAATAGTCCATTTACTTTATACTGTAGATAATATATTGTGCAACAACACGCGGAAGATCATATTATCGGTTTCCTTATAAAGTATAAACAGATGCTCACAACTGAGATAGACGGGGACTCTCTATCGGTATGGTTGTAGTGTGGTTTGGTATTAGCTTGTCTTGGCTATAGAATCACATTAGTGCACTTGTGTGTATTGAGCAGGACCGCCTGAGATCGTTCTTCTTATACTGACTATATAGTAGAACTTGATCTCTGTTATTATGGAAGTTCGTGCTCTTAATCCCTATACAATAACCTCGACACGTAGGGCAGTATGTATTTCTTTGATTCATCAATGGGTGAGATTTATAAGTATTAAATCAACAAACTCGGTGAGTTGGGAAGTAGTGCTGTATCTATGGTGTGCTGTTGATTGTAGAAGGAATCCATGTCCGTCATAGGTTGATGATGTCCCCTTGAGGAGCTCATAAGGTTTATCATGTAAATCTTGCAAGTGGATTAATTTCCGGCATGATAATAAGGTTGAGTGGTACTACTCTCGGATGAGATATTAATTAATTTGAGTTGTCAGTAACTTAATTAATTAATGGATATTGAATATCTTAAACATGGGGAGACTATCGGGCTTATAATAAGAAGGAGCCCAGAACATAATTTTGGGATTGGACGGGTAGTGCAGTAATAATATTTTAGTGGACTATATTATTATTGTTGGATTTAATTAAAAGCTTTGGGCTAAGCTTGGTTAATTAAATTCAATTGAGGCCCAGCCCAATTTTTCCTCCTGGTCCCTGCTGTAGCCCAATATATAAGTGAACTCAGCTTCCTGGAACCCTCAGATTATTCCTGCGCCTCTTTTGGTGAGAGAAGGGAAGAGAAGCAGATTGAGAGATCCTGCAGACTGTTGCCCACACAACAGCAGAATCACACTTGGGACATACAGCAGAAGATCGAGAGGTGGTTCTCTGCAACGATCAACCTCTACACCAACCCAGAAGTACGGTAAACAGTTTATTAATCGCTTCCGCTAATTGTTTGCCTGGAAACCTAACGATCACGTTTGAACCACACGATCCAATTGCCAACAATTGGTATCAGAGCGTTGGTTTCGTGGTGAAACGTGAGACGTTAGGTTGGGTTTATACCTTGTGTTTATGGTCGTTTGATAGCATGTATGAAAGGGATTATATGGTTATGTGGAATAATCTGGTTATAATCACATGGGTTTTCTACTGTTATTGCTTGTTCACCATAATATACAATTTGGTTTGTGTGATTGTTGTTGATTGTAACTGCTGGACACAACACACACATTACTGAAACCCTATCTGCTTACTATCATGCACACACACACACGGCTGCAAGAAGTACGGTGTGTGATGAAGGCACCGTTGACTGGAGCCAGAAGAATCAGGCCGACGGCGCGTGATGACTGAAATCAAGAGTCAAGCCGACGGCGCGTGAAGGCTGGCTGACGAGGCGGCGGTGTCTGACCGGCGCCGACAATCGACGACTGGTGGTTTCGGCCGGACCAGATCTGTCACAGCGGCGCTAGAAAGGCATGAGGCTTCGACTGATGATGGCGACAGCGATGGATCTGGGCAGTTCAACTCTCGGTGGGCTGATGGTGCTTTAGCCGAGATCAGCGGCACCGAATCACTGTCTATTCTGAGCAGTCGGGCGGCGGCGGACTGAGGGAACAACATTCCGGGCGGATCGGCGGTGCGGCGAAAGGTGGGCTGTCGGGGTAAGTCGATTCCGGCGGTGGTTGTAGCGTGACGTCTCAGTCGGCAGCCCCGACGATAGCTGGGGTAAGGCGGCGGAGCGAATCGAATGCTGGTCGCTGTCGGCTTGATGGCTGCGTCGATCGTTGCCGGGAGCAGCGTCGCCAACTGACGCCGGTGGGATGGCGGGAGTCTGCACGGCGGATCGCTGGCGGTTGATGGCGGCCGCGCTGGATCGGCTTACAGCGGTGGACTGGCGGGAGTCTGCTGCACGTGTTTTTCCTCTTTGTCGGTCGATGGCTGGCGGCACGCGGAAGTTGGGCTGTTGGCGCAGCTCCGGCGGGCTGACGGCACCAACGCCGGAAGCAGCGGCGCCGGTGTTTTTTTCGTGTGGCTGCTATGCTCGCGTCTGGTTGCGGCGGGGAGGAGCAATAGGGCAGCAGGATAGGTGTTGGGCTGTCTCCATTGGGCCTATTTTATGGATGATGGGCTGCACAATTTTATTGCTGGACTTATTTGTTGTTTGGGCTTGATGCCTTGCTCCCTGTTGGGCCCAATTCAGTAATATATTAATGGGCTGCTCATTTATTTAATTTGGTTTTGGGCTGATGGGCCCAAATTTTAATTAAATGATGATGGGCTGCTGGGCCATTTATAATTGCTGGATTTAATTAATTGTGGGTATCATGTTGGGCCTGATTTAAATATTGGGCTAGACCATAATGTAGAAATTGGCAGGGTAAATGGGCTTAATTATTTTAATAATGGGCTGCTCATTTTATGCTAATGATGTTTGGGTCAGCTGGGCCCATTTATTTGATCCAACATTTTATGCAATTAATTATGTTATATAACTGATTAATTGATTTAATTGTCAATTATTGTTGTATATGTGATAGGCATGCTCTATGTGATTTATTTACTTAAATTGCTGTTAATAGAAGCATGCTAAGTTGTATATTTTATTTCTGAATATTATATGCATGTTAAAAACCCTCGGTAATTAAATAACTAAGTGGGAGAGGGGATTGGTAATTAATTCCCGCGGCCTCCATTATTGGTTTGTAAGTGATGTGAGTAAACTTGCGCGTCGGCATTAGAGCCTTCCTCCCTAACGGATGAGTTTATTCACGGATCACTGGTACAAACTTCTTTAAATAATTATTGTTTGTAATGTGATGCATATGGACTTGCGCGTTGGCTATAGTGCCTTCCTCCCTAACGGATGAGCTTATATGCGGTTCACTAGTACAAACTTATATAATTGATGGTTGTAGAAAGTTATCTGAGCGCGTGTGTACTTCTCCAACAGTAAGGCACACAAGCTTGGGCAGCAGACTTGGGATCAAATAATGGTGTACACTTAGATGTGAATAATTAGTATCCTCCCCAACGGAGTCACTGCTATTATTTACATGGCTAAAGAGGAACCGACTATTAATTATTTTGTCATAAAGTTAGGTTGACAAATTAAATTAGTGGGTAAAACCTTCTCTTGTAAATGTTCGGGTTTGTAAACGTCCACCCTAACGTGGCTTGCAGACTCACGGTGCTTGAGATGTCGATGAATTTTATTTTTATATTGTTTTGAGGGAAACAATATAAAAGGATAAAATTCGAAGATTTGATCAGAAATATTTATTTGTGATTCTCTGAATTTCGAATGGTTTTATTTCACTAATTGTTAACTATAAGACATTATACTTACTTGTCCAAATTAAATGATTAGAAAAGAATCTTGGTTTTGAAAATTACTGCTTAAGAAAATACATGTGTATTCTCACAAAGGACATCTCATGATGCCTATTAAAGTCTCTAGTGAAGAGATGAGAGGTTCATAGAAATATGATGATCTCATGTAACTCTTCGGATACTTGAGTAAATTAAAAAGGCAGAAGATCATGGTTAAATTGATGAATGAATTGGAAGAGCTTGGAATAGAAATTGAAAGGGAAACCTAAATCAATTTATTCTTCACAATTTGCCTGGATGTTTTGAGCAAGTTCTACCTGAAATACGAAAGGTTGTATATGGTGGGAAACTTCTAACAAAACATGTGGCAAAAAAAAGCCAATTTTCATCATGAACTGAACAAGGTTAATATCTTATTTACTAATGGTTTAAATATGATTAGTGATGGCATCTACTGACACGAAGTACGTAGATACTGGAATCACTAAATGTTTATCACTGAGTAAGGATAAGATTGTTAATAACATGGGTAAAACTACAAAGGTAGTGGCTATTGCAGTGGGAGTTGTTTATTTATCTCATGATAAGAATAAACGATAGATTATGAGAAATTGTCTTTACGTACGTTTCATAGAAAGAATTTAATTTCGGTTTCTATGCATTAACAGATGGACACTTCATTTCATTTAAATGACATAGTCATAGTAATGAGGAATGAGGTTATAATCCGTTAAAGTATGTTGGTGGATAAAAAGTATACTCTTGAATCATGTACATCCCACAGATGCAATAAAAAGTAGTTAAATAATGCATCTTCTAATATTAGTAAGAGAAAGGAACCTTCGGAAATGAACTAAACATACATTTGGCGTCTATGACTAATTCATTTTACTTAAGTAGGATTCAAAAGTTGATAGCCGATAGACCCTAAGGTTTATCTGAAGTGGAAACTATCGGACTTGCGAGTCTTGCTTGGAAGTAAAAATGATTAACTGCCTTTTCAAGGCTGTGGGGTGTAGAGCCAAAGATATATATGTTGGAATTAGTTCATTCTGATTCAAGCGAACCTAATATTATCCAGACGAGAGGAGGTTATGAATATTCGAAAATTATTCTGGAAACCAATATATTTATATGATGCACTGCATGTCTAAGTTCTTTGATTAATTCAAGAATTGTAAGGCTGGTACAGTGAAGCGTCATGGAAAATATATTAAGTCATTACGATTCAATCATGATGGCGAATACCTCTTGGGATAGTTAGGAGCTATTGATCAGAAGTTGAGATTAAATCTCAAGTTGACTACACCGGGTATGCCCCAGCTGAATGGTGTGGTGGGTAGAAGGTATTAGGCTCTTATGGTTATGATTAGATAGATGATGAATTATTTGGAATAATTAAATTCATTTTATGGATATGCCCTAGATACAGTAATTCGTGAAACGTTTGTCTGTATATGGGATATTCTAGAAAAATGGATAGTGATTTATTTAGTCCAAAAGATCGAAGGGTAATTGTTAACACAATAACCAGATTTTTGAAAAAGGACTATGTAATAAATCACAAACCCATGTATAAGTTGTTCTAAAGGAAGTGAGAGGAAAACACTAAAGTATAAGTACCAAGTGTACAAGAGGATATACCACAAGGTAAACTGCAACGCGTGTCACGTCTGATACACAATTACATGTAGTGCCTTGTCGTAGTGGGACGGTTATATGACAACCCATAAATATATGTTTTGGGAGAGTCGTAAGACTTGATCCCTAGTAAATATGGTATTGTCCCACGGATACGACGTAGCACTACAAGATTAAAATGCGAAATCTTAGTAAGTTGCAATGTATGTTGAAATAGAATCTACGGATTCTAAATTAAGTCTGGAACTTGAAGGATCACTAAAATGGTGTAAAAGCCATTGCAAGGGTCAAAGGAAATAAAAGAGGATCATATGGAAAGGTGAAAACCTTGGAAGCAAGGCTTGTTGCGAAAAAGTGTACTCAGAAAGAAATGGTTCGATTATGAGGAAACATGTTCACTGGTAGCTATGCTTAAATTGATCCGGATTCTTTTATTGATTGCTGCTCATATTGAATTATGAGGAACAGCAAATAGATGTCAAGACAGCAATCCTGATTGGAAGTCTTGAGGAAAACATCTATGTGAAGCAACCAGAGTAATTCATTGCAAAGTACTAATAGCATTTTGATAGTAAGCTTAAAATTGTCCAGCGATGGACTTAAAGCAAGCTTTAAGATCATGAAGCATCTGTTTTGATTAGGTAATCCAGTGGCATGGATTTAAATCAATGAGCGGATGAGTCTTGTGTGTTGTAAAGAGTGACGAAAACGTGGTGGTGTTTCTTGTACTATACGTAGATAGTATCTTGCTCATTGGAGACAATGAAAGAGTATTATCGGGCGTATGGGTACGATTAATAAAGCGGTAGAGATGAAGGACTTAAGAAAGGCAAAATATATCCTTTTGATCACGGTAATACGGATCACAAGAAAGGATATTATGCTTATCTCAAGTTTCATAAAATGATACAGTCCATACTCGTTTAGCATATAAATTTATCTAAGTGAATGTGTCTTTGAGACACAAGAAGAAGATAAAGAGGATAAAAGCGGTTCCTTATGCTTCGGCAAATAAGGAAGCTTAATCTAAGGAATGCTATGAACGATGTTGGATATCTGTTTTGCTGAATGCATGAATAGTGGGTATCAACGTAACCCGGAACAAGAATGATGAACTGTGGTAAGACATTTATAAAGTGCCTGAGAAGGATTGGAAATTATATGTGGACATACTGGACAGATTCACTGCTTCTTGTGGATGATGTAGATTCAGATTTTTTAGTCAGATTGGACGGCAGTAAATTCACCTCAAAGGTTATGTGTTTAATCTTAGGAAGTAGAGTCATTATGAGGAGGAGTGTTATATAGAAATATATTTCAGACTCCGGACTCCATCATGGAAAGATGATGAATTGGAGCCTATGAGGCAGCCAAAGTATCTATAAGACTCTAGAGACTTCATGATGGACTTTGAAGTGTTTCTAAGTTTGCCCAAGGTAATCACAATTTACATTGATGATATTGGTGCAGTTGCAAACTTGAAGAAATCACAAGTCCATAAGGCAATTAAACACATGGAGCGCGAGTACCACCTGTTACGAGAAATCGTATGATGAGGGGAAGGTTGTTGTCGCCTAGATTGCATCGGATGATGACCTAGTAAACCATTTACAAGGACCTTAAGGCGAGAGCTTTTAATGGTCGCATAAGTGGGAGTAGGAATCAGATGTATGGCAAAAGACATGACAGCATAGTCTTTTAGTATAAGTGGGAGATTGTTGGATTGTATACTAAAAGTCTAGCTTTAGTATGAACAATGTCATGACAATATTTGAAATGAGAATCATTGATCAAATGATTGCATCTTATAATTTATTTTATATGCATGATGCAATAGTCCATTTACTTTATACTGTAGATAATATGTTGTGCGACAACACGCGGAAGATCATATTATCGATTTCCTTATAAAGTATAAACAGATGCTCACAACTGAAATAGACGGGGACTCTCTATCGATATGGTTGTAGTGTGGTTTGGTATTAGCTTGTCTTGGCTATAGAATCACATTAGTGCACTTGTGTGTATTGAGCAGGACCGCCTGAGATCGTTCTTCTTATACTGACTATATAGTAGAACTTGATCTCTGTTATTATGGAAGTTCGTGCTCTTAATCCCTATACAATAACCTCGACACGTAGGGCAGTATGTATTTCTTTGATTCATCAATGGGTGAGATTTATAAGTATTAAATCAACAAACTCGGTGAGTTGGGAAGTAGTGCTGTATCTATGGTGTGCTGTTGATTGTAGAAGGAATCCATGTCCGTCATAGGTTGATGATGTCCCCTTGAGGAGCTCATAAGGTTTATCATGTAAATCTTGCAAGTGGATTAATTTCCGGCATGATAATAAGGTTGAGTGGTACTACCCTCGGATGAGATATTAATTAATTTGAGTTGTCAGTAACTTAATTAATTAATGGACATTGAATATCTTAAACATGGGGAGACTATCAGGCTTATAATAAGAAGGAGCCCAGAACATAATTTTGGGATTGGACGGGTAGTGCAGTAATAATATTTTAGTGGACTATATTAGCTAATGGTGTTTGTTGAGTTTTTTGAGTATAAATGAAGGGTATTGGAAGCACGAATGGAGCTTGGAGCTAACGCTTTCCTTACCAAATGCCTATTGAGGGAGTACTCTACACCTTAGCACTTCTAATTGATGTTGATTTGGATTGATGGATTAGCATGCTACTTTATGTGTGATGTTTTTGGGATTTCCTTTTCAATTAAGGTTGGGATTATTGTGAGCTAAATTGTCATGGATGATATAGAATGTGTGTTTTATTGTTAATGATGGTGATTTTTTTTCTTGCATGTTATGTGTTTTTGTTTTGTTTCTTGTTTGTTGAGTCTTTATTTTATGTTTTGTGTGTTTTCTTATTCTTGTTTAGGGTTGATTTGGTGGTTTGTTTAGGGAGGTTGTGAGTCATTTTTGAATATGAGTGATGACATGTTGTTGTGATAAGTGATGATAAGTTATGATTAAGAATCTCTACACTTTCGAATTGTGACATGTTTTACTTAACTTGTTCAATTTGGAGATGGATGTGGTGTAATAAGTTCATTAAGGTTCGAGCATAAGCTTGTGAGAATTTGAGCCTCAACCGTGCATACATGGTATTTTTCTTCATGAGTGGATTGGTTGTGTTTGATAAGTTAGAACTTGCTCAAGGACTATAGGAACGAGCCCGATTAGTGGAGATTAGTGAAATGATCTAAGACCATCTTTGTTATTCATAGTCATTGCCATATATTTTCCTACCATGAACATCATCCCTAGTTAACCACTTTGAGCCTATAAGCCTTTTTATTGTGAATATAGCACATTACAAGCATTGATTACCCTCTTAAACCTTATATACATACCCTTTGTGTGGGTGATTGAGGAGATGGTAGCTAGTAAGGTTTGATGAGATAAAAAACAAAAAAAAAAAAAATGGTAAAAAAGTAAGAAAAAGGATGAAAGAGCATAAACAAGAGTGAACATACAACCTCAAAACAAGAAAAATGAGTAAAGCAACAACAAGATGCTCAAGGAAATAAAAATTCAAAGAAGGAAGCATGATTTATAAAGAAGCTCAATTCAAGGAAGATGATGATTAGTGCTTGTGATTACCAAAGTTGAGAAGGGAAGAAAGATAAGCGAAAGTATGAAAGAAAGTAGCTACTTCTTCGATTGCTTACACATGATTAGTCACTATTATCCATATTCTTCCTACCCTACCAAAGAGCCTATCATTACATCCGAATTAAAGATATTTTTGATCACTAATTGAAACTTTAGTGGTTTGTGAATGTAGTCCACGAGCAAGCTTATGGCGAGTCGAGCCAATCGGTTAATGAGTGATGATTTACCCTACATTAAAGAGTGTTGAGTGATATTTATAACCTATGTGAGACTTGGACTAAAAAGGGACTATATTACACTTTTATTCTCTTTAGATTGAACTTGTTAATTTTTCATGTCATGAGTTTAATGATGTAGGATGACTTAGCATAAATTGTAATTCTTATTGCTATCGATGTGTTATTACTTATGTTCGTTTAGTCTTTTCCTAGGTGAAAATCTCTCCCCTTGGTTTATCATTTTCGTTGTTCGGGGACGCACAACACTTTAAATTTGGGGATGTGATGAGTGATATTTTCACCTAAATTTTAGTGTCTTTTTATATGTGTTTTTGTATTATTTTATCCGTATTTGTGTTCTATTTGGTTGTGTTTTATGTTTTTATGGAAATATGTGAGAATAAGCTTAAATGTATGATTTCCAGGTAAAATGGATTCTAGACGCGAGAAGAAAAATTTGGGAAAAAACGAAGCTTAATTCGGAGTTGAAACGAGGGAAAATGAGTCAAATTAAGCAAAATGCTGAAAAACGCACGTCCAACTTATGTAATTTTTCTATACTCTTCTGGAGCTCAAAACAAGAAGTGTGATATATGGTTGGAAATCCACATAAAAGAAGATCGTTTTGGTATAAGAAACACTTCAATCCGAGCCCAAACGAGAAAGTTATGATTAAAATGGTGACATCGCGCAGGCTGTTTCTACTCAGCACGGTTGTGCTATTTTTTATGACTTGTTACACCTTCAAATATTGGATGTTTTGTCAGATCTTTATATGGATAGAAAGCCAATGAAAAGAGGATCGGGTGAGCGCAAGAATTACTCAAATTAGAGATCGGATGTGGAAGTTATGCGCGAAACGGTGAGACTGCGCTGCACCGACCCGAACTTGACCCGAATTCGACCCATGCTCGGCCCAAAGTCATTTTTATGATTAGAATGTGTTCTAGAAGGTTCTAAGGGGTAAAAACACCCATTTTGGAGTGTAAATATCAGTGGGGATCTGATCTACACCTAATACACACCATTTTTCACATACTTTTCCTCTCCATTCCATCTACCCTTCATCTCATTCACCATTCCTTGATTCCATCCATCTACACTTGATCCCCTCCATCAAATCCACCATCCAAGTGATCAAGGAAGCAAGGGAGAGTGAAGATCACAAGAGGAAGAAGGAGATCTCCATTGAAGACCTTCAAAGGGGGAATCTAATTCTAAGTCTTGTGAAATTCTTTATAGATTTGTCATGGAATTTGTGGATCCAATTGTCTATGATTGTTTTCTCTAAAACTATGATAGGCTAATCTCCTTTGTGACATTAGCTCCATGATTGGTGTTGGATAATTTAGTTTTTATGCAAATTGATTTTAATCTTGAATGGGCTTTGTGTTATTTCTATCATTGATTATTGATTGCTTGATGTATATGATGATTTGTGTGATTAATTGTCATGGGCATGTGATTAGATTGAGAAATCAATTATGTGTTTAGGATAGTTCGTTGAATCATTTCATCATACACTTCATGTGCATTAATTTAGAATGAGATAGAGATATCCTTATAGATTTAGAACCCTTTGATAGAACATTTGATTAGCTTAATCGAGAGATTTGTTGATTAGGTGAGGAGAACCAAGCCATTAGTAAATTCATAGTATCTTAAAAGGGAATATTGCCTATGATTTAGTACCTAATTAGGGAACTCATAGAGTAATTAGTACCTAGTGGGAGGTGTTTACTATGGTCTCGATCCTATGTGCTTTTAGGAGCCTTGTTGAGGGCCTACATCCTATCCATCTCGAGAGAGAGTTTAGGTGGAATTAGTGATCGCTTCTATACCTTGTCCATGAGAGATTAGAATTAATTGCATGATTACTTAATTATCTATGGCATGATTGTTGTTAATCTCATCCTTGCATCATTTGGAACCCTTTTATCTTTGCATTTATTTTATCTTTATTTCTTTCATTAGTGTAATTGTGTTTATTTGCATCATATCCTCTCTTTCGTCGTCCTTATAAAATCACGATAAACTTGAGATCGCTTAAACTCTAGTACCTTCCTCCCTGTGGTTCGATAATTTCTTTAATTGGTCATGTCCACCATATTACGACCAATCACATCCAGGTGCTGAAACATAGTCAAATTTATTACGGAATAATGCGAAGTAATGAACATATTTACATATTAAGTATACACATGAACACTCCGTCAATGACCTGCTCGTCAAACCAAACATTAGGGTCCTTGATGTCTTTGAAAGAAGCACTGCTCATTCCACACCCAAGTCCAATGTCAACCCTGCATTCAAGAATTCTTTAACAACAAGCACATATATTAAAAAAAATCTATGAAAATGACTAAAATAGTAGATTAGCACTCACAGATCGTTACTTGTCTTGAATCGATGGTACATTTGCCACTGGCGCTCCTGATCAGTCATTTTGAATGGTGACTTTTATGCTGCACTTGGGTTTTTGGATTGGGTAGGACGCATCAAACCACCTTGAGCGACACCCAGTGTTGGAGCCATGGGACTCCCAGGATCCATCACACTAGAAGGGGGAGATCTAACCCCTGACCTGGAACTGGATGGCTCATGCTCAGACCTGTTGCGCTAAATATCAGCTCGAAGGCACCTGAGCTCCTGCGTAAGCGCAAGTCGAAAGTAATGCTGGGTTTGATGCTCAGACACAATTTGACATGCCAGCTGGCTTAAGAACTCATCCTGCTGATCCAGCCTAAAGAACACCCTGTCCTTGAAATCCTAATCATATATGTGGTCGTCACCCCTCCCACTCCCACTATACACTGGGGGCTCATTCACTCCAACATCAAAGTGATTCTGTCTATCATAATCCTCTACAGCTTGATCATGCCAACTACGAGTGGAGTACGGAGGAATATGATGCGTTGGATTATACGAACTGGGCTCCACGAACCACGTCTCCTGTGAATCAGGTCCACCTTGATCAGGGCTAGGAGCATAGGCTGGTCGGTAAGCATTAAGATTCTAATTAGACTGCCAAGCTAAAGGATCCACCGTGCACTGTCCCTGCCACTGATCCTCATCATGCACACGTGTATAGCACTGTTGATTCCAGGGATCGTAGGCCTCTCCCGAGGTATGCTGGTCCAAATATGAGAATATAGGCTGTCGGACGACCTTTCGTTTGGGGTTAGAAAATGCCTTGGTGTATAGCCTCATGATTAAAGCATCCAAAGGAGCATCTCTATGCCAATCCAATAATCCTTCGTGTTCTCATGGGCGAGCTCCTCCGAAAAATCCACCACTTCAAGACTCTGTTTGAAAAAACAAAAAAAATATTTAGATACAATATCATTGATTATTTAATGATTCATAATAATTAAGATTCATAATAATTTAGATTTCATACCCAAGAAAACAGCTTCCTATCAACCCTCTTCACCGTACGAAAAACCCATCGTAAGCAGAGTGGTCGTTTATTCGCCCTTTCGTGTGGGACATCGCCATATGGTACAGCAAGGGCAGGTATACGCTCATAGGCCCAAACCTGTCACAGGTAAACTAATATTGTTAGATTATTATTGTTGCTAAAACTGGTAATACACTATAAGTTTAAGTGAGCTACTACAATGCGTACCTGGAGCGCAAATGTGCACCCATAAAAGTGGTATCTGTACTTGTTGGGCTTTGCCCTAGGAGGAAGTTTGGTCAAAATGTTGTCCAAGAAGTGCAGTAGAGTCATGTAGCTGACCTGGCCCCAAGAGAATAAATCCCATCGGTGATCGTACTCCACTAGCATCCAAACCAAATTGTCTACGCTTACCTTGGTAATGTCCTATCCAAGGAGAAAACAGTAGATCAACAGCACCTTAGCAATCTTAACCGCACTCTCAGGGCTAAGATCAACAAATGTTGTAACTTGAAAAGTATAGGCAATCTCACTTACTAATGGTCTTTGGCCCTGCTCATAATACGTATCGTAATCCCCACCATCCGGGATATTATACGACTGGTTTGGATCAAACCCCACTCGGTCCCGGAAGCAGAGTCTCATAATACGCATAAACTCTACCCACTAAATCTAAGACACTCGTTCCTAACCTGAAAATATCTAGCAGTTAAATCACCCCCGCTACGTATAATCTCCTGTGTCATAAGACTGTGGATATTAGCGTGCGCATTCCAATCATCGTGAAGATCCCAATAATGACCAAAATATGAACTCCTGAACATCTGTTCGGCATTACTCCCAATCTCTGTTAACTTTTTACGGATTATTCCCATAACAACCGATTTGAAGTAATTATGTATACTACAGTTCTGCCCCTGCATAGTTGGACGCTTCCATTCACCCTGCACAAATAATATTTTTTGCTAAATAATTTGTAAAACACATCAAATCTATCTACTCTGCATCAATTCAACCAGCTTACTTAATTAAAAAAAAGTTATAATTAAAAAATTGAATAACAATAAAGTCATTGCATCAACTGAACAAATATTGTCACACTAAATTATTTGTTTTATTCGGCCTACAGTTCCTTCTATTCGGCCTAGAATTTATTTTATTCGGCCCATAACTTTTGTTCTATTCGGCCTACATCAATTATTTTTTATTCTATGTGGCCTAGAACTGTTCTATTTGGCCTACATTATTGTTCTTTTCGGCCAACAATAATTGTTCTATTCGGCCTACGTACTTCTGGGAAAGACCTAATTTGTTCTATTCGTTCAAGGTTTTTGTTCTATTCGGCCTATGTATTTCTCTATTCGGCCCTCAAAGATACTCTATTCGGCCAAGGTCAGTGCTATCACATTATTCCACTGCACTTTGTTGTATTCGGTCTACACTTGTTCTATTCGGCCTATACTATTGTTCTGTTCAACCTATCAAAGATGCTCTATTCGGCCAATGCAGTGCTATCACATTATTCCTGCACTTTGATCTATTCGGCCTACACATGTTCTATTCGGCCTAGACTGTTGTTCTATTCGGCCTACAACAAATTCTCTATTTTGCCTACAATCTTTTTCACATATTCAAAAAAATTAAACACTCCCACTGCGGTCCTACATTATAAAATAAAGTATACACAATTAAGGCACATACTACACATTACTTTTCCAAACCACAAAATGTAGGAAAAACTATACACAATTAACTTATATTTTACACATATTAATTTGCACCATGAACAAAACCACAAAATGTAGTCAAACATTGGAAAACGACTACTACAAACTAAAATATTAAATGAAATAAAGCCACAAAATGTAGGAAACATTATAAACAAATAACTCACATTTTACAAATGCAAATAAAACTGCTTTTATACGTACCAGAAAATTTGTCATTTCGAAAGTTCACCGCAATCCACCCTCTTTGGGAAACGCCTGTTACGACTGATGAATAATGGGGACCGCAATTGGAGAAGATAGACTGGGAAAGGGGGACCAAAATGGGTGGCACTGTGCTGTGCTTTGGAACGAAAAGGAGAGAAGAAGAGAGAGGGAATGTTGGACGAAAATGAAAGAGAAAGAGAGAGAATGTTGGACGAAAATGAGAGAGAAAGAGACGTTAACTAATGATGCCCCACCAACCCCCATTTAATAATGCCCCACCAACCCCCATCCAAATTTTAAATTTTAAAAATTTTTAAATGCGGTCCACCCACACCATTTAAAAATTTTAAATATGGTCCACCCACCTCATTTACTGCTGTCAAAACTGACATGATCATTGTCCCATTATTTCATCCTTTTTCCAACTGTTATGAGGATAATTTAGGTAGTTCACTAAATAGTGACTAATAAAAATTATTTTAACATAGATGGCTATTTAAAATTGTATTTAACTAATAGTGGCTACAATAAATTTAGAGCAATAAGTTTATGCAGCATGCATGGCCATTTTATTTGTGTGTATGTTTTTTGCCACGTCTGTTGGATTTGATTATGGGTTGTATACCCACGTGCCTTGCCCCCATATTTATCACTAATTATTTCTTTTTATTCTTGAAATATTATATAATTATTCAACATGGATTACCCCACAGTAATGGAGTCCTGATCTCTAAATCTCTTTAATTTCTTTTTAATAACGAGTATTATTATTTAATGTGTAATGATTAGTTATATTAGTGTGAGTGTAGGACTCATATTTTGATTGTATTAGTAGGTGTGCATGTGACCTATGTATATAAAAAGGAAAGATGACCCTTTGCGTGGAACACTAAAAATAAAAAAAAAGAGATCCTTTGAGTGGGACGAAGGGAGCAGTGGCGGATGCAGGATTTGTGTCGATGAGCCCAAATTATAAAACAAAGAAATTTACACGTTTTTCGTTATTGATGTAACATAAATCCAATAAAAACAGTGAAGGGAAAATATTAAAATAAAAATAAAGGGTAAAAGTAGAGAAAATAACAATATAAATCCAATAAAAACAGTGAAGAGAAATAAAAGAAACATAAGAATAAAGAAATGCATTAGATTGGAATCGAACTAAAAACCCTTTAATCAAAGTACCTGTATCCACTGAGCATATTTTTATAATATACTGTATGTTAATAGGTAATACAATAAATTAAAATTAAAAATCAAATGGATTTGAAGGAAATGGAAGAGAGAGGAAGTTCATGAAAGCAAGATGAGAACGACTTCTGTTCATTAATTTCATTATAGAGGGTACCGTGGTAATTTTATGCTATAATATGGGCTATTGTTTGAAACCGTAATATTAATACTACAATTTGGCCCATATTAATTATGTAAAGCGAAACAGTACATTGTAATGGGCTGAACATATTTTACCAAGCTCCTTCACTTTTCAATATATAGTACCAAACTCCATATAACAGATACGAATTGCTCGTAATATGTTTTATCATACACGCAGATATAGTAGAAATTATTGAAAGTAGGGGGGGGGGGGGGGGGGGGGTGTTGAACATGTGTCCGCCACTGGAAAGGAGTATCAATTTATTCAAATCGAGCTTGTTGTAACGTCCCATTTGGCCCCACTGCCTTGCCCTAATAGCATCCACATACATTTTTTTATTTAAATTTAACCTTTCTTGTCAAAAGACTTTTATATACTCACATTAATTTAAATTCACTATTTGTGAAAAATTTTATACAAATATAATACTCCCTACGTCCATCCAAAATGTAATGAAAAGTGATATTCAATTAATGAGAAGTGGTACAATATCGTAAATTATTTCATGAATAATTTATAATATAAATAAAAATTATTACATTTTAAATGAAAGTAATAACATCTTTAATAAAAAGTAATAATTAATTAACAAAATATATTATACAAATAATTTATAAATTGGATAAAACATATTTATTTTTTTAATAAAAAGTAATTTTTAATCAAAGAAAAATAATATTCTTATAATTAAATTATTTTATGAGGTATCATTCACTGAAACAATAAAAAGTAATAATATATTTAATAAAAAATCATACATATTAAGAAAATATAACCATTCAATTAAATTATTTTATGACTATTCACATAATTAATGAAAGAAGCAAATTGCCAAATACAACGCACCCAGCCCCCTTTCTTTCATTCTTAATTAATTACTATAATTAATTAAGAGAAACAAATAGGGCCTTGTTTTCTTAATTTTTTTAAAATTAAATTTAAAATATACCTTTTTATATCAAATGATAATTGTCTAAATTTTGTGGGATGATCTCATCCAAAATTCTCCTATTCTTTTTAACTTATAGGAGTATATATTTTGGGCAAGTTTTGCTCTAAAAGGTATTATTTGTATTCTTAGTATATCTTCAACTCAAAAAAAAAGAATTTTTTATCTACACCCCTTATCTTATGTCGAAAGAGTAATAATTTTTATCAAGGAATTTATTATCTATACCTCATATCTTGTGTCGAAAGAGTAGTGATTTTTGATCCTGTTCGTCAATTATAAAAAATCCCTAGTCTTGGTTTGGGGTTTCCAGATGTATCAGAATTTTTTTTCGATTTATTACGTACATTGAAATTAAAATAAATATAAATCAAAAAATTATAATAAAGTATCATGTAGTGGACAAAAAATAAAACTTATTTAATGAACTCTCTATTTTTGAAAGATAATAAACAAAAAAAAGGTTAAGAGTATGGAGTTTTTTCAAAAGAATCATCAGAAAAAAGAGAATGGAGTCTTTTTGGAACCAAAAGAAAAAAAAATCCACTTTGTTAGTTAGATGAAAAAAAAAGACTCTGCTTATTTAAGAACCCAATGGGAGCCTTTCCCTCGAATCAGACAAACTAAAGAGGAGAATTACGTTGAGTTCCTACGCTTTCATGTCCACAACTCCATTTATCTGATTACTACAGGTAGTGAGGGACCCAGGAATTTTAGTCAGGGGTCCCGACTTTTCACGATTTTTATTACTTCATCTGTTCTACTTTCGAGTTTATATTTACTGTTTGTATAGATATTGATAAAAAGCCTCATTTTAACTTACTTTTTAGGATAATTTGATATTTTAGATAATAAATGTAACGTCCCGGTATTTCGCTATGGGGTTGAGACGTTACTAGATATACAATTCCCAATGCAATAATAAATGGGTCGAGAATGCACAGAGGAAACAATATAAAAATCTCCAAAGCGATATCATAGTAAAGTAAAAGTTGCATATAGATTATTTTACATAATAAGTCTACTCTCCCGAGTAGAGTGTAATATTTAAAACAAGTTAATACAGATGATATATCTGAAATAAAGTTATAACAAGATACCAAAATATAAGTCATAATACAAAGTCCTCTAAGGGCTTGGAACATCTGCAAGAGCCTCTTCCTCTTCTAAACTTTGTTCTGAAAATCAATACAAAGTGAACGTCTAAAATACACTCAGTGAGTTAACTTAAATAATTGCACAGTTAAAAATAAATATGAATGCCAAACATATCATAAAATGTAACATATGCCATTTAATAAAATATTTTGCATATTATCGTTCGATAACTAAATGAAAATATTTTAGACCGAACCATCATTCGATAACTTGTGTTAGTTGGTATATGTGCATCGAATCATCATTCAATACGAGTATTAGTAAATTTGAAATATTTTTAGTACCGAATCGTCACACGATAACTTGTGTTAGTTGGTTTATGTGTACCGAGTCGTCACCGCGTACAAGTGTTAGTAAGAAAATATTTGTCATCTAACTAAAAACACACATGACACATAATATGACATATAAGTAACACATATCATATTTTAACGTAGCAATCATAACATAAAATTATAGCACTCGGTAAAGAGTGAAAGTTACCCCCACCTTGAACTTTTAGGGAAATAGTAGACTGGAGTAGACTTACTCTTCGATCTCTGGTATGCCTGCAACGGTATACTGAACTTAGTTCTTCTTCTAATAATAATTTCTAGTACTTAAGCTAAATTTCTAATATTATATAATTAAAAATAAACTAATTATTAACTTAAGAAAATATAAATAATTAATCGTTAAATGAAATGGGTTAAAATAAAATATTTATACTTAAAATAATAAAATAGAAATAAACATTTCTATTAAAAATTAAAATAGTAGCTTAATGATCTTAGCCTACAACTATAGTACTAAATTGTAAGATTAAAAATATGGTGCAAATAACATTAATTTTATTTAAAACTGATATTAATTAAAGATCCTATACCTAAAATAATAAAAAAAATTAAATCAATTTAAGTTAAATAAAATAAATAAATAAAATATTAAATTAAATATATTTGAATGCGCATTCATGTGCTATACTGCAACACAGTTGACCCAGCTTTAGAATTTTCAAAATTTTTATTATTAATATATTTATATATATTTTAATTAATTTATAAATTGCAATCAATTCCCTGTATTATATTAAAATCTCATTTAAAAATACTCTAAATTTTAATCTTATTACAAAATGACCCAACTTAAGTTATACAACTCCATTTGAAAATGCGAAAGTACATATGGAGTCCTCGTAAGACGAGGATCACATGCGTACCAATTTTTCATGTAAATAATGAAGTTTAAAGGGGGCAGAATTTTAATACGAAGTGGGTTTCTTCCCATTTTCTTCATTTCACGTCCAAACTCAAAACTAATTATATGTTTGTGATCCTCGTGAGGAGAACTTCAAAATGGTCTATAATATCAGAGCTATGTCCCAACGAAATAAAATATGCCATTAAAGGGTTAAAAACTTCGATGGAGCTTTTCTAACTTATACGAAATTCATTTCACAAAAAAATTATATATATGTAATCTACGCTTCGAGACGATCATTGTGGTATATAATATGGTAAAATAAATTACAAAAGTGAAGATGAAAGAGAAGCAGTCATGTGTTGTATATACATATGTATGTATGATCTGCAAGTATATATACATATACATATATTTTGTGATATCCGAGCTTCTCACTACTCATGTGCCAATATAATTTAATTTGTGTTATGTACATTTTATAATTATGTGATAATTATGTGGTAATTATGTGATTATAATGTGGCAATTATGTGACAATTGTTTCTACATTTTATTTATCTTTACATTTTATTTGAGACATCTGTGATAAATGGTGACAATATGTGAATAAATATGTGTATAAATATTTTTTTCTTAATTATTAAGTATCACACTTGTTCTCGTAATAATAATAGTGGAAAGAAAGTGTACACGTATATGTATTAATTTATAAATGTATTATATCTTAGTTATTAAGTATTGCACGTATATTTGTAATGGATAATAATAATAATAATAATAAAATAATAGCAACATTACGTGATAGGCATTACGCGGTTTTACCATTAGCCATAAAATTGCAATGGTTAAAAAGCTAGCTACGTGGCCTCATAGTTTCATTCCGTTTACAATTGCAACACGTAGCATATTTTTTAATGATAATGGGTTGATTATCACATTTATCTATCTATGTCCCATATATATATATAAGGATTCGAAACCCATTTGAGGTGAATTAGAAAAGGCAGCATGTGCCTGCGATAGAAAATTTAAAAAAAAAAAAGAAAAAGATTGAGAGAAAAAGAAAATGAGACAGAGAGGGAGAGAGAGAGAGGAGAGGAGAGAGAGAAGAAGGTAGGAGCGTACCGGGACGGGAGATAGATTGTCATCATTCTTCACAAAGTTTATAGTATTATCACTATTGTCGGAGTCAGGTAAGTAGAAGTCCAACTACAATGAATAAGCATGTTGTGTGTGAATTATTTGTGATTATTATGTGATAATTCTGTGATGAACTATTTATTATGAGTTTAATTACGATATGAATTATTTGAAATTAATTGGTGATACAAGTTGTGGATCTATGTTTGAAATAATATCATTGTCTTATATAGATCTGTATGATCTGAGAAGATATTGTTTATAAGATCTGTGTGATTCGAGATGAGGTTGTTGTTATAAAAAGGGATCCGTGTGATCCAAAGTGAAGTGATTATTCTATAAATTGATCTATGTGACTGGGGTGAAGTTGTTATTCCAGAAGTGGATCTGTGTGAATTGAAGTTACGTTGTTGCTTTATTGTGATTAAATGTTGATTATGATGTCGCAAATGGTTTATGATGCATATTTAATTGTCCTGGTTGCATACCATGCATAATCATGGAAAGTATTTTCCCCAAAATTAATAAGATATTAATGGTGTGTGCGGCCACTATATGTGCATCTCTGTCAGGGTTCTGAAAAATTATTCCTGATATTTTTATTAGGGGTTCGGAAAAATCATCCCCACCACTTTGCCAGAGTTCGAAAAAATCGTTCTCGGCACTATTTTTCGGGGTTCGGAAAAATCGTCCCCATTGAGCTCTTTTGGGGTGCATATTATAAGTCTGTCGTGGGGATCCCGCAACGTGAACAGTTTTCAAAATAAAAGATACCAACTAGAAGGACTAGGAAAGAGGCGATAGAAAACTAAATGCATTTCATGCATTGACATGCATGATTTCTACTTACTGAGATTTTTGACTCACTAGTTTATGCATTGTAGGTGAGCCTGTTGATGATTGAGTTTGCGATATGATTGTGCAAGCTGTGGAGCTCCTACAAGGTTTTGAGCAGATGTACATAGATGTCGACCTGTTGGGCTAGGCCTTGGGTTTATTTTGTTTCCGCTGATATTTTTGTTATGTAATATAATAAGTATTGTCACGAGTTTGTCTGGTTTAAAGTGGTATCAGAAACCAGTTACGTATGTTGAACTGGTGTGATGGTGTTGGTTATAAACGTATTATGTGGAAAAAAAAATTATATGCAGGTTTTTATAATAATAATGTTTATGTTAAATAGTATTTAAATTATAAGTTTTGTAAGGTGGGTCGTGTCAGAGTGGTATCAGAGCACGGCTTGGGTCCTGCAGACTGTCTATGTACATGAACTCATTCTTTGGGAGCGCAGCTTTGCAAGTAAGTGTTATTTTCATTCTATGTTATTATGTGTCTTATAAATTATATTGGCCATGTGGTGTAGGAAGTGTAGTTAGTAGACAAAATGGTAAGGGCTACAGGTGAAAGTTCTGAAGGGGATAGGACTGCTGAGCAAGCAGCACCACCTGAAGGGAATAATCGTGATGCGGTGATTACTCGACTAATGGAACTGGTTGAGCGCCAGTCCCAACAGATACAGCAACTGATTCAGCAGAGAGATGTGGGTGGACAACCCGAGGGTAATGCAAATCAAGATAGACATCAAGTAGAACGTGTGGAAATGGTTTGTAAGAGGTTTCGAAAGCTGAGCCCTCCAATATTTGAGGACGCAGCAGACCCCACAGATGCAGAGGATTGGTTACGCACGGTGGAAAACATGTTTCAATACAGTAGAATTCCAGATGGGGACAGAGTGCTGTGTGCTTCTTTCATGTTACGAGGAAGTGCAGGCCACTGGTGGGATACCATTAAAAGTATTGAGGATATCACGACTATGACATGGGAAAGGTTCAAGGAACTTTTCAGAAACAAGTACTTTACGGCACCAGTGAGAGCCATGAAGATGAACGAGTTCATACAGTTGAGGCAAGGTGGCATGTCAGTCACAGATTACCTTCGTAGATTTGAGCAGTTGTCGAGATTTGCTGAACATATGGTGAGTACGGAGGTACTGAAAGTGGAGAGATTTGTGGAAGGCCTAAGGCCTGAACTTTACAGAGATGTTAGTATGGCGGGACTGCATGGAGCAACACATTCATTTGTATCCACTGAGTATGTGAGGAAGCTGGGTGGAACACCTAACTTGATAGAAGCTAATTATGAGGTGATGATATCTTCTGGTGAGTCAAAGCAAACTAATCAACTTCTGCGAGATTGTGTTATTCCTATTGAAGGAAGACAACTCCTCGCTAATTTGATTGTGTTAAGTATGAATGATTATGATATCATATTGGGCATGGATTGGCTGTCAAAATATGGTGCTACAATAGATTGTCAGAAGAAGAGTATCACTTTTCAACCAGTGAAAGGAGAACCGTTCACTTTTGTTGGAATCAAGAAAAGCTTCAGATTTCCGATGATATCGGCAGCAAAAGCATAGCGGTTGTTGGAAAGTGGTTGTGAGGGGTATCTGGTGAGTGTAATGAATGTTGAGGGGCAGCAATGTCCAGTTCTTGATAATGTACCAGTAGTTCGGGAATATCTAGAGGTATTTCCAGATGATCTTCCAGGTTTGCCACCAGACAGGAAAATAGAGTTTGTTATTGAGCTACAACCAGGAACAGCTCCTATATCTAAAGCGCCATACAGGATGGCACCAGCTGAACTGAAAGAATTGAAGATACAGTTACAAGAATTTCTAGATAAAGGATTCATCAAACCTAGTTTATCACCTTGGGGAGCACCAGTTTTGTTTGTTCGAAAGAAGGATGGCACATTGAGAATGTGCATTGATTATCGGGATCTCAACAAAGTTACGGTAAATAATAAATATCCATTGCCTCGCATTGATGATCTATTTGATCAGTTGCAGGGTGCAGCTATCTTTTCGAAGATTGATTTACGGTCGGGGTATCATCAGTTGAAGATAAAGAAGAAGGATATTCTAAAGACTGCATTCAGTACAAGGTACGGGCACTATGAGTTCTTAGTGATGCCGTTTGGATTAACAAATGCTCCTGCAGCATTTATGGATTTGATGAATAGAGTATTTCAGGAATTTTTTGATAAATTTTTGATTGTGTTTATCGATGATATTCTGATTTACTCTAAGAATAAGGAGGATCATGCTCTACACTTGAAAAAGGTGTTAGAAATTCTGAAGGAGAGACAGTTGTATGCGAAGTTCAAGAAGTGTGAGTTTTGGTTAGATCGAGTTGTTTTCTTGGGACACGTGGTGTCGGGAGAAGGAATTTCAGTGAATCCAGGTAAAGTAAAAGCAATCCATGATTGGCCACAACCCTCAAATCCCACTGAGGTTCGTAGCTTTCTTGGATTGGCGGGATATTATCGAAGGTTTGTTGAAGGATTTTCTAAGATTGCTTCACCATTAACACAGTTGACCAGGAAGAATGTGAAGTTCACATGGACGGAGGCATGTGAACAAAGTTTCCAAGAATTGAAGAGACGGTTGACATCAGCACCTATCTTAACTATTCCTACGGAGACAGAAAACTTCAAAGTTTACAGTGATGCTTCAAAGAATGGTCTTGGGTGTGTATTGATGCAGAATGGGAAAGTGATAGCGTATGCATCCAGACAATTAAGGGAGTATGAGAAGAATTACCCAACTCATGATTTAGAGTTAGCCGCAGTGGTGTTTGCACTCAAGATTTGGAGGCATTATCTATATGGGGAACGTTGTGAAATCTATACTGATCGTAAGAGTCTGAAGTACTTCTTCACTCAGAAAGAGTTGAACATGAGGCAGAGAAGATGGTTGGAACTGGTGAAGGACTACGACTGTGTTATCAATTATCATCCGGGTAAAGCCAATGTGGTTGCTGATGCATTGAGCCGAAAGGCAATACAGAGTGTAGCTGCTATGACCATAAATCAGAAACCAGAGTTGCTTGATTTGCAAAGAATGGGTGTGGAGATCATTCAGGAAGGATCATTGGAAGCAAAGATGGCAGCTTTGACACTTCGACCAATCTTGATGGATAAGATTCGACAGGGCCAACAGGAGGATAAGTTGTTTGACAAGATAAAGAATAATATCAGCTCTGGAAAGTCTTCTGACTTCCAATTAGGAGATGATGGCGTGATTCGTTATGGAGGTCGATTATGTCTACCTAAAGTGGATGACATTCAGAAAGAAGTGATGGCGGAAGCTCATTCAACACCGTACTCTGTACATCCAGGAGCTACTAAGATGTATAGAGATTTGAAATCACATTGTTGGTGGCCAGGGATGAAGAGAGATGTCGCTCAATATGTGGAGCAATGTTTGACTTGTCAGCAAGTCAAGGCCGAGCATCAAAGACCAGCAGGAACTTTACAGCCTTTATTTATTCCAGAGTGGAAGTGGGAGAATATCACGATGGATTTTGTTATCGGGCTACCGAAGACAGTGAAAGGTCACGATGCCATTTGGGTTATCGTGGATCGATTGACTAAGTCAGCTCATTTTCTTCCTATTAGCTCTACGTATTCTATAGATCGTTATGCCCAACTATATATACAAGAGATTGTCAGACTCCATGGAGTACCACTCACCATTGTGTCGGACAGAGATACGAGAATCTTGTCTGCTTTCTGGAAGAGTTTACATAAGGCGTTGGGGACACAGTTATCTTTCAGCACAGCATTCCATCCACAGACAGATGGTCAATCAGAGCGTACAATACAAATCTTGGAGGATATGCTCAGAGCGTGTGTGTTGGATTTTCAATGTCAGTGGAGTAAATTTTTGCCTTTGATAGAGTTCTCGTACAATAACAGTTATCAGTCTACTATCGGGATGGCTCCATATGAAGCACTGTACGAGAGGAAGTGTAGATCTCCAGTTTATTGGGATGAAGTTGGAGAGAGGAAACTTTTGGGTCCAGACTTGATTCGTGAAATGTCATAAACTGTTACCCGTATACGAGAGAAGATGAAAGTTGCTCAAGATCGACAAAAGAGTTATGCAGACAAACGGAGGAGAGAATTGGAATTTGAAGTGGGTGATCAGGTATTTCTGAAAGTATCTCCAATGAAGGGGATAATGCGATTTGGAAGGAAAGGGAAACTCAGTCCAAGATATGTTAGTCCGTTCACTATCATTGAGAGAGTTGGCAGTGTTGCCTATAAGTTGGAGTTACCAGCATCGATGTCTAGAGTACATGACGTGTTTCATGTGTCTGTATTAAGGAAGTATGTTCCAAATCCATCTCATGTTCTCAGGCAGGAACCAGTTGAGTTAAGAGAAGACTTGAGTTATGAGGAAGTACCAGTTGAGATCTTGTGGCGAGAAGTGAAGAAGCTCAGAAATAAAGAAATACCATTAGTAAAAGTATTATGGAGGAACCAACTAGTTGAGGAGGCTACTTGGGAAAGAGAGGATGAGATGATGGCTAAATATCCAGACCTCTTCAGGTAAGTAAATTTCGAGGACGAAATTTTCATAAGGTGGGGAGGATGTGATACCCGAGCTTCTCACTACTCATGTGCCAATATAATTTAATTTGTGTTATGCACATTTTATAATTATGTGATAATTATGTGGTAATTATGTGATTATAATGTGGCAATTATGTGACAATTATTTCTACATTTTATTTATCTTTACATTTTATTTGAGACATCTGTGATAAATGGTGACAATATGTGAATAAATATGTGTATAAATATTTTTTTCTTAATTATTAAGTATCACACTTGTTCTCGTAATAATAATAGTGGAAAGAAAGTGTACACGTATGTGTATTAATTTATAAATGTATTATATCTTAGTTATTAAGTATTGCACGTATATTTGTAATAGATAATAATAATAATAATAATAAAATAATAGCAACATTACGTGATAGGCATTACGCGGTTTAACCATTAGCCATAAAATTGCAATGGTTAAAAAGATAGCTACGTGGCCTCATAGTTTCATTCCGTTTACAATTGCAACACGTAGCATATTTTTTTAATGATAATGGGTTGATTATCACATTTATCTATCTATGTGCCATATATATATAAGGGTGCGAAACCCATTTGAGGTGAATTGGAAAAGGCAGCATGTGCCTGCGATAGAAAATTTAAAAAAAAAAGATTGAGAGAAAAAGAAAAGGAGAGAGAGTGAGAGAGAGGAGAGGAGAGAGAGAAGAAGGTAGGAGCGTACAGGGACGGGAGATAGATTTTCATCATTCTTCACAAAGTTTATAGTATTATCACTATTGTCGGAGTCAGGTAAGTAGAAGTCCAACTACAATGAATAAGCATGTTGTGTGTGAATTATTTGTGATTATTATGTGATAATTCTGTGATGAACTATTTATTATGAGTTTAATTATGATATGAATTATTTGAAATTAATTGGTGATACAAGTTGTGGATCTATGTTTGAAATAATATCATTGTCTTATATAGATCTGTATGATCTGAGAAGATATTGTTTATAAGATCTGTGTGATTCGAGATGAGGTTATTGTTATAAAAAGGGATCCGTGTGATCCAAAGTGAAGTGATTATTCTATAAATGGATCTATGTGACTGGGGTGAAGTTGTTATCCCAGAAGTGGATCGGTGTGAATTGAAGTTACGTTGTTGCTTTATTGTGATTAAATGTTGATTATGATGTCGCAAATGGTTTATGATGCATATTTAATTGCCCTGGTTGCATACCATGCATAATCATGAAAAGTATTTTCCCCAAAATTAATAAGATATTAATGGTGTGTGCGGCCACTATATGTGCATCTCTGTCAGGGTTCGGAAAAATCGTTCCCGATATTTTTATTAGGGATTCGGAAAAATCGTCCCCACCACTTTGCCAGAGTTCGGAAAAATCGTTCTCGGCACTATTTTTCGGGGTTCGGAAAAATCGTCCCCATTGAGTTCTTTTGGGGTGCATATTATAAGTGTGTCGTGGGGATCCCGCAACGTGAACAGTTTTCAAAATAAAAGATACCAACTAGAAGGACTAGGAAATAGGCGATAGAAAACTAAATGCATTTCATGCATTGGCATGCATGATTTCTACTTACTGAGATTTTTGTCTCACTAGTTTATGCATTGTAGGTGAGCCTGTTGATGATTGAGTTTGCGATATGATTGTGCAAGCTGTGGAGCTCCTACAGGGTTTTGAGCAGATGTACATAGATGACGACCTGTTGGGCTAGGCCGTGGGTTTATTTTGTTTCCGCTGATATTTTTGTTATGTAATATAATAAGTATGTCACGAGTTTGTCTGGTTTAAAGTGGTATCAGAAACCAGTTACGTATGTTGAACTGGTGTGATGGTGTTGGTTATAACGTATTATGTGGAAAAAAAAGATTTTATATGCAGGTTTTTATAATAATAATGTTTATGTTAAATAGTATTTAAATTATAAGTTTTGTAAGGTGGGTCGTGTCATATTTCTACATATATATATATATATATATATATATATATATATATATATATATATATATATATATATATATATATATATATATATATATAGAAGGAAATGGATGATATAAAATTTACTACATAATCAAATTAATTCTGCTCCACTCTTTTCACATGCTTATCTGATGCCAACCTCCATATTAGCCAATCCCAACTTATCAGGTATATTATGCACGTGGTTATATATAATATAATATAATATATATTTACTGTGTCTACTACAAATCATATATATTTATATACTTATTATTATTATTAATATTATATATATATATAAGGATTACAATATATGCATATATATAAATATATAATTTGCGGATATTACATCCACCCCTACTAAAATAAAAATTTCGTCCTCGAAATTTCACTTACTAGGTATATGTAGACCCGAATACTTATTTTGTTTGTCGTTTCGCGTTCCCACATTGCTTCCTCTTTATTGTGTCGGCTTCATTGAACTTTGATTAAAGTAACTTCACGATTCCTTAGCTTATGAACTTTTCAATCAAGAATGGATATAGGAAATTTCTCGTACGCTAAGTTATCATCGATTGCTATAACCTCATGGTTAACAACATGGCTTGGATCATATATATATTTCCGTAGCATGGACACGTGAAATATATTATGCACTCCAGTTAGTTCAGATGGTAAAGCTAATTTGTATATCAACTCGCCAATTTGTTCTAAAATCTCGTAAGGCCCAATGTATCTTGGCTTGAGTTTTCTTTTCCTTCCAAAGCGAGAAATTCCTTTCATTGGTGAGACTTTGAGAAAAACTTTATCTCCTTCCTTTAACTGCAAATCTTTGCGTCTCTTATCAGCGTATGACATCTGTCAATTTTGTGATGTCAAAATTTTTCTTATGATCTTCTCAATCGCTTCTACTATCTTTTCTAATATATCTGGTCCTAAAACTTTCTTCTCACCAACTTCATCCCAATAGAGAGGAGATCTACACTTCCTTCAGTAGTGTGTTTCGTAAGAGGCCATGCCTATTATAGTTTGAAAAATGTTGTTGTATGCAAACTCTATCAGTGGTATGTATCTTTTCCAACTTTCCCAAAAATCTAGGACGCATGCCCTCAACATGTCTTCGAATGTTTGAATAGTTCTTTCATTCTGGCCATCGGTCTGAGGGTGAAATGTCGTGCTAAACTTTAGCTTCGTACCCATCGCGTTTTGTAAGATGTACCAAAATTTTGAGGTAAATCTTAGATCTCGATCCGAAACTATAGAAACTGGTACACCATGTAGTCTGATAGCTTCTTCTAGATAGATTTGTGCAAGCTTATGCATTCCATTAGTCATTTTGACTGGAAGAAAATGCGCTGACTTGGTCAAACGATCCACTATCACCCATACAGCTTGATTTTCTCGCACTGATCTTGGTAAACCAGTAACGAAATCTATTATAATGTGCTTCCATTTCCACTCAAAAATCTCTAATGGCTTCAAGAGTCTTGAGGGTCGTTGATGTTTTACTTTGACTTGTCGACAAGTCATACACTTTTGGATTAATAAACCTATATCCCTTTTCATATTTCTCCACCAAAATGCATTTTTCAAGTCATAATTGGTACATCTTAGTTCCTCCTGGATGTACCATGTATGGAGTACAATGAGCTTCTGATAAAATTTCACTAATAATATTAACATTTTTAAGAAAATATAATTTTTTTTAAAGACGAGTGCTCCATCTTCGGTGAGAGCAAATACCTTTCCTTCCCCAATCTTCAAGCGTTCCTTAATTTTTCTGAGAAATTCGTCTCCATCTTGAAGTTCCTTGACTCTATCTCTTAAGGAGGGTTTAATCAGTAATGTGGTTAATACTCCTTCAATTCTACTTGGAGGCATCACGACTTCTAAACTCATCCAAAAGAACTCAGCCTCCAATAATTCTTGGTTTGTTATAGAGCAGGCTAATTCCCCATTTTCGTTTTCTGTTTAGAGCATTTGCTACCACATTTGCCTTCCCTGGGTGGTACAGTATTGTACAATCGTAATCCTTGACTAATTTCAACCATCTCCTTTGTCTCATGTTTAATTCCTTCTGTTTGAAAAAGTATTTTAAGCTCTTTTGATCCAAATAAATTTGACATTTTTCTCCATACAGATAATGTCTCCAAATTTTCGAGGCATGTACCACTGCTGCCAATTCTAAATCATGAGTTGGATAGTTCTGTTCATGAATCTTGAGTTGTCCAGACGCATAGGCAACTACTTTATTACGTTGTAACAGAACACATCCCAATTCTTGCTTTGAAGCATCACTATGGATGACAAATCCTTCTGTCCCATCAGGAATTGTCAGTACAGGAGCAGTGACTAGTTTTTGTTTAAGAAGATTGAAACTCTTTTCACACTCTTCCGTCTAATGAAACTTAACTTCGTTGCGAGTTAACCTCGTCAAGGGCCCAAAAATTTTCAAAAATCCCTCAATAAATCTTCTATAATATCTAGTCAATCTAATGAAACTTCGTATTTCTCATACATTCGTAGGTGTTTTCAATTTCTTTACTGCTTCTACCGTGGCCGGATCCACCTCAATTCCTCGAGCTATCATAATGTGCCTTAGAAAGATAATTTTATCTAACCAAAACTCACATTTCTTGAATTCGGCATACAACTTTTCCTTTCTTAGTGTCTCTAGAACGATTCTCAAATGTTCTTCATGTTGTTCCCGATCTCTAAAATACACTAAGATATCATCAATGAACAGGATCACGAATTTGTCCAAATATGATTGAAAAACTCGATTCATCAAATCCATGAATATTGTTGGTGCATTGCTAAGTCCAAAAGGCATCACTACGAACTCATAATGCTCGTAACGTGTTCTAAAAGTAGTCTTCGAAGTGTATCTCTGCTTGATTCGCAATTGATGATATCCAAACCTTAGATCTATTTTGGAAAATACCCTAGCACCGCCCAGTTGATCAAATAGATCCTCAATCCTTGGCAAGGGATATTTATTCTTGATGGTAAGTTTATTCAGTTCTCGATAATCGATACACATCCTAAACGAACTATCTTTCTTCTTTACGAATAAAACAGATGCTTCCCAGGGTGAAATACTAGGGTGTATGAAATCCAAATCCAAGAGTTCTTGTAATTGGATCTTCAATTCTTGTAACTCCTTTGGTGTCATTTGATAAGGTGCTTTTGAGACTGGTGTTACTCCCGGTACTAGATCGATTATGAATTCTATTTGCCTTTCGGGTGGCAAGCCTGGTAAGTCTTCTGAAAATACATCTTCGTATTCTCGCACAATAGGAACATCCTCTATGCTCATCGTTTTGCCTTTACTTTCCACGATGTTCACTAAGAATGCTTGACATCCATCCTTCTTCATCATTTTGAATGCTTTCATTGCAGTTATAAATCGCGGTACTACTCCAGCTTTCGTTCTGTTAAATGTAAACTTCTCATCTCATGGGAGTTGGAATTGTACCTCTTTTTCACGATATCTAATTACTGCATGATTAGCTCTAAGCCAATCTATCCCTAAAATTACATTTTCATCTCATTTACGTGGAGATATGCAAATAGGATTCTGTCATTCACCCCTATCTTCACATTCTTGCACAACTTCATGGTTCAGATGTAGTTACCTGAAGGTATACTAACCTCAAGAGTTGATTTGTCTAACTCCTCAAAATTATTTTCTATTTTCTTATACATCTTAGAAGATATGAATGAAAGAGTGGCTCCCGTATCTAAAAGTATAAGAGCAGGAGTGCCAAATACTGATAGCATACCTGCCATTATTTCTGGTTCTTCCACAGCTTCTTGCTGTGTCATAGCATATGCACATGCTGGTCTAGCACTCGATCCTCCTGCTGCTTTAGACTTTGGGCATTCTAGTATAGTGTGTCTCGGTTGACGGCATCGATAGCATATTCCAGTTCCATATAAGCATGCTCCAAGGTGATTCTTTCCACATTTTAGGCAAGGAGAATTTATTCTGAGTGGTGGTGGTCCTGATCCTCTCGTTTCCCATGATTATCTGATGCCAACCTCCACATCAGTCAATCCCAACTTATTAGGTATATTATGCACGTGGTTATATATAATATAATATATTTACTGTGTCTACTACTAATCATATATATTTATATACTTATTATATATATATATATATATATATATATATATATATATATATATATATATATATGGATTACAATATATGCATATGTATAAATATATAATTTGTGGATATTACAATAAATTAATTGTAAAGTATGTTATGTAGTAAAGAGGGATGTCAAATTTAAAATTAATGTGTATGAGGATATTACTTAAATATTATTTTTTTTATGAAAGTGAATTTAAATTTGAAACAGACGAAAATGAAAAAAATAAAGTTGGATGGGAGTAAAAAATTAATAACAAAATAATTTTAAGCAAAATATATTATTGGGATTATTACTGATAGGTACGTGTGTATATAACCTAATTACTAATAAATCATTGATTTAAACATCTATTTCTTTTTCCAGCTTTACCCTTATTTATAACGCTGAATATTTCAACGTTTTCACTTAACACTAATTTCATTGAACAATAATGTACACTATATCAAATAAAATCAATGAGTGAGAGATTTAAGGACAATTATAACAACCATATTTTCAATTAATTAATCATGTATTTTCTATTTTATTTTCAAAATGCACACTAATGTACATTTATAGGATTCTTAAATTTAATTGCATATTTTATATTTCTCTCTAAGAAATCACACTAATATACTTAACAATAGTTTCAATCGTGTATTATCCGTTTTTCTCTCAAAAATGCACACTGATATACATAAGTTTTTTAGTTTAATCTCGTATTTTTTGTTTCTCTCCCAAGAATGCACACTAATGTACATTATTAGGGTTCTTCAATTTAATCGCGTATTTTCAGTTTTTATGTACATTAATATACATTCGTATAAATAACGCACTTTTGTTTCCATCTTATAATGCACATTAATGTACGGATATGTATTGGTATTATGGGAAAAACAAAATATAATTTTGTATTTATCAGTAATTTTATAAAGCAAATGCAACGTTTGTACTTATTATTTATTAACC
Source organism: Pogostemon cablin (assembly GCA_023678885.1). Lineage (NCBI taxonomy): Eukaryota > Viridiplantae > Streptophyta > Magnoliopsida > Lamiales > Lamiaceae > Pogostemon > Pogostemon cablin. Next base: position 10,508,847 of record CM043009.1, read on the forward strand.
CTATATTATTTGATAATGAATTACGAAAAAAAAAAATAATAAAAAAATAAAAGGTATGGAGCATAAAAACGAAAAGAAAAAAATATATTATTGTTACAGTTAAAAAGTCAAAGGATGAAATATAATTAGTCAGTCCCCAATGACCCCTTGGCCCCATAATTAGTCTGTCCCTGACTACAGGGATGAGCCTTGCTAATCAACATGAGACATAAATAAATAAATATATATATATATATATATATATATATATATATATATATATATATATATATATATTTCACGTAATAAATGAATTATTATAACCATTCAAAAAATATAATTAAAGGTGATATTTAATTTATAGATATACATGATTTGAAAATAATAATAATAATAATAATAATAATAATAAAATATGATTAAAGGTGATCTTTTATTTATAAATATACATGATTTAAAGATAATAATAATAATAATAATAATAAATAAATAAATAAAAGTAGTATTTTTAACCAATAAAAAAATATGATTAAATTTTGTATTTAATTTGAAGATATACATGAATAATAATAATAATAATAATAATAATAATAATAATAATAATAATAACAATAATACTCCCTCCGTCCCGGAGAAATTGACACATTTTTTTTGGGCACGGAGATTAAGAAGTATAATAAATTAATGTAAAGTGAAGTGAGAGAAATAATATTTAATGTGTAGTAGGTAGTTGTATTAGTGGTGAGTGTGATGTTTGTGTGGACCCATGTAAATAAATAAATAGTTTTTGTGTGGGTCCCATATCCTTAAAAAGGAAATATGTCAATTTATGTGGGACAACCCAAAAAGGAAAGTGTGTCAATATCTTTGGGACGGAGGGAGTAATAAATTGGATATATTTTATTGATTATCTATTCCTAACCAATTAAAAAAATATAATTAAAAGTGGTATTTAATTTATAGATATACATGAATAATAATAATAATAAATAAATAAAAGTAAAAAGATTATATATAATTAAAAAGAAAAAAAAGAATTACAACTATCTAATATATATAATATATTTTATTATTTATTTATTTTTAAAAAAGTATCATAATATCTCTAAAAATTAATTTTTCTAAATTTCCATGCTTAATTGAGGGTGAAAATAAAATTTAAAACAATATATTCAGAGGGAGTATTCTATTTATGTTGTACTTTTTACCTTCACTAATAAGTTGAAAATATAATGATGCATTTGGAATTTAAAATTAAATTTTAGGAATAAAATGGTGAAATAGTATACAAGTGGTAAGAGTGAAAATCGGTTCTGGTTATAGGGGTAATATTTACACTTCTCATTTTTTGTTTTAAGATAAGATTTTTTTTTTTTAACAAGTGAGGTTCACACGTAACAATTACTTCCTCCGTCTCGCCCAAATAAATGTATTTGATTTTTAAACATTGATTAAGGAGTATTATTATTTTATGTAAAGTGGTAGGTGTATTAGAGAGATGTGATGGGTAGTGGTGGGCTATTGATGGATCATTTTTTACTAAAAGAGGAAAATGTTCCAATTTGTTTGGGACGTTCAATATAGTAAAATGATACTATTTGGGTGGGATGGAGGGAGTAATATTTTTGCATGGATCACACATAACAGTAATACAATTATTCAGTTCACATTAAAATATTACTCCTTTTGTCCATTTAAATGGTCATATTTTAATATGTAGTAGGTTGGGAGATATGAATATTTTAATCTTTTTATTCTTAAGTTAAATAGAAGAAATTATCTTTTTTCTATTTTTAAACTCATTTAAATAATAAATTCAATTTAAATGCAAGAAAGCATACAGTGCATCATAATGGTCCAATTGATAAGAAAAATAGTACTTTAGTGTAGAATAATTGAAGGTTGGAGATTAGACATACACAAAACGACAAACGGATTGTACTGAACACTTATCTTCTCCTTTACATAAATCATTTTTAGTGGTTAAAGCTGTCCTTTACAAATTAAAATACTCCCTCCGTCCGTGGTATTTTTACTCATTTGTACAGGCACGGAGATTAAGACGTTTTATTTTTTTAATATATAATGTAAGAGAAAGTAGAGATAAATTAGTAATTTAAAAAAAAAGTAAATAAAGTTATTGGGAATGATGAATAAAGTGTAAGAAAGTAATTAAAGTTGTTGGGATTGTAAAAAGTAGGTAATAAAATATTATGTATTTTTACTAAAAATGGAATGGGTAAAAATACATGGAACACCCCAAAATGAAAAGTGAATAAAAATACGTGGGATGGAGGGAGTATGAGGTTAAAAGTGAGATATCTTGGAATCTTAAGTTTTTAATTATTTTCAATGTTAGTAGAGATTTAATATACTACTCAATTATGCATGAAAACGTTAATTAGATATTCACCCTTAGTTGGCTCTTTCCATGAATCATTATTTAATAATAAAAGATTGGCTAATAGATGATATATTATAAAAAGAAAAAATAAAAAGAGGGGAGGGGAGAAAGTAAAGATATTTAAAAGACTGATACAATTAGTGAGAAGCCAATAGCGGCTGAAAAAAGGGTCATAATCTAAATCATCAAATTCTTCTCTCATATTATCTAACTATTCTCGCCTTTTCTTGAGACCTGGAATACTCATAAACTCATGTTTGTTCAACTTTGGAGTATTGAGCTTTGCTTGTAGATGAGTGTTGAACTTAATTGTCGATTGATAAAAACCCGTTTTTGGCCTGTCTCGTTTCTTTTGCGCAATACTCATAAGTGAATTATATATTTTGCTAGAATGACAAACACATGCTACAATAGGAGATTAATTATTGCCACCTCCCAAACCACTTAAAAAAATATTCTTTATCAATGAAATATTGGGTTAGGTAAAAATTTTAATTTTATTATTAAATTAATTTATTAATAAATTAACAACGAAACTTATTTGTTATTTTTTTTATTATTAAAGTGGTGGCCTGTAAACTTTTAACAACAAAAATTTAATTTCTTTAGAAATTCGTTGCTAATAATTTCGGTAATAATTTATATAATGATTCCATTGATAATACATTAATAAAGAAAAACGAATTTTATTTTATTTGTAAAAACATAATAAATATGTTGGCATTCCGCCATTGATAAATCATTGGTAAATATCAACACATTTAATTACGTTGGTAAATTTTATTGGTTAGATGATTTTATGTCTAGTACTGGCGTATATGTGCGAGTTGCTTCACAACCGCTCATATTTTAAACCCTGCATTATTTATGGATGGTGGAAACAAAATTGCACCAAAACAATGTTTTTGGACGATATTCATATACACTGAGACCAAATCAAAACGATACAGCGACGGATGAGACCATTTGATCTCCAATTAACTCGATAAAATAGAATTAAATTCATTTTATGCCCTATATCTAGAAAAAACTTCAATTTTTGCCCAAAAGAATAAATGGTTCAATTTTAATCCATAATTAACGAATTTTTTAAAATTTGTCCAATTTACGCCGGAATACGCAAATTTCACTGGAAAGCCCCACGTGCGGCGCATGTGAGGCTTCAATATGGGACTTTCCGACAAAATTGGTCAAAAATTGAACAAATCCGTATTGGACAAAATTAAACCATTTATCATTTTTGGGATAGAAATTGAATTTTGTCTTAGTTACGGGGCAAAGAGTGAATTTAACTTAATTTTTGTAAATTCTTGTATTTTCATGTCTCTAAGCATTTATATAATGTGAAAAAATGCCACCCATATATATTTCAATTTTTCATTTCTATTTTGACAATTATAATGATATAAAAATACTAATATTTTTAGTTTGTTTTTGGATTCGTAGAAAAATCCTTAAGCCTTTACAATAAGAAATAAAATAATTATATTGTTAATTTATGTACGCAATATTATAAAAATTTCTATCCGTGCGATGCACGGGTGGGTAAATACTAGTTATATAAATACTTGTGATCATGAAAATACGAGAATCTAAAAAATTGTAAAGGCGTAAGGATTTTTTAAATGAAATCCAAAAACTGGCTAAAAAAATTTTTTATGCCATTATAATGGCCAAAATAGTAATAAAATATAGAAATGTAGATGGGTAGAATGTTTTCACATTATATAAATGCTTAGATATATGAAAATACAAAAAAAAATATAATTGTAAAGGCTTAAGGATTTCTTTACGAAATCAAAAAACAACTTAAAAAGGGTAGTGTTTTTATGTCACTATAATGGTCAAAATAGCAATAAAAAAATAAAATATATATGTGTAGCATGTTTTCACATTATATAAATGCTTAAAAACATGAAAATACAATAATCTACAAAAATTGAGTTAAATTCACATTTTACCTCGTAACTAAGATAAAATTCGATTTACATCCCCAAAAAGATATATGGTTCAATTTTATCCCATAATTCATGTATTTATTCAATTTTTGACCAATTTGCCGGAAAGCCAGAAATTGAAGCCACGCATGCGCTGCAAAAAGATAAAATTGAACCATTTATCTTTTTAAGGGTAAAAATAAAAGTTTCTCTTATTTACAGGGCATACCCCACATATTTTCGCCCTTGATTAAATATTACTACTCCGACGAGTTTAAAACATAACCAGTCACGTATCTTTTTAAGGGAAATATCAATTTTAATCTTCTAAGATAGGGCAAATTCAATTTCAGTCTTTAAGTTTGACAATTTCTCAAAAGTGGTCATCCGGTGTCCAAATTTAGTCATTTTTGTCCATTTTGGTCATTTTTTTCGGCAACTTTAAGAACCAAAAGTGGACAAAAAAAAGACCAAAAGTATATTAAAAAAAAGACTAAATTCGTATACTGGAGGACCACTTTTGAGAAATTACCAAACCTAAAGACTAAAATTGGATTTGATCTATCCTAAAGGACAAAAATTGATATTTTTCCTATCTTTTTACTTTAAGCATTAATTCCAAAATAGTTAGAACATTTATTTTCTTTTCAAACCTTTCATTTTTCTTTTGATTTTGTCTCAAAACAATAAAGTAAAAGCACCGATTCAGTCATGTCTCATGAAATTGGAAAAGTTGAATATTTTATAAGTAAAAAACTATTTTATTGAGAATTTAAAAACTATGAAACTATTTTAGAGAAATTAAGTTTCTTAAAACTATTTAGAATAAAGTAAATTATATGTGACGGTTTTAATTTTAAACTCCTAGTTCGTCCCTAAGAAGTTTTGGTATCTCCTTAGTAGGAGTACTTGGTAAAAATGGCGAATTACGTTATAATTATTTAGCAAGAAAAAGTAGTGAGTTAGAATAAAAAGAGCGTCCATTAATTAACATATTATTGATGCGTGCCTGTCCACTTATTGGAAGCTTACATGATAAGAAAACTTGGTTTTTTTTGGCACAGTATGTGGCTTGTTTAGTGCGAATTAGACAACAGACTCGAGAGTTGGCGTATCAGCTTTTCCGATGGTAAAACGAAAGGGAGTTTCACCCATCTTTTGCACAAACAAAAGCGGATCGTTGGCATCGTTGTCATCAAAGCCGATGCTCCAACATATCAAGGTTGAATTTCTGGGGCAGTATACATGTTAGAGTGATTTGATTAAGTATTAAAGAATATATCTCTACAAGCTTACCCTTCCAGGATTCGAACCTCACCGCCACCCATTTATGAAAAAATTTCACATGCAGGGCTTGAGGCAAAAGTTAATCTGCCTGCATGTGAGGGCAGCGGGAGGCCACATGGTTGGAACAGACACTCGCGGAATTCCGGTAGGACAACGTCGAGTGGGCAGGATCCAAATAATTTTAACTGAATGACACATCAAATTATATAGTGCGATATATGAAATAATAATAATTGAACCCAAATTTCAAACAACTAGGTTGGTACATCTGGGTGACAAATTGGGCATGTATACATAACATCCCGATTAACAACTTACCTTTATTTTCTTCTTATACATGATCTCATTTATTCAAAAACTATAGATAAAAAGGGATGTAGGTACAGTGAGATTATGTATCAGACTCAGTATTAGAGCAGAGCAAGGTTCCATTAGTGGTATAAAGGTTGCAACCTGGTTCAGGAGCCAAGCAGCAGTTGCACACCGGCTCCAGCTGCTCATCTCCAGTGGATGGACACGTCATGTAACCAAGATCAACATAGCAAAATTGGGGGCATATTTTTTCATCACTCCCACTACTTGTACTAAATGTTACCATGACTGTAATAACAACACATGAATTCATACGAAATGAGTTTTGTAAGAAAGTGATTATATATATTAAAATCACAAGTGAAATATATATTAAAAACACGAGATATATAATAATTTTGAGCATTAATGTTTCTGTTTCTTACCAATTAAAAGGAGAAGAACATAGCTGGAGATGTTAACTCTACCTGCAATACTTATGATTTAATCTTCTTCTCATATCAATCTTAATCCAACACCTTCAACATATATAGCCTATAATTAATTTTATAATTTAATAATAATTAGTGTATTTAAACTCACACGAAACCTTACATTATTGTCACAAAGTCAAACGTCACAGGTTTAATTGGTCTTATCAGATGCATAAGGAATTTAATATTAGTTTCTTAACATGAGCTTGCAAAAGTTATCAACGCCATGTCCATTTATAATTAAAGTATTATTCAAAAAATAAAAAAAATTAGAGTACCCTATCTTGTACTCATAATATAATGAAAAAAAAATTACGACTAAAAAAATATATAAATAATAATTATAAATAATATATATATATATATATATATATATATATATATATATATAAATATTGAATTAAGATTGATTTCTTATCAAAGCTATCATACTCCCTCCGTCTCAGACTTATAGAATAAAAAAAGTTGTTTTTTGATAAGTTTTATTGACTTTTAGGGGTATTGTGGTATTTTTAGGTAATAAATAAATTATAAAGTATGTTATGTACGTGTGTTAGGTGGAAGTAGTATTTTTGAATCTAATATTAATTTTGAAGTTGTTGGTTAATGTGAAATTTCCTTTTTAAGTAGTGAAGATAAGTGTGGGACGGACAAAAAAAATGATTACAAATGTGGGACAGAGAGAGTAATACATTACTTGCAAAAGTTATCAATGCAATGTTAATTTATAAAATATCACAACATATTAAAGTCAAAAGTGTATAAAATCTTGTTGAGATGAATAAAAAGTGATAATATTTTAATAAAAAAATGATATATTTGGATTAATGAAAATTGATATCGATGAAGTAAATTATTTAATGAATATTTCATCGTAATAAAATAAGAAGTGATAACAATTTTAATGAAAAATGATAATATCTTTGATAAAAAGTACTCCCTCCGTCCCATTTTCATCTTCATATTTACTGTACGCACGCAAATTAAGAAAAATCACTTTTTGAGTAACTTTTGGGGGTAATTTGGTATTTTTGGGTAATAAATAAATGATAAAGTATGTTATGTGTGTTAAAAAGGTGATGGCAATTTTGAAATTAAAGTATGTTAGGGGGATATTATTTATGTACTTTTTCCTTTTATGGAAATATGAAGTTGAAATTGGGACGGACCAAAACGGAAAGTGTGAAGTTGAAGTTGGGACGGAGGGAGTAGTAATAATTATTTTAAAAAATATAAAACAGTCTCATGTAAGTGTTGTCCAAGAATAAAAATCATATTAAGCATATATTTTATGAGTTGGTGATCGGTACTTTCCTTATGAAGAGCAAGTGTACTTTATCGTTTCGTCTGTGTAGTGTTGGTGACCAAGTAATAAAATATAGAATCCCAAAGGAGAAAGTAGTGTACACAACGATATATTCTCAAATCACACAAATTTATATTGAACAGATTCCGATCACACAGATCTACATATATGAGACAACGATTTTATCTGAAATTACATAATTCCACAACTTGTATCACAAACAATTCACACACAATATATTTATACATTATAGTTGGACTTCTATTAACCTAAACTTCAAATAGTGATAATAATATAAACCAAAATAATCTCCTATTTCTTGTTCCGACAACAAACGCTATCCCTCTCTTTTCTTCCTCTCTCTTCTTTCCTTTTTCTCTCTTTCTTTTCTTCTCTACTATCGGACCCTCTCTTTCTCTCTCTTTTTTTTTTCTTTCGAACTCAAGAATGCTATACTGTTAATTTTAATTACCATGAAGTTGATTAACCTCAATATAATGACAAAGGCAGCCTTAAGTCTGCCATTCACCGCATATTTACTATTTATAGTAAATATATTATTATTATTATTATTATTATTAATACACATAAAATACTTAATAACTAAGATATATTCTCTCCTCCCATTTCAGATAATCCACTTTTATTTTTATTGTCCCACAAAATTTTGTACCTCTCTAAAAAAGTAAAAAGTTAAACACAACCATCCTTCCTCGTACACTTTATTTATAAAAAAACACTCTTACCATTCTCTCTCTAAAATTCTCTCTCTAGGTTTTTGGTTTTTGCATGGCGGTACCTCCCGGCCCATCTCGGCTGCCGCTGACGCCAGAGGAATTTGCGGCGCAGACAGAGGAGCATCCTTGGTTCAAAGAATTATTTGAGAAAAACAAGGGTTATGCTGATAACCCACCATCGATGAGTAATAATGGTGAACAATTAATTCTTGGCTCTGATCGTGATCGATCTGCTGGAAAAGATGATCATGTTGGAGCGAATGACCCTCTTAATAATATTGCCCCTCAAGGCAATATTCCCAAATCGAATCCAATACGTAATTCCTCAAACTCTAGATCGTTCGCGGCTAGGGTTTCTACGGATACTGATGACCCTTATTCCCGCATCCGTGCGGCCATATGCAAGGGACCTACTTCAGGTCCTGTGGCGAGACCGCTTGAGAAAACAGGTGATAGCGTTACACTTCATATAAACAAATCCTTCTATAACAGCAGGTTGAATCTTTTTTCAATATTTATTATTGCAAGGATTTTACTTCCAAGAGGCATGAAACCCCTATCGCAACTGGAGTCGGAAGCGATGATCAAGAAAGCTTTTCAAGTTTCTGACATGTTCACTATTCCGTTGGGAAGGGGATACCTTACAGTGTATATTGCGGATGATACAAAGCATGTGCAAATTCTGAAACGCAGATCATACAATGTTGGCGCTTCTCAAATCAAGGCACAAAGATGGACCCCCATCTTCAACCCTTTATAAGATTAAATCCTCTCTGGTTTCGGTCTGGGTAAGAGTTTATGAACTCCCCATGGAGTTATGGCATGAGGAAGTTTTTGAACACATCGCAAAAGCCATTGGTATGCTAATACGCATCGATGATAGGGCTTTGGATGGCTCCACTGGACATTATGTGAGAATATTGATTGATGTGGATGTATTGGAGGACCTGCCAACGGAATTACTTATTGATACAACCGATTCAATAATCTGTTCCTCTTTAGTTATGAAAATTTACCTGTTTATTATAAGTCTTGCAATACTCTAGGGCATTCTGTGGAAGAGTGTCTTAAGAAGAAAAAAGGGGCTGAGACTCGTAGGGAGAAAGGGAAATGAACATAATCAAATACCTTCCAATTTCCTAAGAAAGTGTGGAAAGGGAAGCAAGCTGACTAACCTCCAGTGGAACAACACAACAGCTTTCATAACCTGGATGAGCTCGACGAAAAAGTTATTGATGGGAAATCTGATTATGCTGATAAGACTGATGGAAAATTAGATAATGCTGATAAGACTGACGACTTGTTGTTTGAAGCAACGACATAGCAGAATGAAGAACTTCACACTCCTGATTCTAAAAAAGAAGATCCTATAGAAACGACAGTACAGTAGACCACGCCTGATGCTGAGAGACAAGGAATGGCTCTTACCCTAATTGCAGAGCCAATTCCCTTGGACGTTCGCAGCCCTGAGCAATCTGTCCTAGTATCTGATAGAAACAGAATTATGGAGGCGGGACAAGAATCATCGGTGAGAGGCACCGAGCATAGTGCAACGCACTATCATCGGCCAGAACCACCTACTACTAGATCTCGCACACCGATCCCTGGTGTAAAACATATGTTGTTGGATAATAGGCATGGAAAGAATATGCATGCCACAACCACTAAGGAGTGGGGAACAAGTACTAAGCGGCCGAAGCACGGTCGTAGCGATCGTGCTAAATGAAAGTGCTCTTCTGGAATGTAAGAGGGATTGGGCATGATTCATCCAGGATGGTGATCAAGGAGCAATGTCTTACACATAGACCAGGATGTCTAGCTATTACTGAGCCAAAAATTAAGTTTGATACAGTTTCTGATTTTGTTTGGGCAAGTATGGTAATTACTTTTGTAGGTCAGAATCAGAGAGAGGGTCTCCGGCCAAACTTGTGGGTCTTTTACAATGCTGCTTTTATTTCACAGATTCAAATGGTTTTCTCTTCATCACAAATTATAATTTTTGACTTTATTTATAATGCTGCCAACTATCGTTTTGGGTTTGTACATGCGCATACGGATCATGTATTCGTATGCAATTATGGGAGGATATCACATTGCATGGCAGAAATAGAATGACGATTATTGGAGATTTTAATGCTACTCTAGTCTCACATGAGAGACTACACAGTACAAGAAGGGACAATTTGGGACCTCTGGAATTTAAGGAGTTTCTTGACACGACAGGTCTTCATGATCTCGACATGCACGGTGATAGATTCACCTGGGTGAGTCGCTCAACTACTAGAGGTATGAGAGCTTTCTGAATCGACAGTGTCTTAGCTGATGATGAATTTTTAGAGGGTTGGAACTCTTGTCTTGCTTCGGCTTTGGCTAGGCATGAATCGGATCACGCTCCGATTCTACTTACTTGTAAACAGAAAAATCAGATGCCAAAACCATTCAGATTCCAATCCACGCAGCTCCGAGATACCGAGTTTTTTATCATGGCGGAGACTTCGTAGAAGGAACCTATCGGGATTAGCAATCCGATATCCTCTTTGGCTGTGAAGCTAAAAAGATTAAAGCATTCACTCAAGACATGGAATAAGACCAACTTTGGAGATGTATTTGGTGGAGTTGAGGGGGCGATGTGGGTTCTCGATGATGTGCAGATTCGAATTGGGATCGAAGGAGATAGTGAGGAACTTTTTCTAGAGGAAATGGAAGCACATGTGGAGCTGAGCAAGAAATTGGCTCAGAAACAGGAGTTCTTATCTCAGAAAAATAGAATGTCTTGGCTCAAAGATGGGGACAGGAATTCTGAATCTTTCCATAAGTATAGGAGGGTCCAACGCACCAAATCGAACATAACATTCATGCAGGTCAATGGAGTTCTTACGGATGATCCTAGACTTGTTGCACAGAATGCAGTGTAGTACTACACTACTCTGTTCAGTGACACTCATGATGAACGAAACATTAAGGGATTAGATTTCTTGGAATGAGCAGAATCTTGCTCTCTCGGCAATGCCTTCAATGGAGGATATAAAGGCTGCAGTTATGGGACTTTCTTCAAAAAGTGCGCCAAGGCCTGATGGTTTTGGGGGATCATTTTTTCAGAAATGTTGGTACATCATTGATAGTGATCTTAACTTTACTGTCCAACATTTTTTCTCGACTTCCAGTTTGCCTTCTGGAATCAATTGCAACTTTATTATTTTATTACCAAAAGTGGAGGGGGCAAATATGATGGAGGATTTCAAGCCTATCAATTTATGTAATTTTCTGTTTAAGATCATTACTAAAATTATTGCTACGAGGGTTGGTCCAGTTTTAAATGAACATCTTAGCAAAAATCAATTTGGTTTTATACTAGGGAGGAACATCCATAACTGCATTGTTGTTGACTCTGAGGGTTTTAACAGCATCCATACCTCCACTCGCAGATTGATTGGGTTCAAATTTGACATAAGGAAGGCGTTTGACACCCTTCGTTGGGATTTTGTTCTTTATGTCTTGAAAAGGATAGGATTCAGGGATGTTTCATTGGTTGGATTAGAGCTATATTTGAATCTGCTAAAATATCCGTATTGATTAATGGTTCCCCAGAGGGTTTTTTACTTGTGGTAGGGGTGTCAGATAGGGTGATCCGCTATCTCCCCTTCTAATTTGTATTGCAAAAGAAGTCTTGGGAAGATGGATTGATTACAAGATTCTCAAGCTAAAGAAAACAGGTCTACTTACATCCCTCCATATTTATTTTATGCTGATGACATTCTGATGTTCTGTCAGGGAGATACCAAGTCCATTAATACTTTGCGGGAGATATTGGAGAATTATGCGTGGTTATCGGGATAAGAATTCAATCCCGGTAAATCCAAGGTATTTTTTGGGAATCATGTTCGATCAGCTATAAAACGGAAGGTGACAAACAACTTAGGGATTCATGAAGGTACTTTCCCATTCAAGTATTTAGAAGCCCCTATTTTCATTGGAGCTCCTAAGAAAGAATATTTTCAGCAAGCAACGGATAAGGTGCTTAGTAAATTTCAACGCTAGAAAGAAAATACACTCTCCATGGCAGGGCGCATCTACCTTGTGAATTCGGTTATCATTGCCTCTACAGTTCATGTGATGATGGTATATAAATGGCCTAGATATCTGATAAAGAAATTAGAGATGGCATGTAGGAATTTTATCTGATCTGGAGATGTTCATAGGCAACACAGGTTTACGGTGGGATGGAAAAGAATTTGTTGTCCAACTTCGGAGGGTGGTTTAGGTGTTCATTTTATTAGGGCAGCAAATGAATCTTATATTATGAAACTCTCCTGGGAGATTCTTGAAGGCAAAGGCCCTTTAGCATTGATAAAAGGAAGATGGTTCGAAAGGGAAGAGCTAAAGAGGGGATATGTTGTATCATCGATTAGAAAACCATGCAAGATGCATATTCTAAGATTGAAAGAGGAGGAAGTATGGGTTGCGGGTGAAAACTCTAATGTTTGGTTTTGGCTGGATAACTGGATAGGGAGTCCCATTGCAGATTTAGCGGATATTCCTCTAGGGTATAGACAAAATTTTGATTACAAGGTTGGAGATTATCTGCATGATGGAAACTGGCACTTCACTAAAAGTTTCACTGCAATATTTCCACACATTGTGGAAGCAATTCTCTCTGTTCGTATATACTCAGAGGATTGTAGATTTTGGAGTAAGTCATTACAAGGCAGGGTCACCTCGAAGGCAGCTTACACCAATTTACGGACTGCACATTTGAATACTAATTGGGGGTCATGGATTTGGGCTCTATTTATACCTCTTAGAAGATCTATAACGGCTTGGAAGGTAATTCATGGCATCTTAACTACTTGGGATCTGCTGGTTTATAGGAGATACAAGCATCCTTCTCGATGCTATCTTTGCAAAAATGGGGAGGAAACAATGGAGCACTTATTCTTAAGTTGTCCCATATCTTCCACAGTCTTAAAGAGGCTTCTTGCAGGGTTTGCCTTTAGCAGAACTCTACATACTGACCAGTCTTTTATTGGTTTTATTTTGCAGGCAATCGACATTGTGGATTGCAAGCAAATTATGTCTTTATGGAGACTTGCTATTGTTTCATACTTGTGGATTATTTGGCAGGAAAGAAACAAAAAGATGAATGATGGTTATAATGAAGATGGCAAAGACAAAATGGTCAGAACTTCGTGTATTTTGGCAGCATTATTCTCCTTGATCAAAGAAGGTGACAACTTTAATCTAGGAGTGATGAACAACACTGTTGAGGGCCTTTGCACACTAAAGTACTTTGGCATCAAGGGTAATCCGAGAAGAGCTCCTACTGTGGTTATAGTTCGCTGGCTTCCTCCGGCTGTGGGCTGGGTTAAGGCTAATGTGGATGGTCATACAAAGGGTTCACCTGTAAGCATCTCTGGAGGAGGGCTATTTAGAAACTGCAGAGGGTATTTCATGAGAGGGTTTAGCCGTGGTTATGGACAGGGGTTTGCATTTGAAGCAGAGTTGGGGACTGCTTGTCTTGCTATTGACTTGGCGTTTGAGGGGGGATGGACAAGATTGTGGTTGGAGATTGACTCCATGTACGTAATGCTTGCCTTCACAATGGAAAAACCTATTATACCATGGCGATGGTTATCTAGATAGTGGAAGGAAAAGAACATCATAGCGCAGATGGGTTCCATTTATCCTATATATATAGAGAGGGGAATTCCGCTGCAGATTCTTTGTCCACAATGGGAGGCGCATTGGTGTGGCATAATTCTCCTAATTCAGCAATGTCTCGAATCTTATTCACTAACATGAACATGGACTACTTTAGATTTAAAAAGTTTTCTTTTATCATCTTTGTAATTCTCTTGTACTTTTCATTTCATTTTTCAACAATACCATCTATTAGCCTAACACATCTAATGAGAGTGGAAATTCATGTATTTTCTGGTCCGATTTGATACCTCTTTGAATGTGTTAATTGCTATTATTTGCAAAAATTTTAATACTTTGAATGATTATTGACTGAAAGGTGTTTGAGAGATATTTTGTTGTATTTTGATAGTTAAAATGATATAAATGCAAAGTTGGAATGAAGGGTAAACTTGTGCAATATGCAAGAAAACAGAGGATCATTTGTATAATTTTTTTGTATATTTGTGGAAGTCCAAACTAGTCATGTGATATATGGAAAGATACAGAAGAGAGAGTCGTGTGGGCATAAGAATCGCTTAAATCAAAGTTCAGATGAAGAAGTTATGTTCAAAATCGTGAGGTCGCGCAGCTGCCGGCGAGAATTCAAAAATTCATGAAAATTACCCTCTTTTTCTTATTTTCTTGGTGACCAAGTTATTTGCTAATCTCACATCCCTTCATATCTTCCATAATTATATTTTTTCTTATTTTTCAAGATTCCTGTTCTTAGCCTCATTTCTAGGTTAAAATAATTAAGAGTAAGAGAACTCTATCGTTGTTGTAAATCGTAGTGATCAAGTACAAAATTTTTAGAATATCGTCCCAAGGGAATAGTAAAATCAAAGTATATTCGAATTTGCCTTTAATCATGCTTTGTAAAAGTGATAGAATTTGGTTTTGATTTTAGACTAACAATTATGCTAAGCAATTAACTAGAAAAGCAAGTAATTACTACAATTATCAAGAAACAAGGATGAAATGGAATGAGTATAGTAGATCTTAGGAAGAATGCAAGGCCAACCATAATTAAAATCAAGGAAGCAACCTAGATGTGCAAGATTTTAGTAGCAAACATCATTGACAATGGACCAGAAGCAATCACTATTGCACCCCTAATCCCTATGGCCAAGGTGACTAGGTTCTCATCCCTTTTACAAGATTAAATCCCCTTAGATTGGTCTTATTATCAATTCACATGAAGGTACTGTGATTATAAGTTTTTTTCTTCTCATTCAATTACTCAAATGTCCTCTTATAAGTGTTCTAAGCATAAGAAGAGTATGGTTTACCTCCCCTCACACTAACATGCATGATCATATCACTAATTAATTCAATTTACCCCTAACGCATAACATCTAAATGGCCATCCTAACATGATGTGTATAGAAATCAATCACACAATTAATAAAATGAATCATGAATCACAGTTTATAAGAAGAAATCCATCATCAATTCAATTAACTACTAAAAATCTCACAAATCTAGTTTAACCTCAATTCATCATGTGGCTAGGCTCATAAGAGGTCTAGCAAACAATAATTATCTTACAAATCTTACAAAGTTCATAAAATTCCATTGCTAACTTCAAATCAAAGGAATTACAAAATGAAATTTGAATTTCTTCCCTTGTAGATGAGGGTTGATCTCCTTCCTCCAATAGCATACCAAGGAAATAAGCCTCAAATCTCCCTAAGGATAGTATGGGTGAAGGATGTATGGAGAGAATTATGGATTCAAAGTGGTAAAAATGGATAAATTTGGTGGATTTTGGATGTAGGAGAGAGTGTGCGTGTGAAGAAATGGTGTGGAAGTGTGCGTTGGATCTTTGTAACTGTTATCAAATGACTCTCTCATGTAAATCACGCTAAAATTGGGCATTTATACCCCTTGAAATCTTCTAGAACACGTGCAAACTTATGCTGAATTTCTGCACCAGCTCGACTCGAGCTGCAGAGCTCGACTCGAGTAGGCTAACTTTTCTCGGCGTGTTTCTACGTGTTGATGGAGCTTGACCCGTGTGCTGCGCACGGCCTCGGCATGGGCGTGTAGTTGTTTCAGGTGCTAGCGCACGGCCACTTCTTATAAGCTTGTGTGCTGCGCACGATAAGAGCTTGAGCACAAGCTCGACTCGAGCTTCAGAGCTCGACTCGAGTGTGGTCGAGTTCTGTCCACCTTCTTCATTTTAGTTCTTGACTCTGTTTTTCTCCATTTTTGACCTGTTTTACATAAATTTAAGCTTATTTCCACACATTTATCAATCTATATCACACTTTTCCTAATTAACATAAATCTCCACCAAAAGTTATACAAATACAGATAAAAATATCTGAAAATCCATAAATAAAGAAGCTAAAATCTAGGTGAAAATGACGACAATTAACCCCCAAACTTAAAATGTTGTTCGTCCTTGAACAACAAAGAATGACAAATAAGAGGAGAAATTTTCACATAGGAAAATACCTAACGAACATAAAAAACAACACATCACAAGTAATAAGGATTACAAAATTACATTAAGTAATCCTACCACATTAAACTCATGACATAAAGAATTAACAAGTTCAATCTCAAGAAGACCAAATGGTGATTAATTCCTTCCAGTCCAAGCCTCTCATAGGATATCGAATTCACTCAACACATTATGAAATATGGTTATTCAACACTCATCAACTGGTTAGAACCAACGCACCATAGGCTTGCTCATGGACTATGTTCACAAGCCACCCTAGTCTCAAAAAGTGATCAAAAAGGTCTTTTATTTTGGTTGTAATGTTAGGCTCTTTGGATGGGTAGGAAGAATTTGGATAGTAGTGACTCAACAAGTGTAAGTAATCAAAGAGATGATAATCTACTTCAATACCTTCACTTCTCATTTTTCCTTTCCTTTTCAAATACTCTCAAGCACTAAACATTATCACACCATAGATTTCTTGAGCTTCTTTTGATAACATGCTTTCTTTCTTCGACTTTTAGTTTCCTTGAGCATATTTTGTTGATTTTTCTCCTTTTTGCTTTTATTGAGGTTGCATGTGTCTATGCTTTGGCTCTTTTCATCATTTTCTTGCTTGTTCACCATTTCCTTCTTTCTCTTGAACGATTTTCATATCAAACCTTGTACACCATCATCTCCTCAATCACCCACACAAAAGTTATATTTTAAAGGCTAAAGTGGGCTTTCAAGGCTTGTATTGTGCTCAAATCACAGGAAGGCTTAAAGGCTCAACATGGCTAACTAGGGATGATGTTTGAGTAAGGAAATTTATGGCTATAACTTCATATAAAAAGGATGGCCTAAGATCATATCACAAATTTCAACCATTCGGGCTTCGTTCCTATAGTCCATGAGCAAACTCTAGTTTGTCTAAGTTCAACCTGTCCTTTCATCAAGAATTAATCATGGAGGCACAGTTGAGACTCAACTCTCACAAGCTTTTGCTTGGACCAAAAAGAAACCTAGTTAACCTTCACACTTCTCAAAATTGAACAAATTATTTAAACATGTTACAACTTCAATTAGTAGAAATCCTTAACATGCTTGCCTTCACCTATCACAAATAATGCATCATAGCTCATATTCAAAAACATATAACACCTTCCCAAAACATACCACCAAACCAACCTAAACAAGAATAAAAATGCAAACACAACACATAGGCAAAGACCAAACAATAAACATAACACAAACATATAACATACATGACATAAATCATCCAACATAAGAAATTAAAGCACATTAATTCAACATCTATAACAAGTAAGCTCAACATCCCATCACATCCAAACTATGAAAAAGCAACTCAAATACCGAAAATAAAAGAATAAAAACCATATAAAACTAAAATAAAAACCCAAAGTAAACTCCCCAAAATACAAAACAATCAAGAAGACACAATGCTAGTCTACACAAGTACAAAATTTAGAATATGGCATCTAAAACCCTTGGAATCTTCTAGAACATGTGTAAACTTATGCTGAATTTCTGCACCAGCTCGAGTCGAGCTCTCGACTCGAGCTGCAGAGCTCGACTCGAGTCAACTCACTTTTCTCGGCGTGTTCTACGTGTTGACGGAGCTTGACCCGTGTGCTGCGCACGGCCTTGGCATGGGCATGTAGCTGTTTCAGGTGCTAGCGCATGGCCACTTCTTACAGGCCGTGTGCTGGACATGATACGAGCTTGAGCACAAGCTCGACTCAAGTGTGGTCGAGTTCTTTCCACCTTCTTCATTTCAGCTCCCGACTCTGTTTTGCTCCATTTTTTCTTGTTTTACATACATTTAAGCTTATTTCCACACATTTATCAATCTATATCACACTTCCCCTAATTAACATAAATCTCTACCAAAATTTATACAAATATGGATAAAAACATCCAAAAATCCACAAATAAAGACACTAAAATTTAGGTGAAAATGACGACGATCAACCCCATATCCTTTACTCTTTATCTTATTCCATTCTCACACCTATATATACTCCATTCTCATATCCTTACTCCTTATCTTATTCCATTCTCACACCTATATATACTCCATTCTCATCACCACACAAAAGTATGGAGAAACCGCCTAATCTACCACCACAACATCACCTAGGGAGACAAAAAATTATGCACAAAGACAACAGATTATATATGTTCTCTTTGGGTGTTTTTTTAATGACAACAAATTATATATGTTGTCTTATTTTATTAAAACAACACATAGATGTATTGTCGAATCTATTTATTTTTTTATTGATTTATATATTTATTTTACCTGTCATTATTTTTCCTTTAACAAAAAATAACATATACAAAATTTATTAATTAATTGATAAAAGAGATAATAAAATTAAAAAATAATTAAATGCATTCTAAATTATCTATTATACACAACATTAAATAACCATTTCAAACAAAATGTTGGCAAATGTCAAATCCATCACACTAAGGACCCAAAGCAAACAGTATTGATTCTGTAGAAGTACTCGAGAGTCAGTAATTATGGATAGTTGGATCACATACTGACTCATACAAACAGCAGAGGCCAACAAGCGTAGAGCTATAACCAACATAGAAGAATCCAGATATAGAGGTCTTCAAAATCAACGTCCACCTGACCAACAAAAAATTAGCAAATCCATGAAATTATAAAAATTTTTGAAAAAAATTCACATAAGTCTACTATATCATACTATAACCAACTATAATACATATTAACTTACAGAAACATCTGATCCATGCAAAGAGCAACCCAATTAAATAGCAATAACCATTATAGAAACCAATAAAACCTGAAATTGATTCAAACCACAAAAAATAATCACCATCTTTCTCTCCACTTAATAGCAACAAAAAGGGACTAAAAGCAAATATACCCAGGCTTAAAAAAAAATGATATTAGCAACTAATGTAAAAGTATATTAAGGGAGATGTCAGGAACTCTGTCTACTGATCTTATGATAGGTGTGAATTAAAAAAGGAAAAAGTAGAAATAGCAGAAAATGAGTCTCAATATGAAAGAACTCTAAATCCGCAAAGGGAACGAAAAAGGTTATCAAATAGAAAATACCGAAGATTACTCAAATCTAAGACTATATTTGATTCTAAACATAAGTTAGAGAATTGGCTGCTTTTGGAAAATCTCCAAATAATCCTTTTCTTTATTTACATGCATGAGAAATATCTCAAGTTCTGAATCACAAGTATGTTTTATATTCTCCATTTTGCCACTTAAGTTCAAGTTCCAAGAAAAGAAAAGCAGATTAAGTTGTAGATAATTTCAATTAAAGCAACATAGCGTGAATCACAAACTTTAAACTGAAAATACAAATGACTGGCATTAAGAGTACTCTGCTTTATTTGCTACTGCTTGTAGTGTTACCTGGTGCCCCCGTTCACTTGACCTAAAATTAATATAATGGAGGCAAATTTCAGAAGCACATTATATTGTTTGGATCACTAGAATCAAGCAGAAAAAGTACTTAGCCATTTTCTTATAATAGTGTTTAGGGAAAATTGCACTTTTGGTCCCATACAAAAAGTTTCATTTCATTTTTGGTCCTAACCTTTTTTTAATCCTAAAAGTTGCAATTTTGATCCCACCGTTAAATTTTGGATGGAAATCGTTAAATAAAAAAAATGAAATTTTTTTTAGAGAAATAAGTCTAACCTAATAAACAAGAATGAATCTCCAAGAACATAAAAAAATCAAACTGATTTGAGTCTTGCTAGGCTATACACAACAGAAGAAATTTCAATTGTAGCTCATCAAACAACACGAGCTGTGGAGATATTAATGGTGAAAATGCATTCATTAAAATTATGACAGAAAATTTTGAGAAATCCACGTAAAAAGATGAAAAAAACTGACTTTTTTGAATGAGTCTCAGAATTCTTGACAGCTATTATATTTCCTTTGAATGATAATATAAGGTTATGTTCAGGGGCTTAAACATTCCATTGTAGATCTGAAAAAAATTCTCTTTAGAGAATTCAGTTAAAGACTAAATTAGGAGTATTACGAGTTAAATTCATTTTTGGTCCCATAGGAATTGACTTCTTCGATTTTATTCCCAAATTAGATAAAACTTTCAATTTGATCCCTTAACTATGTGATTTGGTCGATTTATGACCAATTTCAGCCTGAAAGTTATTTTTAGCCGGAAAATGCTCAAGTGTGCCACACGTTACCACCACATCTGGGGGATTCTGGCGAGCCGATCACACCTGATGAAATCCAATCCCTTCTATCTGCCACGTCAGCAATGATGTGGAAAGATTAATTAAAAAAAATCAGCGTCAATTTCTTCCCCTGTAGCCTCACCATTCTTTCTGGGTTTCCCAAAACCAGAGCCCTCATTGCTCGAAGAAGGTGGAGAAGAAGGCGTACAAGGTGCAGATAGATAATACCGCCGCAGAAGATGAAGAATATAATATGAAAAAATGGAAATTTCTTCGCCGTCCATTATCATCCATCAATCATCCTACCCTACCTCTTCCCAATATCTAGCACTCTCTCTCCTATCTTTACCTAGTTTTCTTTAATGAATTCTATATGAATCTTGTATATGTATATATCCCAATTTAGGAATGCTAATTTCTAGGTTTTCCTGGGTTTCATTCTCTCGCAAACTTCCTCTAAGTTTCTCTCTCAGCACATAAGGAATGTGTTATTAGCTTCTCTATTTTAACCCAGAATCTAAATTCTCAATTATTGAATAATATGAAATTATATTCAGTCTTTTTTGTGTAATTTATTTTGTTTTATGGCTCTTTATATTTCTTCGTTGTTAATTGCTTGCAGTTGATTTTGGGGTTACTCAAGATTAAATCTAAGATCGCTCAGACGCTCAGATTCGAATGAATCCTAAATTTATCGCTTAGATTTCTCTTCCTCTCATGGAATCTCCTCAAATCCGTTCTGTCCTGGCATGAACTCGAATCTGGTTGGCCGGCACTGTTGATGGTGACGCATTTAACAGTGGCGGTGCCGATCACCTGGTGACGTGGATCATCGTTTTTGCTCTGTTGAAGTTTTGTGGGAAGCCCAGAAAGAATGGTGGAGGAGAAGAAATTGACGATGAGATTTTTTTAAAAAAAATAACTTTACCCATCAGCGCTGACATGACAAAATAAAGGGCTCGGATTTCATCTATAGGTTACGTGTGATCGGCCCGCCGGAATTCCCTAACTGTGGTGGTCACGTGCGGTGCGTGTCAGCATTTCTGACTAAAAATTACTTTCCGGCTGAAATTGGCCCTAAATCGACCAGATCACATAGTTATGGGCCAAATTGAAAGTTTTATCTAATTTGGGAATAAAATTGAAGAAGTCAATTCCTGTAAGACTATGTTGGGTATACGCGGTTGCCCTCGTCGTCTCTCCAGTTGACGTCGTCGGAGCTTCGCCGGAGCTGGTGGAAC
Organism: Pogostemon cablin; assembly: GCA_023678885.1. Classification (NCBI taxonomy): domain Eukaryota; kingdom Viridiplantae; phylum Streptophyta; class Magnoliopsida; order Lamiales; family Lamiaceae; genus Pogostemon; species Pogostemon cablin. The sequence goes on from CM043009.1 coordinate 10,530,863, forward strand.
GTGGTGCTCAGAATCCTAGGTTTTGGCTCACTTAGAGCCCATGAAACACAATAGAACACACCCACCAAAGGAACCCACTAACACCCTCACCTCCTTGCTCCTCACTCAGCCTCTGGCCTCCAGACTCCGAAAGGATCGGAGGGGAAACAGGCATGACACTAACAGAGTGAAGGAGGGAAGTGAAGCGTCCGTTCTTGTTCCATGGATGCACTGCATCTGCGCAGCAACTAAATTGGGGGAAAAGAGTATGGGCCTAGCCCACCACTTTGGAGAAGAGAAGACCAACAATTGGGCCAACAAGCCCAAAGGGCCCAACAAAACTCCACCTTGGCCCAATTCTCTCATTGTGTTCATAAAAAATATAGGATATCATCATCGCACCTATCCGGATACCTGCAAAATAAAAAAACACAAAGTTAGATGCAAGATCCAGAAAATTTGACAAATACAAAGTTAGTCTAAAATGACACAAAGTCACAAGAGTTCACATAGACATGTAATCACATAGATTAGAACTCACAGTTCTCATGACATACGAACAGTTCACACAGAAACAAAACTAAGCACAAAGCTAACATGATATCACATAGATCATGAATACACAATTCATACATTTATCACACAGAATAGAATACATAATTCTAAAGACACACAGTCTAGTCACATAGACACACAAGCTATAGCATTTAAAAGTCACACAGACATAACAGTCACACAGACAAACAACAATCAAATGTTACACCACATTCGAATGCACACAACATGCTCCACCTCACTAAGAGAAACAAATAAGCATGTAAACTAGGCACAAAAGCATAAAGAAAACACATATGCAAATACTCCACCTCACTAGGAGCAGCCTAAAACCTAGCAAGTTTAACACATAAACAAGCACACAATAAGAAAACATATTTCTAACAAGTTTCTCACAAAGAAAACACAAATTCACAAAGAAGCACATAGATTCAAAGTGAAATAAGATAGAAAAACAAATTTCCTAATCAAAAAGCACCAAATAATTCACGCAAAAAACTCTCTCTTAATCATAAGAGTCATTAACAGCTTTGAGCACCCTCTCATACTTCATCTTCTATTTCAAACAGATATTGAAGTCTCCTTGCCCAAATGCATTAGGAGAGCCATAGGTGCTTAAAGTTGAGTGAATCGACTTACACAGATTCAAGAAACAACAAAATCACACACACAGGTGAGCAAATGCTATCTTAGGCCTGGAAACAAACTCAATTCACAGAAAATCAGATAAGCAGCGAGAGCAAACCAGGAAAAATATCACACAGATATACCCACAAAAGATTTCAAGCAAATAAATATAGAGATAACAAGAAATTGACTACCAGGCCACAAATCACAAAAAATTCCTAATTCTATAGCACAAAAATCATCACACAAGAGGACCAGCCGCCTCAGAGCATCACAAAGGAGGACCAACCGCCTCAGGGTATCACATAGATATAACAAGAACAAATCAGTAAACGGGACACTCCCCTATCCGAAAAAATTGACAAACAAATCTGAAAATTTTTTCGAAACAAAAGAACGAAGAGAGACACTCCCCTATCACCAATCTGACCGGAAGGTGGCGGTGGCTGGCGGCGGACAACAAGCTAGCGGTGGATGGCGGCTGAACGCGAACTACAGTCAGTGGAGGTCAGCAGCTCCGGCGGTCAGCAGCTCCAGCGGTTAGCAGCTCCGACGAGCAGCAGGCGGCATTGACGGACGGCAGGCAGATCGAACCGCGTTCCTCACCTCCACTCGCCGATACGGACGGCGGCTGGCGGGAAGAGCAGCGGGATGGCACCGGTCTGCTGCAGGTCTTACCGAAACCCTAGCGAGCGACGGCGGTGGCGCGTTTCTGCAGCTCGCGTTCCGGCGGCTGACAGCAGCGGCTCCGGGCGACAGCTGCGGTAACCTCCGACGGACGGCGGTCGAGCAGCAGCAGCTTCGACGGAGGAGCAGTGACCTGGCGGAATCCTAGCCAACGAATGGCGGACGGCAACCTACCTCCCACGGACGGCGGCGTCGACGAACAGAGCGGCAGCGGCTGGCGGACACCAGACGACGGGCAGCATTGGCGGAGGACGACTGACGACCGATCAGACCAAGCTCTGATATCACTGTTGGGTATGCGCGGTTGCCCTCGTCGTCTCTCCAGTTGACGTCGTCGGAGCTTCGCCGGAGGTGGTGGAACGTGGTGCTCAGAATCCTAGGTTTTGGCTCACTTAGAGCCCATGAAACACAATGGAACACACCCACCAAAGGAACCCACTAACACCCTCACCTCCTTGCTCCTCAATCAGCCTCTGGCCTCCAGCCTCCGAACGGATCGGAGGGGAAATGGCATGACACTAACAGAGTGAAGGAGGGAAGTGAAGCGTCCGTTCTTGTTCCATGGATGCACTGCATCTGCGCAGCAACTAAATTGGGGGAAAAAGAGTATGGGCCTAGCCCGCCACTTTGGAGAAGAGAAGACCAACAATTGGGCCAACAAGCCCAAAGGGCCCAACAAACTAAAAATGAATTTATCTGGAGTATTACTTTGCCAAAAGTTTTGGGCTGTCTATAAAATGAGAGAGAAAAAGGTACATAGAGCAATTTCTGCCCTAAGCATTTTCAACACATGGTCCGGCGACGACTGCTGCATAAACTAATACGAGACTGCGACCCAGAATCTAAACGGGTCGCCGACGTTGTCTTCCCTGACATTGGCAAGCTAAGTCGACTCACCTAATGAACGTGGCCGACAACCAAATCTCCGATTCCATTCCGCCATCCATCGTCGACCTCAATAGATTACTGCATCGAAAACTCAGCAACAATAAACTCACTGGAGAAATCCTGTTGGGTTTCGATGCAGTTTTTGGTTTAATGTGATCTTTAATCATCAATCTTGTTTACATATTCATTTTCAATTGGTGGTTTTAAAATTAGGGCTAAAAGAAATTGAATTGGGTTTTCTCAACAAAAACAAGAACTCGATCTTATTCCTTAACGTTCACGTGAACCACACGTGACAATTCCGTTAATTTTTGGAAGGAATTTTGGAAATAAACCAACGGGACCAAAAGTACCGTCAAAATTCAAAAGGACTAAAAATGAAAGTAGAATATTCATATGAGACAAAGTGTAATTTTCCCATTTATAAGGTATGGAGTAGTTTTTTAAGCTACTCTACAACTACAACCTTATTGATCATACACCGTAATTATGTCGATTGATAGAGATTTAATTGATGGAGATCTAAAAAACTTTTACATATTTTTTGCATTACATTTTTATTATAAGTATGCGGGAAATAGTTTTGAACACTTATCTTTTATTTACAATAATGGAAAAAAAATTTAAGAGGTTATTTTTTATTTATATCATACCCTCTTCATCCCACATCATGACTGAGATAAAAAATATTAAATGTACGATTAAGATCAAAATTAAATAGTTTTTAAATACAGTAAAATTAAAAAGAGGGAGAAAATTTTTAAGATTAAAATAGATGTTCAAGCTTATTTTTATATATGTATAGATAGATAGATCGATAGATTATCTAAAATGGATTGGCAATTCATAACCCGGAAGGATTAATCAAAGAAGACAAGAATTTTATAAACATAATTGTTTATAGTGGTAGAACACGACAAACACAATTGTTTATAGTGATTCGGCAAATTGCCTACGTCCACTCTTAAGGAAGAAGAAGATCTTAATGATGAAGATTACAACGATAATGAAGAATAAACTTAGATCTCATATAAACTCTAATCTTAACTATAGGAATATATGAATGATATATGAACTGCCGTATCTTTAAGTTCTTTAACTTGATAACTTGCAAAGAAAGTAACTCCCCAATATCTAAGCCCATCGTTCTCAGCGGCCCATGCTGATCCACCAATCTTCCTCATACACACATGTGTGCACTGCTGACCCATTGTATGCAAGCGTCTACCTCTCAACACAGATGATGTACAAAAATGGTACAGAGATCTTCTCGACGATTCATCTATTAAAATCCGTTATTGCCACTGCACCCTTGATAGAAAAATCCCAAGTTTTAATCTTTTGTAAACCCATTCTGTGGACATCATTCTCATTAAATCTTTAATGTTGGAAGTTTGAAGTTCTTTTCTTTTATTGAGCCCTGGCCTTCACTCTTCTTCCATAAATATTTGATGTATTGGAGAATTAGAGCAGATTATGAAGATTATGTATATCGTATGCATCATTTATAAAAAATGAGAATAGAGTTCTAGTTTTCTTTGAATATAGTATTATATTTTGTTTCACTCCATTTGTTATCAGCCGTCATCACTTAGCTACAGTATGGAAGGGCAAGGAAAGAGAACTAATGGTCATAGGGTAAAGAAGACCAACTGCTCAGAAGCCTTCTTCTCTGAAAATGGGGGAAACATAATGCTTCCTGGGAAGAAATCGGAGCAGAAACTGCATTCTCAATGGACTTTGGATAGAGCTGCAGATCCGAAGAAGGTGATCATTTTATCCTAGTATTTTAAGCTCAAACCATTCTATCCTGAGATACTTAGCATCTCAAATGATCTGGATCTTAATATGTTAAGATTTATTGTTGCATGCGTTAGCTATAGATCATTCCATTTGATTCAATTCATTAAAATCTCTATGAATATAATTGGCAACATTGATTTCAAAACAATGCTAGACATAATGCAACCTTGCTTAAATATACTCCAATATATTAATCTAACATTTAATTGGGGGCCAAGAAAGAGTAATTTGATACGTACGCCTCACAAAATTTGGAGTGATGAAATTAACTACTCCCTCCGTCCCAAAAAAAAAAATTTCACCTTTTCCATTTTGGTCCGTTCTACAAAATTTTTCACCTTTTAAAAATACTATGATACTCCCACAAAGTTACACTTTTCTTAAACTTGTGCCCAGTCAAGTGCCGAGTCAATAGTGAAAACTTTTTCGGAATGGGGAGAGAGAGAGTAGTACATAATCAGAAATTAATCAAGCACATATGCATGGAATTGAAATTGAAGCTTATGTTGGGTGGCACATGGCAGGAGGTAGACGACAGTCTTACTTTTGATCAGCCTCCTTGATGACCTTTTCTTCTATTGACTGTGTCCTAATCCTAGACAGCATCAGCACGCAGGACGAATCCTAGCTAACCAGGCCAGGCCTACATAAACATGACATTATATGCGTAATTACCCTTGAGCTGCAACATGAGGAAGCTCAAGTATTTACCAATTATATGTGTGATCAACTACTTGATAATTATGTTATCAATAGCCGCGTCGAATATTAACGATGAAGCTGCAAGCATCGGCTCTGGCACCGCCACTCTCACGTTGGCCTTTGGCTTCTACTTAATCACCTGTCCTGAGGCGGAACTCCTCATCTTCTCTTGGGTCCAAAAGGCCGTGGCGGATGATCCTAGGATGGCTGCTTCCCTTGCTTCGTCTCCATTTCCATGATTGTCTCCATTATCATGTGAGTTATCGGTAGCGTCCTGGCATCACTAATCCATGCATGTATTAAAAGATTCCATGGCATTAGATGTCATTTCACCATATCTAGTAATGTGTGGAGAATATGCTACAGCCCATTTTTCATACGGGAGCTGCGACAACCATTCCTCGGCTATTTTCCCTCCGACTTCTTTGAAAGCTGCAATTTTCTCCTCAAACAAGCGCATAGAGGGAGCATACACACATTGCTTGAAAAGGATACCCAAGTTTTATCGATGTGAATTACTCCAGCCAGTAGAGAACTTACTCTTAGGGTTCGTCAATAAATGAAATAAACAGAAGAATTGAACCGACTTATCAAACACAACTGGGAATGTAGACATTAGGCCTAGGTTGAGATCAGAGATGTAGAAAATCTCTTTATCGTGCATAACATTGTCCCTTAACATTGTTAAAAACCATGTCCAATTTTCGATGTTTTCAGCAGAGACAATGGCCATAGCTACTGGGAACAATCCTATTTAAGAAAACAATTAAAGAATAGTAGTCCTTGTAATAAACATATGTATAAATAATCGTACTATAATTTTAGGAAAAATTGAATATTACAGTTGTTACCGTCCTTTGCAATGGCAGCTAGTAGTGTACCTTTTGCCCTCCCTTTCATGAACATGCCGTCAATAAATAGCATCGGGTGGCAACTCCTGAAACCATCTACACATGCTTTGAATGCTATAAACAAACTTTCAAAGCGGTAAGTTTAAGGGTTCTGGATGAGTGAAACGATGCTTGCTGGGTTGGTGGATAACACCGCAGCAATGCACCAACGTAGTTTGTCATAAGAATCATCATAGGAACCCCAAATATGTTCTTTTACTTTTTTTGATGATCTCCAAGCTTTCCAATACGAATTTTAATTCCATAAGAACTTAAAAGATCTTTTTACATCCTTTCTCCCAATCTATGATTTCTCCCTAACTTTGTCAATGACCATATCTCCAATAATTTTAGGTGATAAGCGTTAAGTTTCATTAGAACTCAACCTACCAATGCATTTGTGAACCAATTCTGCCTTATATACCTCAAACTTATGAATCAAAGGAAGACTCTTTGCTTTTAGAAATCAGTCACATTTCTTTTTAATTTGTCAACCTACCACAAACTGCATGAATGTAGTTTGCATCATTTTGCTCGTACTTGAACTCGAACCCCTTGTGTGCCACATACTTGATTAGTTGTATTCTAAACTCTTTAGCCCCACCATTAAATATACTTCCAATACCTTGCTTTATGATATCAGCCCAAGAATCAGATAACAATACTTTCTTTCAATGTTTGGGCAAATATCATAACATTCTTTCAATGTTTGGGCAAATATCATAACATGATATATGACTGTTTTCTCAGAGAGCTCCTCATACTGGCCACTAATCCAATGATGTTCAAGATAAAGTGATAACAGAAATGTTTAACTATCCAGCTAATAATTGATTACTAATAATATTATTATAATTAAATAATTAATAATAATAATGTAATATTTATTAAAATTGAAAAATAATATATTTGAAATATCTGCTTGTAATTTGCATCAAGCCCGTGGCCGCCAATTTCATTAACCAACTAATCTTAATTAATCAAACAAACAAATCCATTGTTTTACTTTATTTTTTTATTTTTATTTTATATTAATGGATAGAATAGAATCTGTCTTACATAAGGGATTCGTGAGATGGTCTCATTCAAGACCTGCCATTTTTTGTTGTGGGAAGTATTTAAAGAGTTTGATTATAAGATGCATGGTGAGAAAATGCGGTCTGGATCTTCTATTACATTTTAGTGTTATATTTTTTATTGCAAATTATTGAATGATTTACACGTATGATATAATAAAATCTACCTAAAGTTATATATCAACCTTAGGGGAGAATGATTGAGATTTTCCTTCCATACATAACACTCATCAAATGTATGTAATAAGAGATATAACACCATAATATAGTAGAACATCCAACATCAAGAACACGATGGAGAAGTTAGCACAAACACAACGTAGATTTATTTATTCATTACGCCATATATTTGAGGTAGTAAAAACCCAAATATACATATTACACAACAAACAACGTCAACATATAACATGTAGATGGAGGACAAATGATAGATGGATGTTGTTATAACTCCAAATTCCATGGCTCCTTATCCTCCATACCAATTACATATATTTACGCCCTTTTACGCCACCTGCATCGTTGAATAAATATAATCATTTCTTTCACCTTTTCTTTTTCCATGAAATATATAAACTAAAAGAGTAATTATTTTTCAAATAAAAGAACGAAATAAATTACGATATATGTTAATTAATGAAATACTCCTAAATGAAATTAATAGGGAAAAGAAAAGTGAGAATAAGTAATGAATATACTTACACCATTGAAGGTCGGGGCAATCGATCAAGTAATTCACTGACATATCCAAAAGCAAACATGTTTACTATATAACTCGAAGAAATATATGGTAGGAATGAATTAAGTGTATTGTAGTGAGGCAAAACTAAGAAGGTGGAAGGTTGTTTATATATAATGTCCGCTGTTAGATTCTCTATGTCATTTTGGTACATCATTTCCTGTATCATATCGTTGAATAGATGACACGTAGGAGAGATAGAAAAATTATACCCTAAAAAGGAAAGGTAAAATTCTAGGGCAATAGTTAAATTTCTTTCCTTCTTACGTGTCAATCATTTGAGGTGTGACAAAAAAGATGATGTACGAAAAGAAGATCCAATATAATTAATTAGTTTAATACGACAACCTATTTTCCTTAGTTTATTTTTAGATTTTTTTTTTTAAAAAAAACGACAATAGGAATGGGCAATCTAACACTTTTCGCTTATCAGAATCGTTTGACAAAATGAATTTCGTGAGATGATAAAAAATTATAGTATTTTAAATAAAAAGCTTTGATGAAAAGTGATGATCAATGAATTGAATTAGAGGTGTTCTCTTGTTTACCCGAATACTCAAAGAGTATTATACACTCCATTTTAGAATTTGCTCATTTTAATGGCGCTGCACCTACTTTAATCATATACACACATCATTTATTAAATAATCAAGCCTTGTTCTTCATTTCATAAATGATTTAACATGCCTTTTCCTCTCCAAAATAGTTCAAAACTGTTTGATGGGAGATGTTGAATTTTGTGTGTCTGCTCATGCTTTAGGTTCTTCCAAGTTCTCAAAGTCGAAACCATATATATCTTTTTCGATCATACACTGAAACCGCTGCCATGTTTGACCTCCGTTCATCAATCAAATTAATTTGGCTTAACCTTTAACATCTCTTGTTAGAGTTAAATAATTAAATATTAAATGATTTTGATAGTTTAAACTTTTAGATGAAGTGAATATTTACTCTGATTTGAGAACCAAGGCCAAGTAAAGGTCCTATGTTCGAACCTCACAGCCACTCATTTATAAAAGTCACGTACAAGGCTTGAGGCAAATTACCCCACGTGAGGTGTTGTGTTAAAGTGAACTTATTATTAAGTATTAAATGACACGTGGGGTATGCTAGAGTGTACTTATTAAGTATTAAATTATTCTCCATACGTGAGGGAACGTGTTAGAATAAATTTATTAAATATTAAACGAATCTTCTCTCTTAAGTTTTAGATGGGATGCTCCTTCAACAATCTTCAACATCGATCTTTAACAAAAAAAAAAAAAAAGAGGACCTGTGTCATCCTCTTAAATCCTTATGCTAGCTTGTCTGTTTTGTTTTTTTTTTTTAATTCAAATTTATGATTATGTAATTCATTAATTGTTCTAGTTTGGATTAGTAAAATCAAATTATATAAATCTCATATATCTTTTACACATATCACATCCAAATTTTTCATACACATCATCCTTTACTCTTATACATTGATTTGACATAAAGTTAAGATTTGAATTACCGGCTTTAGATGTGATGGTCGATTAACAATCTTCAACATCGTTCATTAAAAGAAAAGACCTGTGTCATCCTCTTAAATCCTTTGTTTGTTTTCGTTTTTATAATTCAAATTTATGATAATATAATTCATTAATTGTTCTAGTTTGGGTTAGTAAAATCAGATTACAAACATAAATTTCATATATTTCATACACATATCACATCCTACTAATTTTTCATACACATCATTCCTTACTCTTACATATTAATTTTATATAAAATTATAATCTAATCTACTGAAATCCCAAAAACAAATATAAATTAATACAATTTGTTGGATTTACTAAATCCACCTGATTCTAAATCCAACTTTCTCATTCCTACGTACACTAAAAACAAACATCGTCGTGATATAGTCAAGACTGTCAAGTTAAATGTAGCCATGCAACCAAAGACTTATGCGAGACCGTCTCACGTAAGTCCTTTATGTGAGATGGATAAAAAGTGTTATCACTTTCGCTATAAAATATTATCATTTTAACTATAAAATATTATTACTTTTTATTTATATTATAAATTGTTCATGAAATAGTTTACTGCACTATTATCACTTTTATCGATTGAGTATCATTTTTCGTTAATAATGTTATCACTTTTTAACCAATTCACATAAAAACTTACATTAGACGGTCTCACACAAGACTTGCTTAGCCATGCATAGAGCTATCAAAAGTGGGTTGAGCCCACCGGGCTAACCCGCCCCAACCCACCTAAACCCGCCAATTTCTTAACCCAACATTAACCTGTCCCACAAAAAGCCCGCCCCACTCAAACCCACTAAGGTGTGGGCTAACTCACACCGCCCCACCAATCCAACATCAACCCACTTTTATAAATTGAAATAAAAAAAAATTGTCATACAAATTCTAGATTTTAATATTTAAATAATAAAAGGGACGATTACTACTAGGTACACAAAAAAACCCCTTAATCACTATGGGATACAAACATACAAAAATGTTACTACTAATTATAAAAATATATAGTGATATTCTAATATTACTCCTACAATGTGCTGCACATAAATGTTGTGTGCAGTAAGAGTTCGTGTGCAGCAACGCTTGTACAGTAACAAAAGTGTGTGCATTAAAAAACTGTGTGCAGCAAAAAAGTGTAGTGGTCCGACGACTTTTTCGGCATCCGGCCGGCGGAGCTCCAGCGGCGGCAGTTTTCAGCGATCGGCCGCCGGCGGCAGCGGCGGTCCGGCAGATTCTGGCGACCGGCCGGCGGTCCGGTGGTGGGTGGGGTTTTGGGTTTGGGTTTAAAGTGTATGAGTTTAGGGTTATATTTGAAATTTTACTTTAATATTTTAAATCAATGTATCTAATAGTAATTAGGGGTACAAAGTGTCTACCTATGAGTAATTAATCCATAATAAAAATATTACCACCCAACCCTTCCCCTACCTCCCCACCCAAACCCCACCCCCCCCTCAAAAAAAAAATTAATAAAATTTTAGATTTTAATATTTAAATAATAAAAATATTACCACCCAACCCTACCCCTATCTACCCCCACTCAAACCCCCCCATATTTTTTTAAAAAAACTTTAGACTTTAATATTTAAATAATAAAATATTATCACCCAACCCAATCCAACCCTACCCCCAATCCCCTCACCCACCCACCCCAACCCCAAGTTTTTTTAATAAAAATTTAAATTTTAATATTTAAATAATAAAAATATTATCACTCACCCCTACCTCCTATCTACCCCCACCCCAAAAATCCCACCCCAATATTTTTTTATAAAACTTTAGATTTTAATTTTTTAATAATAAAAATATTCCAAACAGTCCTACCCCTACCTACCACACCACCCAACACCACCCCCAACCCCCAAATTTTTCTATAAAATTTTAAATTTTAATATTTAAATAATAAAATATTACCACCCAACCCTACCACCCTATCCACCCACCCACCACAATCACACCCCCCCTCACCGTCAATTTTTTTAAATTTTTTTAGATTTTAATATTTAAATAATAAAAATATTACCACCCACGGATGGATGGAGCAGGCTGGATGATAATATTTTTATATATTTAAATATTAAAATCTAAATTTAAAAAATTAAAAAAAAATCGGGAGTGGGAGTGGGAGGGGAGGAGGGCGTGGGCAGGGGGTCTGGGATGGGTGGGTGAGTGGGTGGGGGATAGGAAGGTAGGGTTGGATGATAATATTTTTATTATTTAAATAATAAAATCTTAAACTTTATTAAAAAAAATTGGGCGTGGGTGGGTGGGTTGGGGGTGGGTAGAGGGTAGGGTTGGGTGATGATATTTTTATTATTTAAATATTAAAATCTAAAATTAAAAAAAATTAGGGTGGACGGGTTGGTGGGGGTATGTAGGGGTGGGTGATAATATTTTTATTATTTAAATATTAAAATTTTAATTTTTTTTTTTAAATTCTTTGGGTTTTGGTGGGGGTGAGGAGGGTGAGTGGGTGGGTAGTGGATTGGGGATAGAGTTGGGTGATAATATTGCCTTAAGTCCTCAATAATAAAAAAAAAATCAGCGGCCAGCCCCACCAGTTATTGGGAGTAATAGTGTATAGTGTTGTATCCCACATCGGTTGTAGATAACTTTACATACTCATACATTGTTGTATATTACACTTGTACATCATTAATACAATTATTCTTCTTCACAATCTCTATATGGTATCAAAGCTCCTTTGGCTTAACGTCTTGTCCTCGATCCTCTTTCTTTTTTTGTCACATTTCTCTTTTATTCCTCCATCTGTTTCACTAATCCCGCATCGTGATTCCCTTCTTTCGTTCCTTCCTTTTTTTTCCTTCTCCGGATCCTTCTCTTCATGGCTACCGAAACCACCGTTGCTGATCCCATCGCCTCTCCGGTGGCATTTAATGTTGCTTCACAGGCACCCTTGAAACTGACATCCACGAACTACGCTGCATGGAGCTTTCAACTTCGTACGCTTCTCACGGGGTATGATTTGTTCAAGTTTGTTGATGGCTCATACCCGTGTCCTACCGCCACTCACACCGTTGCCGGCGTTTCTCGGCCAAACTCAGATCACGCTTATTGGGTTTGTCAGGATCAACTGATCCTCAGTGCTCTCGTTGGTTCCATCACGCCAATGCTCATCCCCTTCATTGCGGCCACCAAAACCTCTGCTGATGCATGGAAAACCCTTGCTTCGATCTATGGGTCTTCTTCCAGGGGGTGCATTCTGGCCCTCAAAAATCGGCTACACAACCCGATCAAAGGCAGTAGATCGATCACAGATTTTATGCTTCACATCAAGAGCATTGTTGATGAACTTGCTATTCTTGGTGTCCCCACCGACATTGAGGATCTGGTCATCAAAATCTTGAATGGCTTGGACGACTCCTACAAGGAGTTGGGATTCGCTATACAGGCTCGTGATTCCGCTATATCGTTTGAGGAACTCCAGACAAGTTGCTCAATACTGAAGCCCAGCTTGCCCACAACACCCCCGCTGCCATTCTGACCAGCGCCTTTCAGGCAGGCCTTCCAGCTGCTGGACACCAGAACACTCGATGGGGTGGTGGTCAACAAGGCTGGCGATCTGGTGGCAATCAGGTGCCACCCAGCAGCAGTCGGCCCTCTGCTGCTCAATAGTCCGCCGTGCCCACGTCTCGATCTGCTCCCGGCCGTGGTTACCAAGGCCAATGTCAACTTTCTGGCACCCAGGGGCACTCGGCGAGGCATTTTCCAGAGCTGCCCCAATTCTTCCAGCCTCCAGATGCTCGCCCGCTCCCAGACCAGTAGCGGTATGCCCTCCCGATAGCACACTCGGCCTTCTCCAACCCCTCGTCGAGCGATTGGGTATTGGACTCAGGGGCGTCACATCATATAACCACCGACCTCTCCAACCTCTCCCTTCACTCTTCCTTTGATGGTCAGGATAGTGTCATTGTTGGTGATGGTACATCCTTACCTATCACATACACCGGCTCCCTATCTTTCACAGCTTTACACTCTGTCTCCTTTTCTAACTCTCTTGTTGTGCCATGCATTTCAAAAAATCTTATTTTTGTCTCACAGCTTTGTCAGCAAAATAATGTCTCTGTTGTTTTTTCTTCCACTTCGTTTCAGGTGAAGGATCGAGAGAGTGGAGCTGTCCTACTGGAGGGCCCAAGAGTTAGCGGACTTTACCTTTGGCCATTCACTCCTTCATTGTCCCCCTCAGCATCACATGCTCTCATTTCCTTTAACGAACAAGTTTGTTTGTGGGATTCTCGATTAGGTCACCCCGCCCCTAAAATACTTTGTCATGTTTTGAACTGTCATAATTTACCCTTTTCACACACCACTGAAATAATCTGTGATGCATGTAAGACTATGAAGTCTCATAAACTGCCTTTTGGTGAATCCAGTTTACATGCTTCTTCACCACTTGAATTGTTGTTTTATGATGTTTGGAGTTCTCCTATTACACCATCTGATGGTTATAAGTACTATGTTATATTTGTTGATCACTTCACCAAGTATGTGTGGCTATACCCGCTGAAACGTAAATCTGGTGTACTACCTACCTTTATTACCTTTAAATCTCTTGTTGAAAACCAACTTCAGTGTCAAATTCGAACTCTCTATACAGATAATGGTGGCGAATTCATTGCCCTACGTTCATTTCTTGTCTCAAATGGCATTACTCACCTTACTAGTCCGCCACATACTCCGGAGCACAACGGAGCTGCTGAAAGACGGCATCGCCACATTATTGATACTGCCCCCTTCACTTTTGGCCTTATGATGTTTCCACTGCCACATATCTCATTAATCGTCTTCCCAAAGACAACCTTCAAATGGTAACCTCCTATGAAAAACTATTTCACAAACAGCCGCACATCACCAAACTTCGTGTCTTCGGTTGTCTCTGTTATCCTTGGCTTCGTCCCTATACACCGCATAAACTTGCACCTCGCTCCAAATCCTGTGTCTTTCTTGGCTACTCACTCACACAAAGTGCGTATCTGTGTCTTGATTATGTTACTAACAAGGTTTTCATATCACGCCATGTTGACTTTGTTGAAACCATCTTCCCATTCTCCGAACCCGGCAATCCCTCGCCAATTCCACCTCCATCACTCTCCGCTCCACTCGATTCCTCAATACCCACACCTCCACCCATACGGCACCCCACACCGATTACTACACCCTCACCACCAGCCAGTCCTGCACTCTTGTCCAGTCAGCAGGAACCTCTGCTCCTGCCTTCACCACCTGCTCCCACTCGACATCCTATGGTGACTCGGTCTAGAAACAACATTCTCAAACCTAATCCCAGGTACTGTCTTACTTCTTCGAGTTATACAGATATTGAACCCACTACTGTCTCTCAGGCTCTGTCTACTCCCTGTTGGCGTGATGCGATGTCCTCTGAATTTAATGCCTTGCAAAGGAATGGCACTTGGGATCTGGTTCCTTCTTCCTTGGCTCAGAATATTGTTGGGTGCAAATGGGTGTTCTGTATCAAATGGCTGCCGGATGGTTCAGTAGACAAATATAAAGCACGCCTTGTGGCGAAGGGGTTCCATCAACGTCCAGGCATTGACTTCACTGAAACCTTCAGCCCTGTTGTGAAGTCAACCACAATTCGAATTGTTCTCAGCATTGCTGTCTCTCGACACTGGCCTCTTCATCAATTTGATGTGAACAATGTCTTCCTTCATGGCAATCTGTCTACTGACGTCTATATGCAACAACCGCCGGGATTCATCTCTGTGGATCATCCTGGTTATGTTTGCAAACTCAAAAAATCTATCTATGGTCTAAAGAAAGCACCGCGGACTTGGTATACTGCTCTTCGGAATTTCCTTGTCTCATATGACTTCTCCTGTACGAAGTCAGACGAATCGCCTTTTGTCTTTCACCAATAAGGTGTTCTGGCATACTTCTTGGTATATGTTGATGATCTTGTTCTCATAAGGAACGACACAAGATTTCTCTCTCCCTTTGAAGAAGCTTTGGCCTCACACTTCTCTGTTAAGAAACTGGGTGATTTGTCTTACTTCTTGGGGATTGAAGTATATCGCTCAAACGACGGCTGTCACTTATCTCAGCAAAAGTACATCACTGATCTTTTGTCTAGCCTCAACATGCTCACTTCAAAACCAGTATCCACTCCTTTGGTTGTGGGCTCTAAACTCTCATGAATTGATGGGTCTGAAGCATTTGATGCCACACAGTATCGCAAAATTCTTGGTTGTCTCCAGTATCTCCTCCATACTCGACCTGACATCGCCTACGCTGTCAACAAATTATCCCATACATGCATGCACCCACCACTACACAATGGGGTGCCGTGAAGAGACTCCTTCGATACCTAAATGGTACTCGATATCACTCTCTGTTTCTTCGGAGTTCTTCTTCTTTATCTCTTCATTGCTTTGCTGATGCTGATTGGGGAGGTGACTGTGATGACCGTTCTTCAACTGAGGCATATGTGGTGTTTCTTGGGTCCAATCTTATTTCCTGGAGGTCTCGTAAGCAACAGACGGTTGCTCGCTCTTCTACTGAAGCTGAGTACAGATCCATTGCTTCCGCTGCTGCAGAAGTTCAATGGACTCGCTCCATTCTTCAGGAACTTTGTCTTCCTTCTCTGTCAACCACCCTGATTGTTTATTGTGACCACATCAGTGCTACATACTTATGCTCAAATCCTGTGTTTCACTCACGAATAAAACACATTGCGATTGATTATCATTTTGTTCGAGATCTTGTGAAGTCTTCACAGATACGTGTTTCTCATGTATCCTCTTCTGAGCAGCTTGCTGATGCCCTCACGAAGCCACTTGCTCGGCCTTATCTCAATCTTCTTATGTCCAAGATTGGCGTTGTTTCCCCACGTCATCTTGAGGGGGCGTATTGGGAGTAATAGTGTATAGTGTTGTATCCCACATCGGCTGTAGATAGCTTTACATACTCATACATTGTTGTATATTACACTTGTACATCATTAATACAATATTCTTCTTCACAATCTCTATACCAATGACCCGCCCTACTAGTAGCCCACGCTGCAAGTGACCGCCCCACTTAAGTCTATCAAAAGGTGGGTTGTCATAAATTGTGGGATAAACTGTCCGTCAACCCATTCTGATATCTTTATCCATGCATGGCCATTCTGTTTATGTAATTTTTTTTGCCACGTAGCTGTCGTATTTAATTAAGGGCTGTATACCCACGTGCCTTCCCCCATATCCACTCTAATTATTTTCGAAATAATATAATAATTCAAACGACAATGGATTATTACCCCAATAATGGAAAACTGTTCTCTAGATCTCTCTAATTTCTTTCTAGATAAGGAGTATCAATTTATTACACCATAATCGAGCTTGTTGTAACGTCCCATCAGGCCACCGCCTTCCTCTAATGGCATACCCACGCATTTTTTATTTAAATCTAATCAAGATACTTTTATATACTCCGTTTAAACTCGGCTAAAATTGCGTGAACATGCCCCCAAATCTCACACATCCAAAAGTATATCTTTTAATATTAAATGATGTACATTTAGTATAAGAATGTGTATCCTTTATTTCTAGAAAATAAAAAAATTAATCTTTTTAGTCAAACATTTAAATTATTCATATTTCAGTCAATCTTTTTGATAAAAAATTATACCCTTATCAATTAAAGTAAATAAAATGATATACTCTTATACATCTTGTGCTGGAAACACAAGAAACAAACTCTTTAAACTCAACCAATGCTCATACACTAATTTAAACTCATTATTATGAGACCCACTATTAATATAGTTGTTTTTCTGAGATTAATCATGATGGAGATTAAATTTAAAGTAGCTAGGAACCTCACAATAACAAGCACATTCAGTTATAAACTCAGGTTTATTATTTATGAGGCCTAAATAGAAGAAAGTATACATTACTCCTACATATTATAAATTAAATAAATAAATTACAATATAAATATTAATGAAATATTTTAATTCATGAAATAGTGTTTATAAATAATTAATTAATTATAAAATGGTGAGAAAAGTTTAATAACTAATAAAAACACATAGTTATTAATTATAATAATAATAGAAAAAAGGAAATATAAATAACTTTAATTAAAATATAAAAAAAGAGGAGAAAAAATTATAAATCTAATATTAAATACTCCGTAATAAGGAAAATAAATAAATATAAGTAATTTTGATTATAGTAGTATAATTTAAAAGTTTTTTTATATGAAAAAATAAATAAAAATTTAAAAATCAAATAATATCAATTAAAATAAAGAGGAAAAATTAATAAATGGTGATAGCAAGTGTAATATTAAACTTTAGGTTGCACGGGTAACAGCAATGCCGAAAAAAGAGGATAATTTCAGATTTAGTCTCATAAGAATTGCTCAACGCCAAAAAGGTCCCAAAATTGGCAGATTTAGTCCCATATGAATTTTTCATCAAAATCTGTTAATAGTTAACGAAATATTCTGAACCATTAATAAGACCAAAATGGACTATGTCTATTTTGAAAGGCAGAAAATAATATAAATCTGGTAGTTTATAATAATATAAGATATTTTGGGATGAAAATTTTCTAAAATTATGATTATAATATCCTTATGGGACCAAAACCGCTAGCTATGAGACCAGTGTATTCCTATGGGACTATAATTGAACTGAAGGAATTCTTATGGGACCAAATGTGATATTTCCCCAGAGAAAGTGTAAACACATCGAATAATCATATTTAGAAAAATTATCAAAATTGATCCTGTAAGTATGGTCTATTCCAACTTCAATCATTTTATTGTATTTCTCACTATTGGTCCTCCGTTGTCCGATTTTAGACCTTTTGGTCTAAAATTAGTCATTTTTTCACTGGAACTTCAAAAAACTCGTTGGAAAATCATGCATGAGTTGCTTGCGCTCATGCCCGCGGTTGAAGAAAGGGAAAATATCAAAATTGGGCCTACAAGTATGGCTTATTCCAACTTCAGTCATTTTTTCATTGCATTTCTCATTTCGGTCCTCCGTTGTCTGGTTTTAGTCCTTTCGTCCAAATTTAGTCATTTTTCGCCGAAAATTTAAATAACTTGTCAAAAAATCATGCGTGAGTTGAACACGCTCAAAAAATTCATGTTCACGGTTGAAAAACCCTAATGTTTGCAGGGCCGAGAACCATCATTAAATCGAAGAAGAAACTTTGAGTTCAAGCCCTAATTGATCAATTAAGGATTCTGAACGCTGCCAACATTGTGATCGGAGTCAAAGGGCACTCGACGTCTTGGGCAGAGAATGGCGGTGGGTTTCGATCGGGATTGATATAATTCACAATCCAATTTTGTTATTTCTCGATGAACCGACATCGGGATTTTATTCAACTAGCGCTTACATGGTAGTGAAGGTTTTGCAGGGAATTGCTCAGAGTGGAAGCATCGTGATCATGTCATTTCATTAGCCTAGTTATCGGTTTCTGGGATTGTTGGATCGCATTATCTTTCCATCTCGTGGACTAACGGTTTATAGTGGCCCTCCATCGAATCTACCATTATTTTTCTCAGATTTCAAGCATCCCATTCTGGATAATGATAATCAGACTGACTTCATACTCGATCTGATCCATGAACTCGAGGGCTTACCTGGTAGAACCAAAAGTGTCGTCGAATTCAAAAAATCCTGAAAAGTGTTGAAGAGATCATCAAGTAATTTATCTCAATTTTTTATAATTAAACCAACTCCGATTACACAATCTCAAATTTATCAGCACAAGCATTTCTAGAAGGAAGCTTGTTTCCGGCGCCATAGCCACCGCCACCGCCACCACCAACGCATCTCCACCAGTCTATCATTAGTTTTGACATTCACGACTTGTCTTGGATCGAGATGGCGGTACTGTCGAAGTGACCCTTCACCTCTGAGCCAAAATCTCCATATTATTGTGCGCGTGCAACTCACGCATGGTTTTTTGATGAGTTTTAAATTTTCAGCGAAAAAAGGACTAAATTTGGACAAAATGACTAAAATCAGACAACGGAGGACCAAAAGTGAGAAATACAATAAAAAAGAATTAAATTTGGAATACACAATGCTTATAGGGCCAATTTTGATATTTTACCTTTCTTCACCCATTAACATATATGAGCACGTGCATCTCACGCATGATTTTTTGACGTATTTTTTAAATCTCCGGTGATAAAGGACTAATTTAGACCTAAGGGACTATAATTGGACAACGAAGGACTAAAAGTGAGAAATGCAATAAAAAAAAGGATTGAAATTGGAATAGGTCATACTTATAGGACCAATTTTGATATTTTCTCTCATATTTATAATACTCCATCCGTTCCAAAAATACATGCACGTATTTAAAATTTATTGCGTTCCTTAGATTGGGTTTTACCATCTATTCATTAATCATCAAGATTTTATCTGATCTAAATGTGCAGATTTACAATAATGGAGTACTAATATTTTACCCCTTTGATTTAAGACTTATTTTTACCATATTACTCCCTCCGTCCCACGTATTTTTACCCACTTTCTATTTTGGGGTGTCCCACGTATTTTTACCTATTCCATTTTTGGTAAAAATACATAATATTTTATTACTTACTTTTTAAAATCCCAACAACTTTAATTACTTTTTTTACACTTTATTCATCATTCCCAATAACTTTATTCACTTTTTCTTTTTAAATTATTAATTTATCCCTACTTTATCTTACATTATATATTAAAAAAATAAAACGTTTTAATCTCCGTGCCCGTACAAACGGGTAAAATTACCCGGGACGGAAGGAGTATTATAATTTATTACATTACCTTGTTAAAATTTTTATCGTTAATTCATTCAAAAATTAATGGATATATGTAATTATTATCGTATAGCTGTATACATGGAATATCAAAACTATGTAAATAAAAGAAAACAAATAGAAAAATTGCTAATAAAAATGTTTTGGGCAAGTCTTGTGTGAAACCGTCTCACGTAAGCTCTTACGTTAGACGGATAAAAAGTGATAGCCTCATTAACGAAAAGTGATACTTAATCGATGAAAAGTGATAATGGTGCAATGAACTATTTCATGAACAGTTTATAGTTCAAATAAAAGTGATAACATTTTATAGCGAAAGTGATAAAATTTTATAGCCAAAGTGATAATAATCTTATCACTTTTTATCCATCCGCCCACTAGCAATGAGTCTTATTTCGTTATTTTGTTGTCTGCCCTAAAGGGTCTCATTTCCCTTACGTAAACCTTTATGTGAGACGGTTTCACACATGTCTCTTAACTAAAATGCCCTTTTCTTTCATCCCTAATGTAGTTATTTGTATCAGTTAAGTCGGTAACTAATTTGATTGGTTAATTACATTAGGTTATTTGTATCAGTTAAGTCCTGTAACTAATTTGATTAGTTAATTTATATCATATTTGAAATGTCACGTAAGGTGCCTCATTTAACATTTTCCGACGAGAATTAAATATTCAAGCAAAAATTGGATCAAAGTTAACAAGTTAAATTCTCCTTCCATCCCCAAGCTACGAGTCTCATTTTGTGGTTTGGGGTTCACCCTAGAGGGTCTCATTTTCCTTTTTAAACATATATGATTCAAACACATCACTAATAAAATTAAAATATGAGACCCACACACCCTTAATACAATTACTTACCATACATTAAAGAATAATATTACTTAATCCACGTACAAAAAACAAATAGCACCCTTGTAGGCTGATGAAGGGAGTATAATATATACGAGACCGAATTGAAAAAAAAAAGTTGTGGAACCAACCAAAATTTTAACTCATTAATTCGTACCAAGAATAATATGATATTTTTGGTTGTGGAAAGTATTTAAAGAGTTTGATAATAAGATGCATGCATGGTGAGAAATGATGGAGAAGTTTGCACAAACACAACGTAGATTTATTTATTTATTACGCCATTTATTTGAGGTATATATAGAACCCCAAATATACATATTACACAACAAACAACATCAACATATAACATGTAGATGGAGGAGAGGACAAATGATAGATGGATGTTGTTATAGCTTCAAATTCCATGGCTCCTTATCCTCCATACCCATTACATATATTTACGCCCTTTTACGCCACCTGCATCGTTGAACAAAATATAATCATTTATTTCACCTTTTCTTTTTTCATGAATTATATAAACTAAAAGAGTAATATTTTTCATATAAAAGAACGAAATAAATTATGATATACTCCATGTTAATTAATGAAATACTCCTAAATGATAGTAGGGAAAAAAAGGGGAGAATTAAGTAATGAATATACTTACACCATTGAAGGTCGTTGAAATCGGTCAAATTCACTAATATATCCGAAAGCAAACATGTTTACTATAACTCGAAGAAATGGAAGGTTAGGGTAGGAATGAATTAAATGTTTCGTAGTGAGGCAAAATTAAGAGGGTTGAAGGCTGTTTATATACAAGCAATTTGAGACCTAGAGTTGTCAAAACGAATCCAGTGTGGGTCAAACCGTATCGCCACACCTATCGTAACCTGCCCTACAAATAATCCACCACGTTTAATTTAAAAAGAAGAAAGATTGACAATGTCCGTTAATTAGCTGTTTGGATTCTCTATGACATTGGTACATAATTTCCTATGTCACACCTTGAATGAATAACACATAGGAGAGATAGGAAAATTATTCCAAAAAAAGGAAAGCTTAAATTCTAGGTGTAATAATTAGATTTATTTCCCTTCTTATGTGTCAATCATTTAATGTGTGACACAGAAGATGATAAGTTAGACTCTTGTGTCCCCATGTGCCCAAGGTGTGTAAGGGTACAACATTTTGTTCTAAAGGGTATACACTTTAATTAATAAGAGTATAATTTTTTCATTAAAAAGATCGACTGAAATATGAATAGTATAAATGTTTAATTAAAAAAATATTTTTTTCAGGAAATAAAGACTACATGTTCTTGTATTAAAGGTTATACCATTTAATAATAAAGAATACTCCCTCCATCCCGTTTCAATATTTACGTTTCTATTTTGCGCGTTTCATTTCAATGTTTACGTTTTCCTTTTTAGAATATGGGATCCACCTAAAACAATTAATATATCATCCAACACTTATACACCTACCCACTTTGCATTAAATATTATATTTTTCAACCCACTATCTATTAAAATATTATACTCCTTAATCAACGTGCAAAAAGCAAATATAAACATTGAAATGGGACGGAGGAAGTATAACTTTCGAAAAATGCAAAATTTGGGGCCGTGTCCCAAAGGCACTCAAATTTTAATCGAAGATGATGTACGGAAAGAAGATCCAGTGTGATTAACTAGTTCAATCCGATAACCTATTTTCATTAATTAGTTTATTTTTAGATTTTTTTTAAAAAAAACATCAATACGAATGGGCCAATCTACAAATGCTGCTCCACTACAATCCAAAAATGGGTGGGTTGTATTGGACCCACCAATATAAGACATTTTGCTTGTTTGAATCGTTTCACAAAATGAGTATCGTAAAATAGATAAAGAGTGATGAATATAAAGATTTGATGAAAAGTGATCATCAATGAATTGAATTAGAGGTGGTCTCTTGTTTTCTCGAATATTCAAGAGTATTATACACTCCATTTTAGAATGGAGTTAATTTAAAATTAAAATCGTCTCATACTAATTTACTTTTTTTAAAATAGTCTAAAAATTTAATTTTTTCGAAATAATCTCATAACTTTTAAATTTTCACCAAAATAGTCCTTTTTGGTTAAAATTTTTCAATTTTTGAAAATCCACGGAATGAGACTGAATCGGTGCTTTTCCAATTAATGTTGTGGGACGAAAATAAATGTTATAACTATTTTGAAACTTTTCCAAAAAAAGTAAAAAGGTATGGGATGGTTTAAATTTTAAACTCTTTTAGAATGTGTTCATTTTAATTGCGCTGCACCTACTTTAATCATATACACTTATCATTTACTCCCTGTCCATTTTTAATATATTCATTTTACTATTTTGGGTCGTCCACCCTTAATTTATCTATTTTCTTTTTAGGTATATGGGACTCATACCTTCCACTAATAAAAATAAAATATGGAACCCACACCCTCCACTAATACAACTACCCACTCAGGGACGGACCTTGGCCCAGTACCCCTGAGATTTCCAAAATATTTACTATATATATGTAGTAAACCTAGCCAAGTTAATCAATGGCCAAGTGGTTTGCTTGTTAACCGTTAAGTGAGAAGTCATATGTTCGATTCCTGTGTTACACAGTGCTCCATTTTTTTTCTTTATTATTATTTCTCCCTATTTTTCTTTAATTTATTATTTTTCTATTTTTTTAAAATTTCTTTCTTTCTCCCTCTAGTTTAATTAATTAATAAAAAATGATATATTATTATTTCTCCCTATTTTTTCTTTAGTTTATTATTACTTCTCCCAATTTTTTCTTTAGTTTATTATTTTTTCTTTTTTTTAAATGTCTTTCTTTCTCCCTCTACTTTAATTAATTAATAGAAAATGATAATAGTGAAGTGCATGATTTCATGAACTTTTATACTATTAATAAAAAGTAATAATATTCTTAATAAAAATTTATTAATATATTTTATAAAAAATAGTAATTGTTTAAGAAAATATATAAACAATTTCACATAAGTGTTCTCCTTAATGAATTTGGGCCCCTCTGACCGCAAATCCTGGGTCTGTCATTGTACCCGCTACACATAAAATAATAACACTCTTTAATCCACGTGCAAAAAGCAAATTAATACATTAATGTTGAACGGAAGGAGTATTATATATTCAAGCCTTGTTCTTCATTTCATAAATGATTCAACATTTCTTTTCCTCTCCAAAACAGCTCCAAACTGTTTGATGGGAGATGTAGAATTTCGTGTGTCTGCTCATACTTTAGGTTTTTCCAAGTTCTCAAAATCGAAACCATACATGTCTTCTTTGATCATACACATCACTAGTAAAATCATACTCATCAAAACGCTGCCATGTTTGACCTCCTGTTCATCAATCAAATTACTTTGGCTTAAACTTTAACATTTTTGTTAGAGTTAACTGATTAAATATTAAACGATTTTGATAGTTTAAACTTTTAGATGATATGAATATTTACTCTGGTTTCAGAACTAAGGCCAAGTAAAGTCCTATGTTCAAACTTCACTGCCATACAATTATAAAAGTCCATGTACACGATTTGAGGCAAATTACCCCACGTGAGAGGTGTGTTAGAGTGAACTTATTATATTAAATGACACGTGGGGTATATTAGAGTGAACTTATTAAGTATTAAATGATTCTTCATACATTAGAGAGTTTAAATCATTTTTGGTCCCGTAACAATATTGAATTTTTGATTCTGTTACAAAAAAATAAGATTTTAAATTACATCCCGTAACTCTTGAAATTGGCCAATTTTGGTCCCAAAGTCACCGGAAGCTCATTTTTAAGCCCGGAATTGCACATGCACCGGCAGCTGAGTCGTATGTGGCAATTCAGACTAACATGGACCAATCAAAAATACACATCACCCTCTACCACAAAAATTAATTCTATTTTCCATTTCCACATCATATATAAAATTTAAATTAAATGGATAATTAATAAAACAGATAAATAATAATACTCAAACATTTAATATATTATTTGAATCAATTACTGAATACAAAATAAAAATTAAAAATAAGAAAAAAAAATGTTGACCCCAAATTTTCCCCATTGAAGAACCCTAGTTCTTATTCCCGACCACAATCAATCGACGACGATAGAAAACGGGCTCGAATAATTCATTAGACTAGTTTTTATTCTTTTGCTTCCTCCCCCAATAATTTAACCCCACTTCACTCCTTCAATCCATTCTTCATTTCTCTCTCTCGCATTCATGGACTGCTCCAGCAGTGATTCCTTCGCACTGGATTCCGATGGAACAACGACGAATCAGAAGAAGCCGTCCGAATCGAGCCACATCATTCTGGGTCAGGCCGCCGATTTCCACGTTGTAGGGCGGAGCAGGAGCCGGAGGAGGCGAACGCGCGCGAGGAAGATCTCCAAGGACGGTGGAGCCGATGAAGAATTGGCGAATAAGAGAGGCGAGGTGGAGAAGAGGATATCATCTCTCCAGAAGATCGTTCCCAGCGGCGAAAGGCTGCCGGTGGAGGATCTGTTCGAAGAGATGACGGAGTACATATTGGAACTCGAGTGCCAGGTGAAAGCGGTGAAAGGGTTCTTCAATGGGGAAAATTTGGGTCCTTAGCGCATCCCGTTTTTTTTCTTAGTTTTAATTTTTAATTTGTATTTTGTGTACAGTATTGATTGTTTCGAATGATATATTAAATGTTTCAGTATTATTATTTATTTGTTTTATTAATTATCCATTTAATTTAAAATTTTATATATGATGTGAAAATGGAAAACAGAATTAATTTTTGTGGTAGAGGGTGATGTGTATTTTTGATAGGCCCATGTTAGTCTGAATTGCCACATAGGACACAATTGCCGGTGCACGTGCAATTCCAGGCCTGAAAATGGGCTTCCGACGACTTTGGGATCAAAATTGGCCAATTTCAAGTATTACGGGACGAAATTTAAAATTTTACTTTTTTGGGACAGAATCAAAAATTCAATATAATTACGGGACCAAAAATGATTTTAACTCTACATTAGAAGACATGTTAAAATAAATTAATTAAATATTAAATGAATTTTCTCTCTATAAGCTTTTGATGAGTTGCTCGTTTAACAATCTTCAACATCGATCCTTAACAGTAAAGACCTGTGTCATCCCCTTAAATCCTTATGCTTTTTTGTTTTCGTTTGTTTAATTCAAATTTATGATTATGTAATTCTTTAATTGTTTTTGTTTGGGTTTGTAAAATCAAATTATTACACACATCATTCCTTATTATTACATACATCAAGTTATTATTATACACATCATTCCTTATTATTACATATTAATTTGACATAAAGTTAAGATTTATTGTATTGGCTTTAGATGAGATGGTCCTTTAAAAATCTTCAACATCGATCCTTAATAGAAAAGACCTGTGTCATCCATTTAAATCCCTTGATTGTTTTCGTTTTTTTAATTCAAATTTATGATTATGTAATTCATTAATTGTTCTAGTTTGGATTAATAAAATTAGATTACATATATCTCTTACACACATCAAATCTTAATAATTTTTCACACATATCATCCCTTACTTTACACATTGATTTTGCATAAAATTAAAATCTATCCTACTGTAATTCCAAAAGCTATTATAAATTAATACAATTTGTTGTATTTATTAAATCCACCTAATTTTAAATCCAACTTTCTCATTCCTGTATACACTAAAAAACAAACATCTCCGTGACATCGCGAAGTTAAATGTAGTCATGCAGGCAAAGACTTGTGTGAAACTGTCTCACGTTAGATTTTACGTGAAACGAATTAAAGGCATTATTATCACTTTCGCTATAAAATGTTATCACTTTCGCTATAAATATTATCACTTTTTATTTATACTATAAATTGTTCATGAAATAGTTCACTGCACCATTATTATTTTCATCCATTAAGTATCATCTTTCGTTAATGATATTCTCATTTTTTATCAGTCTCATGTAATGATATACGTGAGACGGTCTCACAAAAAACTTGTCTAATCAACCATGCATGGTCATTCTGTTTGTGTGTATGTTTCACTACAAAAATCTATTTTTTACTAACGGAATATTCCGTTGGTAAAAGCCTTAATTCCATTATTAAATTGGCTTACCAACGGATTAGAAACGGAATCCGTTGGTAAAGTGGTAGTTGGTAAATTTTTAGCATCGAAAAATAAATTATGTTGGTAAATAATTTCGTTGGTAATCCGTTGTTAATAATTCCGTTGCTAATTTATATAATAATTTCCCTTGGTAATCCGTTGGTAATTAGCAAATGATTGAATTCTGTTGTTAAAATAGAGAATAATTCAGTTGACATTCCGTTGCTAAAACACGTTGGTATTCCGTTGCTAAAACAAAAATGTTATTTTTGTTGCTAATTCATTGGTAATTACTAACGGATTATGTCGGTAAATAATTTCGTTGGTAATCCGTTATTAATAATTCCGTTGCTAATTTATATAATGATTTCCCTTGGTAATCCATTGGTAATTACCAACGTATTGAATTTCGTTGTTAAAATAGAGAATAATTTCGTTGACATTTCGTTGCTAAAACAAAAATGTAATTTTTATTGCTAATTAATTGGTAATTACTAACCGATTGAATTTTGTTGGTAAATTCGATTACTAAAAAAATATTTTTTTAAGTGTTTTTGACAGCGTAGCTGTCGTATTTAGTTAAGGGTTGTAACCCACGTGCCTTCCCCATATCACTCTAATTATTTTCTTTTATTCTTGAAATAATATAATAATTCAACCGACAATGGATTACACCAATAATGGAAAACTAGTCTCTAGATCTCTCTATTTTCTTTCTAGATAAGGAGTATCAATTTATTATAATCGAGCTTGTTGTAACGTCCCATCTGGCCACCGCCATGCACTAATAGCATCCACACGCCTTTTTTATTTAAATCTAATCTGATACTTTTTGGGAAATTAAAATTTTTGGTTCATTAACTTATACTTATTTTAAAATTCGTCCATTAATTTTCTTGTTTCTGAAATCAATCTATTAAATTCAAGAAACTCAACTTTTTTGTCCATCAACTGTAATAATGATGTGGCATTTTTTTTTCCAATTTCATTTTTTTTTAAATTTATGCTAGAAGGATATGAAGTAATCTGATGCGGTATTAAAAAAAAACAGAAACTGAGATTCCCAAATTTCTAACCCTAATACTATCTTGTAAATTCCCCAAATCAAAGAACACAAACATATTCTCATTTTGATTCTAAAATAAAAAAATCAGAGAAGACATAGTATCCATTAAAAATTTTCCTTTTCTCCCAATCATAGTTTACTGTCTATTATTCTCAATCCAAGCTCCTGAACTCAGCTCCCCAGTGTCATCAATGGTCAACATCTGCAGGTGGAGCTCCCCCTGTTTACTCACCAAAAACCCCAAAACATCTCCCACGTGCTTCATTTGATCGACCAGGATGTGCAGCAGGATCAGCTCCGGCGCCCTCACCATCGTCGCCGGCATCTCCTGGCTGCTCTCGAGAGCCGGATGGAGCTTATATGTTAAATGATCACCTCATCTAAAAGTTTAAGCTGTTAGATAGGAGAATCGTTTAATATTTAATTAATCACTCTAGCACGCCTCCTCACATGCAGGCGAGTTAACTTATCACTCAAGCATTGAGTGTGAAATTTTTTCATATGAAATTTTTTCATAAATGGGTGATAGTGAGGTTCGAATCCCAGACCTTTCATCAGGCCAGACTCTAATATCATGTTAAATGACCACCTCATCTAAAAGCTTAAGCAGTTAGATAGGAGAATCGTTTAATATTTAATTAATCACTCTAACATTATAGATGACTGCGCTGGAGAGCGGTTTGGAGACAAAGATTTGAGTTGCAAGTACAGTGGATGCACTGCGTCTTGGGAGCTCACGATTCCAAAAGCCACCGTAGAACAACGCTTGCGGCCATTAAGATTGATGCTTTCTCAGGCGCTGGGCTATAAAATGAGAATTAGCAGCGGGAAATCTCCTACCCTCACTCATTAGATACAATTCATTCATCCACAAATGATCAAGTTACGGTATAGACATAAGTCTATGAGGAAAATTTAGGGATTATAGATTTGGGTGTAAAAGAATTTTTTATTTTGGAATTAAAATGAGAACAGGTTTAATTTCATATCCACGCATTTAAAAATTGAAATTGGAAAAACAAATGACACGTCATTATTACCGGATGAGTTACCCTTTGTAGCGGGTTGATGGACGAAAAAGTTGAGTTTCTTGAATTTGATGGACTGATTTCAAAAATAAGAAAACGAATGGACCAATTTCAAAATAAGTGTAAGTTAATGGACAAAAAATTTTATTTTCCCATACTTTTATATAGGGACTCAATTGAGAATGCCCTGTTTCAAATATGGGACACCAAGTCTGCCCTAATATTTAAAAACCATCTCATTTGCGTACTTTTTCATTTATAAATTCCAACTACCCCTCATATGTCAGTTCTTTTTCTATTTTTTTGGAAATTCGAAAAGTGGGTGGTTAGTTGGTTTTTATCCTCTCTCTCTCTATCTTCTTTCTCCCTATTTCTCTTGCGGAAACAGGTCTCCATCCGGCCAACTGCGTGCTTCCCTCATCATCTCCTTGTCGAATAGTGGCTGAAGTGGAATATGGATAATCAGGTAAGTTAGTATTTCAATTTGGGGGTTTAGGGTTTAGGGATTCGTCGGACAGGGTAATTTTACAGAATTAGGGTTTGACATGTCACAAGTGTTTAATTTTGGGACGTCTGAATAAAAATCCGGCAAAAGAAATTAATTGGAATTACGTCTGTAAATTAAAAGTAATTAATTCATTTTTTTTTGCATGAATGTGGCATTTTCCAGTTTTTATAAAACTGTTAATGTGTTTATAAAATAATTTGTTTGCATAGATATATGTATTTAGTGCAATTGATTATTTGTTGATGCATGTTTGTTAAATTGAGCATGATACTGTATGTCTGAAAATGTTTTGAGCCTAAATCTGCCTGTCCACGAGGAACTAGCTATGTCTGCCGTTGTTTTTATTCCAATTGTTCGTGTTCGCCGATGAAATAGTTAAGAATTTGCATGTCCGTCGATATTTTAAGCATAATTGTGCATGTCCGCCGATGTTTTGAGCCTAACTGTACTTTTCCGCCGATGAATAAATGATTTTTTTGCATGTCCGCCGATATTTTGGGCCTAATTGTTCGTGTCTGCCGACGAAATAGCTATAAATTTGCACGCCCGCCGTGTTCGAAACTTTGCAGATCTTGTCCGCCGATAAAATTGTTTTGTTATTGCATGTCAGTTTAAGGCTTAATTTGATTGTCTGCCGATATTATTGATGATTATTGCATGTCCGCCTATGAAATCAACCTAAAATAGTGTTTCCTCCGATGAAGTCGACAAATAATTGCATGTCCGCGAATGTATGCAGTTTTACATGCTTGTCCGGCTATTAAAACGTGTCTTAAATTGCATTCCCGCCGTGTCAATAACATGTCAGTTGATTTGCTTTTTTTTAATAACACATTTTCGGACATGAACATGATCTAATTTGAGTTTTTCGTGGAGAGTGAGTATTTCCGGTGCAATTAAACTGTTGGTGAATTACTAAATTTTAATTGATTTTATAATAATAGAAAAGATGAATTATATTAGACTATAATTGAACCATATTTTTAGCAACACATTGTTTTGAAATGTCAAATAAATCATTTGTATATAGTCTTCTTAGTCAAGTATTATATCTAATCGAGTTGGCATGCACTGTAGTGGAGCTGGAAACGGTTTGGTCTTCAATCTCGAAAAGTAGGAACTAAAGGGTATTGTAGGCCGACAAAAGTCCTGAACTACATACGAGAGGTGTTTCAGAGAAGCAGTGATCAAACAGTTGTGATGTTTCGTAGATGTTGTTTTGGTCATTTTTTTAGACCTAGATTTGGATTATGGGACCCCTAAGGCATTGCATCAGTTGTTGTGTTGGGAGGTTCTGATTCCAAGTTCAGATAGGTACACCAGATACTTCAGGGTGTCCGATCAGGTTCTTAGCTTCACACAAATGGAGTTCATGCTTGTTATGGGTTTGGGGTTTGAAGATGCGCCACTTACGTAGAGAACAGATTAGGAGCAGATTGAGAACTCTCTGGGGATTGTTGACCACACAACACCAGAGAGTTGACTTTGGGACATACTGCAGAAGATCAGAGGTGTTCTTCTCAGATCATCATCCTCTACACCAACCCAGAAGTACGGTAAACGATTTAATTGCTTCCGCTGCTTATTGTTTATCTGAAATCCTAATGGATCACGTTGAACCGCACGATCCAATTGCCAACAGATTCATGATGATGATGATGATGATGATGATGATGATGATGATGGGGATTTTGACCCCAATGATGAGGTTGAGCTACCAGGTGATAGTTTCTATGCTAGCTTTCGTCTGAAGAGGGTTTTAGTTGATGAACTTATGAAAAGATTCGTTAAAATACATTTAAGGGCCATAGTTGAACGTATTTTCGTATTTATTTGTTTCATAAAAAAAATCATCTTAAAACAAATGTAAACAAAAACATAATAAAACCAGGAGGACATACTATTTTAGAATAAAAACATAAATTCAATTTTTAAAAATAATAAAAAGATTAGACAACATTCAAAATATATTTTTTAAAAATCTATTTATACGTATTCTAATTAATACTTTCAGGCATTTAAGTAAATTTTTAATAATCTTAATATTCAAGTACTTAATACTTATATACAATGTATTTATTATTATTTTTAAATAAAATTTGATTATACAGATTACCTGTATAGATAATTGAAATTTTAAAATTCTTCCGTTAAATTTAATATCTAAAGAAAGGAAATGAAGTTGAAAATATCTTAATTATTTTAAACTATTTATTGATATAGTAAATTGGAGTGTGGAGTTAAAATCATTTTTGATCCCATAACTCTAGAGAATTTTTGATTTCATCCCAAAAAAGATAAAATTTTTAATTGCGTCTCATAACTCTTGATATTGGCCAATTTTGATCCCAAAATCGCCGGAAATTAACTTTTTGGCCGGAAAAATTGAGGCTTTCCGATAGCTTCATCCAACGTGCCAATTGAGGAAGAATTTAGACCAATCATCCCAAATGCAAGATAATGGCCGCCATTAATGGCGTTTATTGACCTCTCCAGAACAACTCAAACCTAGCTAATCTCATCATCTTTAAACATCCCACCACCACCACCGTGTATGGCGGAGCTAATCAGTTTCGGGTGAGAAGAGTGTTAACTTTTCGTCCACATTATTCTTCCCGAAAGATAGAAAACCTCTCGCTGATTCTTCATTCCAATAATCTACTTGGTGATTAGGCTTCTCGAAATTCAAATTGATCGGGCCTTTATGTGGCCTGAACGTCATACCTCCACTGTGCCACCCCTTGAATTGCTGCACCAGGGCCCGGAAGTTGTTTGCGTCGGCCGTCAGCAGGGTGGTCGGCGCCTTCTTCGATGCCCGGGACCGCCTTTTGCTACTCTGTTTTCCGATCCCGCCTTTCGAGAAAAACCCTCCTCCTCCATTGCTGCCAGACAACGGAGAAGAAAGCTTGGGCTGGACGATTCGTTGTTCGAATCGGTCGAGCCCGAAGCGAAGAAGGATTCGTCATAGGAAAAGTGGGAGTTCTGCATGTTGCTGAGATGGTAGTAATTATGTCCTAATATGTGTTGTCGGTAATTATGGGAGTTTTGGGGGAGGTGGATTACCATATCTCCTCATGGAAGCCTTCGAGCTCAACTCCATGTCCATGACACGGAATAACGTGTTCACCTTAAAACGTACGAGTTGACAAAATGATTGGTCCTAATTCTTCCTCAATTGCCACATTGGATGAAGCTACCGGAAAGCCTCAATTTTTCCGGCCAAAAAGTCAATTTCCGGCGATTTTGGGATCAAAATTGGCCAATATCAAGAGTTACGGCACAGAATAAAAAATTCTCTATAATTATGGAACTAAAAATGATTTTAACTCTGGAGTGTGCCACATATGTTATTAAAGAATTTTATATAAGAAACATATATTAAATCGATTTCAATGGAGGACATGGAACTTAAGGAAAATTTAATCGGCGGACAAGATTTTTAAAGCGTCATTCATCGGCGGACAAGATTTTTAAAGCGTCATTCACCGGCGGACACGCAATTTATGGGTTCAATTATCAGCGGACATGCCAATTAAAAGTAATTTCATCGGCGGACACACTTCTTGTGGCTTAATTTAGCGGCAGACAGCGAATCCAAAGTGATTTCAAAGGAGGACAAGGGAAAGAGGCTGAATTTACCGGCGCACATGCATATTTTGAGCATTGTCATCGGCGGACATGCATATATAACACTAATTAATCGGCGAACGTGCATATTTGCACAATTACGTCATTGGACATGCATGTTGTGAGCATTTATATCGGCTGACAGGCATATTTTGAGCAATTACTTCAGCGGACATGCATATTTAAATCAAATTCAATGGCGGACACAAGAAATCAGACAATTACATCAAGCGGACATGCAATCTAATCTCTATATGTTAGGCGGACATGCTCTTTACATGGAATTAATAGGCGGACATGCTTTTTTAGCTTCAATTTCATGTCGGATTTAGAATATTGAACTCAATTTCATGATCTCATGATTAAACACCTGCATTCCTAACTTAATAAACTTCAAAAACCCTATATACTCTAACAACCAAAACATTATAACCTACGTACAAATATATTAACAACATGATGGAAGAACAGTAAAACCCACAAATAAAATACAATTCAAACATTGTGAGGATCCTTATCAGTTGTCTAACTATCAAAGTTTTGACAAAGATGGTGGGTAAATAGAGGGACACATCTTCAGTAAGTATGCTCACAAAATATTTGGAAGGATTTTCAGGAGAAATGGAGTTTGAACCCACTTCGTCCACTGATAATTCTCGTTTATTGGTGGTGTATTGATTTGGTAGGCGGGGACAGTGAGAGAGTTAAATGTGACAATAAATTGACTGCATTGTATGCTGCCTTAAAGAAGGGTATTAAATGAGGTCTTGTCCGGTGGTTGCTTTAACTTAAAAATCAATTTTTACTGAATTTATTTAAATTAGTGTAGTGCAGGCGTACATGTGTTAAATTAAATAATTTAATAAATATTATAATTATATCCGGCGGTAATAAATATTTAATTTGCTTCCGGTGCATGTGTGGTGCATTTTTACTGAATTTATTTTAGTTAAATTAATTAATTTAATAAATATTATAATTAAATTCGGTGGTAATAAATATTTAAATTGCGTCCGGTGCATGTTTAGTGCAAGTGTACATGAATTTTAATTCTTTAATTAATTTGTGTCCGTTGTTCAGGCATATCAGGAAAAATATTTTTTGTATATGATTTATTCTTTTATGTGTCATAAAGATGTCTTAATGCAGTCTGACACAATACTTGTGTCCTCCAACTATACCTCGCATCTCATTCCCAATGCAAACAGGTAGACTACCCTTAGGAGTATTCATGGCATTACACCTATTTAGTGGGCAAATTAGATGTAATGCAATTGTTAGGGCATTTTAGATGAAACACATTCCATTTAGGTCATTCCTTGACATTTCCTTTTATACTTCATTTAAACTCAACCAACGTTCATACCCTAATTTAAACTCATTATTTATGAGACCCAGTGTTAATAGTTGTATTTGTGAGATAACTTTGATAGATATTAAGTCTGAAGTAGCAAAGGTACTTCACACTAACAAGCCCATCTAACATAAATCTAGACAAAATAGCAGAACAAGCACTCTTTCTTTATTAAGTTTAATCACTTGGAACATACATACACCACAAGTTCTCAACTCTCAAAGAAGACATGTGAATTAAGTAGAAAACCTACCTCAAGGGAGACATATAAATAGCTTCTCCAAACAGTAAAGAGGCTATTTATATGTTCCCCTTTGCTCCCCACATGCTCTCATGTTGCCCTAACCTTTGCTCAATGGAATGACGCCACATGTTATGGGAAAATCAGATTTGTTATGAGTGGAGGAGGTTAAAGCTGCAAAGGTAAATGTGCAGGTGGTCCATGGCCTTTAAAACTTTGCTATTCGTTGAGAGATTGAGGCATGCATTTGGATGTTGTCCTTGCGATGGTAATGGAGAGTGACTTGTTCTTATCCTTTTTGCTCCTTATTCCGAAATAGACATTGGATCTGCTCCCGTGTGTTTTGAGGTCTGACCTTATGGTCAGCCAAGAGCTGAGCATTCACAATGTGGTTATGCCCGAAAATGTTTAATATGCAGCCGACCTTATGGTAATAAGGTCGCCCCTGAGTGCCTATGGACTTTTTGTATGGCCTTAATTTATCTTCGGCTCATAGGCCTTTATCTTGGGTCGGTTGATTACGATGGGCTGACCTTATGATCAGACTGATAAGGTCTCTCCTTGATACTGGGAAATTGGAGATTTAGGAGGTAATACAAGTAAACAATCGGATACAATTCCTCACTCAATGGAATCCACCACAAGTTTGTAATAACTCGTCGTTTTATGAAATCCACCAAAAGACTAAGAAATAATTCGAAGAAATCCATCTTGTAGACAAGAGTAAACACTCTAACTAATTTATATTCTCACAAATTTTCTGAATGCAAATACAAAGTAATGAGGTACCATTATGGGAGCCATTACAAGACTCTAAAATACTCATGCATTAAACACTTGACTCTGCACTTACTAAATTCACTTGACCACTTTAAGTGCTTCTTTGACCACTAAAACATATGTAACATTAATAAAACAATTCATAAAGTAAATATGCTGATTTGACCAAGAATAGGTAGTTGGAAAGACTCAAAACACTCCAAATGCTTGAACTTGAACTTGACAGATTTTCGGCTCCCTCTACCACTTTTCATAAGAATTATCATAACTCCTTGTATAAAATTTCAAATAATTTTCTATTTGTTGCTTTGGAAACTAGACTAAAAGATCTTTTTATCCATATATGGCTTGCTATCTGATTCTTTCCCAATCACTGCCAGTAAATTTTCAAAATTATCCCATTTGTGATGGAATATTTTCAACATCATTCCTGGTCTTGAGGCCTTTTGTTCGGCTCTCCTTTAACTTTGGCGCATGGGCCATTGTATAAGATATGTAGATTATATTGAGCCGGCCTTATCCTCAGCATAATAAGGTCTTCCTCAGTAATGTGGCCATTTCGTAGTGTTTGGTCATATCTTTATTATTTTGTTTTGGCCATTATCGGAGTGAGATATAACACTCATAACATTAGCCCCTCGAGCACGAATAATCAGACGAGGCTGATTTATTTGGGGTCATAGTAAAATTTGGTAGATTTAGGCCTTTTCAAGCTTTTTCGAAGATTATATCCCACAAGTTGTTTATAGCTTTTTCTCATCTGTGCTGTTGTGGGTAAGCATCTCGAATTTCATATCATATGCTCTGTTTTTTGCATCTAAGTCCGACCATAAGGTCGGTTCTTGTTTTTGTAGCCCCTCGAAAATTTATGTTTTGATGTACCATGCTTTTTATCTGTGCTATTGGGCTATTTTTTTCCCTTCAATTTCTGACTTCTACGTAGTATGTAACTTTGAAAATATTGAATTTCAAATTCAAAAAATTGTCAGTTTTTATCGATAATACCTTTCGTATCAAGAGTCGTGATTCCTTTTTGTGGCTTCTCTCAATTTTGAATAGGATATCTCCTTCTCCCCTCTTCTCACTCCATATCCAAACCTTAATTTCACTTTCTCTCCTTTAGTCTTCGTCTTCGATTCGCTCTAGCTAGTTCTCTAGTTAGGATTTTTTCGCTCTCCACTCTCTTTGGTTATTCGGTAGGATTCTTTTCCTTTTCTCTTATTTTCTCTTTCCTTATTAATGAGTTGTGAGGATGCTACTCCCTCTAGTTCCGCCTAATCAGAAATCGTGATGAATTCTCTCTCTCCTCCAGAGAATATCATATCATCACATGTGATTTTTTTTAGTCACACAAATATTTTATGTGTTGGTTAAATAATACTCCCTCCATCCCACAAATATTTGTACCTTTTCTACGACACGGAGATTATGAAAAGTGATAACTTTTAGGGGGTATTATAGTATTTTTTGGTAATAAATAAATGATGAAGTATGTTAGGTGTGTTAGGTAGGAGTGGTTTTTTTGTAAATAAAGTGTATAAAGAAGTGTGATTGTGTTTGACT
The DNA here is from genome assembly GCA_023678885.1 of Pogostemon cablin. Taxonomy (NCBI): domain Eukaryota; kingdom Viridiplantae; phylum Streptophyta; class Magnoliopsida; order Lamiales; family Lamiaceae; genus Pogostemon; species Pogostemon cablin. The sequence continues at coordinate 10,568,248 of CM043009.1, forward strand.
TTTTTACTTTTTTAGACGGGTACAAACTTTTGTGGGATAAACCTAAACTGGAAGGTATATCATCTTATATGGGATAGAGGGAATATATTATCAGTCACACAATTATAGTATTTATACTCGTGTGGGTATTCTTTATATCTAAAATAATTCATAAAATTAAATTGTTAATAATAATTTTTAGTAACACATTTTAAATATCATAATTAAATTTTTTAAACTTTTTATATGACCAACTCATATAAATATTATATGCGACAATCTCATGTATATATGGCCATTTTATGTGTGGGTATATATTGGTTAATTTTCTTTTAGTTTCTGGTGGGTTGCCCATACTCTTGACTGTTTGTGAGGACGGCAATTCCACCTACTCTGACTTAGGCCTTGATTTCGAAAAATCCGAGGCCGGGGTTGCGGTGGATGCTTCTACCGTATGGGAATAGGGTGTTCCCTATACCGTCGCCAAGATTCAACCTTTTGTGACCAAAAGGCGTTCAAACTTCGTCATTACTCCAATCTTCTATATTGATTTTCTAGCTCCTTCTAAAAAAGGTCATTTGAGTCATTCTCCGAGGAATAGGGTTGTTGTATATGAGCTAATTCTCTTATTCTGACTGAGATTCCCCCTTCTCCCATCAATCTCTGATATTTTCGTTAAATGAGAGATCGCCTCTGCTCAAATGTCTCCCAACTGGTGGGCGGCTTTGATGGGTGTGTTAGTGTTGTTCTGCCGGCACAAATACAGTTTCTTGAGTCACCTGGAGATAGATGGCTTGTACAAACTCACTCCAAATACTAAAACCCGAGGGTATTATTACCTTACTCCTCAACAGCGGCGTAGGTTAATCACCACACTTCCAACTTCTATAAAGAAGTGGAAGAACTATTGGTTGTGGGTCAAAGGACCTTGGAGGGCTCCCGATGTTTTCGATACTAACCCTTCATCCTCTTCGTACCGGCTTCCTCGGAATTCTTTTTTTTTGCCTGATGCTCATAAGCGTCTATAATACCTTTCTTATTTTCTTTTTTCAATTGACCATGAATTTTTCTTTTTTTGCAGCTGTAATTCCTAGAATAGATGTTCTGTGCATGAGTGACATATTAAAATATTAAAGAACATCAAAGAATTAAAACGGAAAGACCTCGTCATTCCCTCATAACTATCCATTAGATTTGCAACACATTTTTGTATATAACTTGACTTTTTCTATCATTACTACTTTCCACGTTTGAACCTAATTCTAGTTTTGGCATATCCCTAGGATTTGTGTTTCAAGAATCCCTCTCGAAACTGTTATAAAGACAATTGAAGAAGAACTGAACTCACAAAGATAACTCACCCAAACTTAATAGAATTTTCACCACCTAATAAGAGATTTCTCTTACTAAATAGTCAATCACTGCTCGTCAGTCCTCAAGATATCTTATCCTTGTAGGTCATGAAATCTCTTAGGGCAAGCTTTCCTAAACTAACAAGGATCAATCCTTCAAATCCTTTCTATCTCAGGTCTTCAATCACACAATCAATCAACAGTAAGAAGATCTTCTATGTAATTCATATCCTTCCTCGAGCATTCAAACAATCAAATCTTTTCGTGCATCCACTTCTATCAATTAGCTTGACCCGATATTCTTCTATATGTTTAAACTTGCAACACTTACAAACAAAACAACAGGACAAAATATACGCTCCTGATATTTTTCAAACTCAATAGCAGCGTCGGTATCCGCCATGTTGGAGGAACTTTCTCGCAGTTTTCAGAGTATTTATGTATTAGTAAAGCAATTACCCACTGAATCTCGTGATCACAAATTTCTTTATGTGAAACTAGAGTAAGAATACTCTATCGTTTTGTAAAATAAAGTGACAAAAAAAAATTATCGAACCCAAGGAAAATAAGGACTAGATTCTAAGCGATCTTGTGTTTGTCATAGTTTTATAGAGACGATCATAAGGATAAGATTAATCAAGTAATAAAAATAAAGAAATTAAATAACAAGCTATAAAAAATAAAATAAATGAATAGAAGATGGATAAATGAACCAAGTAGATAGAGAATAAGACTAGCAATATTTAAAGCATGGAAGATGTAGGTATCATGCAATGAATTTATCTCTCGGATTAAGAATAAGAGCGATCACTCATTCCAACTAAACTCTCTCTCGAGATGGATAGGACGTAGACTCTTACAAAGGTCCCAAAATAGCTCCTAGGATCGATATCAAAGTGAAAACCTCCCAATAGGTACTAGTTACTCTACGAGTTCCCTAATTAGGTACTAAATCATAGGCGATATTCCCTTTCTAGGTACTATGAAATCACTAGGGTTTGCGTCCCGTCACTCAATCAACCGACCTCTCGATCTAGCCAACGGAGTGTTCTATCAAAGGGTTCTAAGCATTAGAAGACATCTCTATCTCATCCTATACTAATGCACATGAAGTGTATGATGAAATGATTCAATTAACAATCTCAAACATATAATTGAGTTCTCATTCTAACCACATGCTCAAAACAATTAACCACACAAATCACACATATAAATCAAGCAATTCACATCAATAATAGAAACTCAACAAACCTAGTTAATATAATCATTCAATAGCAAAATACTCAAAATTATCCTACACAATTCATAATGCTTATCTCACAAAGGAGATTAGCTCATCATAGTCTTAAATAAAACAACATAGATAATTGTATCTCCAAAACACATGATAAAACTATAAAGAAGCAAAAAAAAAAAAAATAGAAATAGAATCCCCCTTGAATTTCTTTAATGGAGCCCTTCTTCCTCTTCTTGCACTCTTCATTCCCCCTTACTTCACTAACTACCTGGGTGATGGATTGAATGGATGAAGTGATGGGTAGATGTATAAAATAAGGATGGATGAAGATGGAGGTGTAAAATGGCCAAAATAGTGTGTGATGTGTGTGTACAGCCTTGAGGCCCTCAAATCTGGTGCAAATGCTGTAATTGGGGGTATTTATACCCCCTTGGAAAATCCTGAAATCGCACTTGAAATTTGGGAGAATGGTCGTGTTTTTATGTATTTGCCTGTGTATTTTCCTGCATCTGTGCTTTTTAACACCAAAAATAAGCCTTTTCGCCGATTTTCAAAACACGGTCATGTTTTCATGCTTCTTCGCCAGCTCTCTGGAAGTTTGGTCATGTGCAGGAACCGTGTTTTTATATATATTGGCCAATTTTTCTTCTTCAACTTTCTCCATTCTTCATGCTTTTCTTCATCATTTATCTTCATAATCACCTATTCAAAGACATGAAAATGCATTATCACCATAAATCCTCAATTCTGAAAATATGATAGAAAAATATACAAAAATAAGAAATAAATAAATGAAAATACACACAAAACCACACAAAATCTAGGTGAATTTCACGACGATCATCTCGCACCACTACTGTTCACTATTTTCTTTCAAAAATAAGAATCTCACCCTCAAGTGTAAGTGATCGTATGTATTATGCGTGACTGATTGTCACTAATTTCACTTAGATTTTATGTCATTTTTGTGTGTGTTTTAGTTCTTTTGTTCTGTATTTTTGTATTTTTTTTATATCGTATTTTGGGAAATTGAGGATTTATGATAATGATTCATATTTTCATGTCTTGAAATAGGTGATTATGAAGATAAGTGGTAAAGAAAAGCATGAAAATGGAGATAGTTAGAAAGATCAAAATATTTCCAAAATGACGTAAAAAATGACCTTATTTTTACGTCGAGCCCATGTTTTTATGCAAATATGATTGATGTCCAGAGAGCTGATAAAGTGCATGAAAACACGGGTGAAACAAGAAAATACGATTGTATTTTCTTGCTATTCGACGAAAAGACGTGTTTTTGTGTTAAAAAGTGCTGATGCAGGAAAATACGGGCAAATACATAAAAACACGACTGTGTTTTTATGTAATTCTGCCAAATTTTAAGTGCGATTTTAGGGTTTTCCAAGGGGGTATAAATACCCCCAATTACATTAATTGCACCAGAAAATCAGAGGGAGTGATTACACACCCACACCACACACCATTTCATCATTATCTTCATCCATCCTTCTCTCCATTCATCCATTCTACTTGACTTCCTCAAATCCATCCACCATTCCATCAATCCACCAATATAAGAATGGAAGAACATCAAGGAGTGAAGGTTGGAGCATGTTGAAGGAAGATAAGGCCAACTTCAAAAGAGAACCCAATCAACCTTTGATTTGTTAGTTTCTTCATTATTTAACTCAATTGGAGCAAGTCATGAATTTTATTGATTTTGTAATGATTTATAGTGGCTAGTCCACATGTGAGGCTAGCAATATGATTGGTGAAGGATAATGTAGATTTTCCACATCACATGTTTGATTAATTGATTGTATGAATATTTTCTGTCATGAATATTTATTCTCATTTCGTGTATGATTTGTGTGATTAAATTTTCTATTCATAGTGTTAGGATGACCATTCCAATATTATTCTTAGTGATTTAATTGAATCATTGATTGCACGAGATGACTTAGTTAGTATGTGGAGATTTAAGCCATAACCTTCTTGTGCTTGAACCTCATGATAGAACACTAGTGATAATTGCTTGTAAAAGTGATTGAACTAGTGAGGGGAACCAAACTTATGATCATAGTACCTTAAGGAATTTGAAAGTAAGAGACAATTCTAGGAGATTTAAATGTGTAAAAGAGTTGAGAACCTAATTGCCTTGGTCATATGATTAGGGGTACACAAGTGATTTCCTTAATATCATAACATGATGACCTTCAATGCATGTGTTGTGAGTCTACATGAGTCTTTTCCATGATGTTGCTTGTCTTACAGACTTCTTAGATTGCTCACCATCACCCATCATCTATCTTATTTGTACATGTTCTATCTTTAATTACTTTCTTAGTTAGTTTGTAGTGTAATTAAACCCCCCCTTTATTGATTAGTCCTTCTAGAGTGAAACATCTTTCGAATACGGATACATACACTTTCTCCCTTGGGTTCGATATTATAAATTTTGCACTTGGTCACCACGTTCTACACAACAATAGAGTACGCTTACTCTTACCAATTTATATCAAAATTGAGAATAAGTTCAGTGACCAAGTTAAATATCGAACCCACAAAATAGTTAAAGATCTACTATTTAATTCTAATTTATGAAAATTTTAATATAAGACAAATCTTTGAATTTTTGAAATATTAATTATCCAAATACTGTGCAATAAAATAAATAAAAATGTTGATGTGGGTGAGAAAACAGTCAAGTATTCAAAGAAGAAGACATGTAATGCTAGGACAATCCAGTTGAACACGTGACTGACTCTCTAGACTTATGATTTACTATCCTGCAGATTTTATAGAAGGATCTCTAAGCCATACTAGACCACTATGATCAGGTACTATCTAGTACTTAGCTGAAAATAAAATGGATCGATGAGTAAATAATTCTCCCTTCCTCTATAGGTACTTACGCTATTAAGGTGTTCCCTTTCTTGAGTACTAGGTTATTAATCCTATGTCACCTTTCCAATTAACTAATAATGATGTTTTACCAGTAATTAATATTTCTTATTGATTGTCTAACAGTTTTAGGCTATATGAATTAATCCACTAAGACTACCACAAAAAACATCTACGCTCATTTAAAAATCATTCCTATTAACAATTTAATTTAAGCTAACTTCATAAAGTATCACATGAATAATAATTCGAAACACAAATATAAAAGTCTCAAAATATTTCTTCAACAAAGAAATAAATATTCTGCAGTGTTCATGAATCAAAGTTTAAAAATTAAATAATCAAATCCCTAACATCACCAATGAATGACTTAGCTCATGGTATTACAGAAGTAAATAATAATGAAGTAATAAACCCTAATCATGAGTCTAATTAACGCAGAAAAGAAAAGTGAAAATAAAGAACCCTAAAATTGGACTCTTCTTCTTCAATCGTCGTTTATGCTAGAATCTCCATCTCAGACCAAGTATGTAATACCGTCTTGATTTTTCTCTAAAAGTATAGTGGATGGATGATGGGTGATGGTGATAGAGATGGTGAAGGATAGAATGGGTGATATGTCACGTCTCTAATAGATGGTGGGTCGACGTCTTCTGATTTTGATATTATAACTTTTATTTTTATGTGAGATCGGATGTATTATGGAGTGTACTTAAAATTAGGTGTATATGAGCCTAAAAACATGTCGTACTGTGTCCATCTAGTGACCACGCTCTACATCGAGCGACCACGCTCTGCATCGAGCAACCATTGAGCGCTCCTTACATCTTACAAAATCGACGCTCGGCATCGAGCGGCTCCTCTCGATGAGAATCGAGTGTAAATATTAGTTTTGCTTGCTATTGAGCGGTTGTGCTCAATTGTCATTGAGCACCCATTGGCAGCTTGCACGACTTTACAGTTTGGAAATAACTTCTTCATCTGAACTCCGATTTGAGTGATTCTTGCACCCACGTAATCCTCTCTTCCTTGACTTTCTAACCATATATAAAAAAACTAGTTTTGACTTCCTAAAGAACACAGAAAAATTATGCAAAGTGGTCATGTGTTTGCTTGACATGTTGCACAAGTGCATCATTTTTCCTATATATGACCACTAAGGTTAAGAGTATGCAAAATATGTGCAACATGTCAAGCAAATGCATGACTATTAAGGTTAAGAGTATGGAAAATATTTTCCGTGCTGCTCAGTATGCCAAGGCCATTGCTAAAAGGTCCCTTGAAGTTGAAAATAAAAAACGGTTGGAGGCCGAAGGAGAAGCTGCGACCTGGTGTGATCGTCATGATAGCCTTCGGAATTCTTCTACTGAAGTTAGCCACAAAGTGCTCCTTCTGCCCGGGAGTTAGCTCACAAAGCTGAAGTGGCTGATCTCCGCTCTAAGTTAACTTTGCGTTTAGAAGAACAGGAAGTGCGTTTTCATCAAAATGAGACTAGTCGGATTGAGCTCAAGGGTGATCTTTCTGAAAGTTGTCAAACACTTAAGGAGTACAAGAAAGCTGACGAGAAAGTTCACGATCAGCTTCCTATTATTACTTTCATTAATTAGAGTATCAATTTTTATTAAAATTGTTATAATTTCTTATTTGTCTCATGAAATTCTTTCCATGAAACGGTCTCATACAAATGTTTGCCTTACCGTAGAGGTGATGACTCTAATGGAAATGGGAAGGAGAGAGTTGTATTATGGCGTGCCCCACCAACCCTCCCCTATATCACTCTAATTATTTTCTTGAAATAGTGCTCCATAATTCAACGGATAATGGGGTACCCCAAATGGGATTGCCTATTCATTCTATATTTCATCTCCTATTGCATGTATTAGATTCTCGCCACGTGTTGCAATGAATGCCTAAATTTTCGCCACATGCTCCAAGGGTTTAATGGTCATTAACTAGAGTATAGTATTTTAATAGGAAATAAATTATGGAATAGAAAGTGAAATATCAAAGTGGAATAGGGGATTGAGACCAGGAGTACCCCACCATGGCACCATGCCTCTCTAGTTTTGTTTTTTTCAAAAGAGTTAAGACATCATTTCAATCGATTTGCAGTTGGGAGAATTAATCAAGTGTTGTAACTGTTGGCATTCGATCGTTTAGTTAACGTGATCCGTTAGGGTTCCATGAATATCTAACAAGCAGCGGAAGCAAGTAAACATGAAACGCATTACCTTTCACCAAGGGTTGATGTAGAGGTTGAATTCTCGCTGGCAGTCTGCGCAGTCCCACGAGAATAGCCATAAGTTCCTCTTCTGATGTCGGAATTGAGTGATCTTTATATTCAGACGATCCTCTCTTCGAAAGCTTTCCATCAGTATATAATACATCAAAATCAAAGAACTGTACGATTTTATATGACTTTTGTAACATGATGAACTGCAGCAGCAAACGACCTTCCGGTCTTCTGTTGTATGTCCCAAGTCCGATCTTGACGTCGTGTGGGCGACGATCTACGAGACCTACTCAATCTGCTGTTCACTCTCTCTCTCGTATGTTAGGCACAGAGTTAGGTTTAGAACAAACTGAGGTGACTTATATACATGGGCTACAGCAGGGACCAGGAGGAGAAATTGGGTTGGGCCTCCATTGGGCTTAAGTATCCAAGCTTAGCCCAAAGCTTATACTTAAGTCCAATAATAATAATATATTCCACTAAAATATTATTACTGCACTACCGTACCAATCCCAAAATTACGTTTTGGGCTCCTTCTTATTATGAGCCCGTTAGTCTCCCCATGTTTAAGATATACAATGTCCATTAATTAATTTAAGTTACTGACAACTCAATTAATTAATATCTCATCCAAGAGTAGTACCACTCAACCTCATTATCATGCCGGAATAAATTCCACCTGCAGGGTTTACATGATAATCCTTATGAGCTCCTCAAGGGGACATCATCAACCTATGACGGACACGGATTCCTTCTATAATCAACAGCACACCATAGAGACAGCACTACTTCCCAACTCATCGAGTTTGTTGATTTAATTACATGTAAATCTCACCCATTGATAAATCAAAGAAATACATACTGCCCTACGTGTCGAGGTTATTGTATAGGGATTAAGAGCACGAACTTCCATAATAACTGAGATCAAGTTCTCCTATAAGTCAGTATAAGTCGAACGATCTCAAGCGGTCCTGCTCAATACACACAAGTGCACTAATGTGATTCTATAGCCAAGACAAGCTAATACCAAACCACACTACAACCATCCCGATAGAGAGTCCCCGTCTATCTCAGTTGTGAGCATCTGTTTATACTTTATAAGGAAACCGATAATATGATCTTCCTCGTGTTGTCGCACAACATATTATCTACAATATAAAGTAAGTGGACTATTGCATCGAACATATAAATAAATTATAAGATGCAATCATTTGATCATATGATTCTCATTTCAAATTAATTGTTATAATATTGTTCATACAAAAAGCTAGACTTTTAGTATACAATCCAACAATCTCCCACTTATACTAAAAGACTATGCTGTCATGTCTTCTGCCATACATCTGATTCCCACTCCCACTACACGACCATTAAAAGCTCTCGCCTGAATGTCCTTGTAAATGGATTTACTAGGTCATCATCCGATGCAATCTAGGCAACAACAACTTTCCCCTCATCATACGATTTCTCGTAACAGGTGGTACTTGCGCTCCATGTGTTTAATTGCCTTATGGACTTGTGATTCCTTCAAGTTTGCAACTGCACCAATATCATCAATATAAATTGTGATAACCTTGGGCAAACTTAGAATCACATCAAAGTCCATCATGAAGTTTCTAGAGTCATACAGATACATTGGTTGCCTCATAGGCTCCAATTTATCATCTTTCCATATGGAGTCCGAAGTCTGAAATACATTATCACTCCTCCACATTATGACTCAACTTCCTAAAATTAAACACATAACCTTGAGGTGGATTTACTGCCGTCCAATCTGACTAAAAAATCTGAATCTACGTAATCCACAAGAAGCAGTGAATCTGTCCAGTAAGCTTACATATAATTTCCAGTCCTTCTCAGGCACTTCATATATGTCTTACCACAGCTCATCATTCTTGTTCCAGGTTACGTTGATACCCACTGTTCATGCATTTAGCAAAACAGATATCCATACTCATGTATAGCATTCCTTAGATTAGGCTTCCTCATTTATCGAAGCATAAGGAACTGCTTTCATCTCCTTTATCTTCCTTTTGTGTCTCAAGACACATTTCCTTAGATAAAGCCACATGCTAAAACGAGTAAGGATTGTATCATTTCATGAAGCTTGAGATAAGCATAACATCCTTTCTTGTGATCCGTATTACCGTGATCAAAAGGATATTTTTGCTCCTCTTAAGTCCTTCATCTTATACCGCTTTATTAACCATACCCCATACGCCCGATAATACTCTTTCATTGTCTCCAATGAGCAAGATAATATCTATGTATAGTACAAGTAATACCACCACGTTTCCATCACTCTTTTCAATACACAAGACCCATCCGATCATTGATTAGATCCATGTCACTGGATTACCTCATCAAAACGGATGTTTCATGATCTTGAAGCTTGTTTTAGTCCATTAATGGACACTTTTAAGCTCACTATCACAATGCTCTTAGCTCTTTGCAATGAATCACTCTGGTTGCTTCACATAGATGTTTCCCTTAAGACTTCCAATCAGGAAAGCTGTCTCGACATCTATTTGCTATCCCTCATATTTCATATGAGTAGCAACAGATAAAAGAGTCCGGATCAACATAAGCATAGCTACTGGCGAACAGGTTTTCTCATAATCGAACCCTTTCTTTCTGAGTATACCTTTTCCCAACAAGCTTTACTTATAAGGTTTTCACCTTACCGTATGATCCTCTTTTATTTTGTATGACCACTTCCAATGGTTTTCACACCATCCGTGGTTCTACAATCATCCAGATCTTATTTAGAATCTATTGATTCTATTTCAACATTTATTGCAATTTGTTAAGATTTAGGCATTTCTAACTTGTAGTGCTTCGTCGTATCCGTGGGTTAACTCCATGTTTACTAGGGACCAAGCCTCACGACTCTCCCAAAACATATATCTATCAGGTGTTAGAACAACCTTCCCACTACGAGAAGACACTACACGCAATTGTATATCAGATGTGACACGCGTCGCAGTTTACCTTGTGGTATATCCTCTTGTACACTTGGTACTAATACTTCGTGTTTTCCTCTCACTTCCTTTAGAACAAATTATACATGGGTATTTGATTTATTACATAGTCCTTTTTCCAAAAATCTAGTGTTTATGTTAACAATCACTCTTCGATCTTGTGGACTAAATAAATCATCCTTCATTTTTCTAGGATATCCCACAAACAAAAAAACATTCTTACGAATTACTGTTCCTAGGGCATATCCATAAAATGAATTTAGTAATTCCAAATAATTCATCATCTATCTAATCACTACAATAAGAGTACTATTCCTTCTATTCGTCACACCATTAAGGTGGGAAATTCATTTCTGAAGGTACTTTTCTCCTACTAGATTAGAAGACTCATTATTAATTACTATTTGTCGCATCCAGGGGATAAACATGATTTAAGAGTGTACAAATTATTCACCAACGTACCATAACAGATTACAACTCTATCATTCATTATAATGACCATGTCATTTAAATGAGATGGAGTATCCATCTATTAATGCATAGAAACCGAAATCAAATTCTTTCTATGAAAATGTACGTAAAGACAATTTCATAAAATCAAACGTTTATTCATATCGTAAGATAAATAAACAACTCCCACTGCAATAGCCACTACTCTTGTAGTTTTACCCATGTCATAACAATCTTATCCTCACTTAGTAATAAACATTTAGTGATTCCAATATCTACACACTTCGTGTCAGTAAATGCCATCACTAATCATGTTTTAAACAACTAGTGAATAAGATATAAAACTTGTTCACATTATGATGAAAATGGCTTTCCTTTGCCACATGTTTTGCCAGAAGTTTTCCACTATATACATCCTATTGTAATTCAGGTGGAACTTACTCAAAAACATCTAGGCAATTCACAAAGAATTAAATTGATCTAGGTTTCCCTTCAATTTATACTCCATGCTTTCCCAATTCATTCATCAAATTAAATCATGATCTTCTGCCTTTTAACTTACTCAAGTATCCGAAGAGTTACATGAGACCATCATATTTCTATGAACCTCTCATCTCTTCACTAGAGACTTTAATAGGCATCATGAGACGTCCATTGTGAGAACACACATGTATTTTCTTAAGCAGTAAAATTCAAAACCAAGATTCTTTTCTAATCATCTAATTTTGGACCAGTAAATATAATTTCTTTTAGTCAACAATAAGCGAGATAAAACCATTTGAAATTACAGAGAATCATAAATAAATATACCGATCAAATCTTCGAATTTTATCATTTTATATTGATTCCCTCAAAACTATATAAAAATAAAATTCACCGACATCTCAAGCACCGTGAGTCTGCAAGCCACGTTAGTGTGGACGTTTACAAACCCAAACATTTACAAGAGAAGGTTTTACCCATTAATTTCATTTGTCAACCTAACTTTATGACAAAATAATTAATAGTCGGTTCCTCTTTAGCCATGCAAATAATAGCAGTGACTCCGTTGGGGAGGATACTAATTATTTACACCTAAGTGTACACCATTATTTGATCCCAAGTCCACTGCGCGAGCTTGTGTGCCTTACAGTTGGAGAAGTACACACGCGCTCGGATAGCTTCCTACAATCATCAATTATAAGTTTGTACCAGTGAGCCCCACATAAACTCATCCGTTAGGGAGGAAGGCCTATTGCCAACACGCAAGTTCATGTACCACATTACAAACAATAATTATGTAATGAAGTCTGTACCAGTGATCCGTGAATAAACTCATCCGTTAGGGAGGAAGGCCTATTGCCAACACGCAAGTTTACTCACATCACTTACAAACCAATAATGGAGGCCGCGGGAATATTTACCAATCCCCTCTCCCACTTAGTAATTTAACACCGAGGGTTTTTAACATGCATATGATATTCAGGATAAAATACGCAACGCTAGCATGCTTCTATTACGGCACATAAGGCAGTAAATCACAGAGAGTCATGCATACATATATAACAATAATCAATAATTAAATCAATCATTAACAGTTATATATCAGCGAATTCGATTGTTCGCCACCAGGCACGAATATCAGCAAAGACTTCCAGACTATCAAATTTTCAAAATTTCCAGATTGTCCAATTTTCGAAACCATCGATATCGACCGTCGATGTCGTCCAGATTATCAAAATCATCGATATCGACTAGATTATCAAATATTCGAAAAACATCAAGATTATCAAAATTCTGAAACTATCGATATCGATCGTCATATCGTCTAAATTATCAAAATCATCGATATCGACGAGCAACCATATATAACAATAATAGATAATTAAATCAATTATGTCAGTTATATATTAGGAATCAATTCAACATCCATATATAACAATAATAGACAATCAATTATAGCAGTTATATATTAGGAATTAATTCGACATTCATATATGACAATAATAGATTATTAAATCAATTATAGCAGTCATATATTAAGAATTAATTCGACATCCATATATAACAATAATATACAATCTATTATGGCATTTATATATTAGGAATTAGTTTTCTTAAAATTGGATGTCTTATCCAACACTCTAGCAATACATGCATATAATATACCAAATATAATACGCAATCTAGCATGCTTCTATATAAGACAATAAATCATAGAGTTCAGGCATCCATATATATATATATATATATATATATATATATATATATATATATATATATATATATATATATATATATATATATATATATATATATATAACAATAATAGATAATTAAATCAATTATGACAGTTATATATATTAGGAATAAAAACGCCTCTAAATTTTAATGTCTTGTCCGACACTCCTACTGTGGAATCGATGCCTTACGCAACAAGCAGGATTGCTTGTGCCCCAAGACGTCCATCGTCATATCCCACCGCCAATCATGTCAGGGAGCGCCCCAAGTGCCTTGACGAGCGCCTCTCGCCCGAACTGTCGCTCGTCCAAGGGCCTACTTGCATGGAACCAAGTTCAGCCCAACGCGCAACACCAAACTACACCAACTGTCGTTCGTAGTTCGTAACTGAAAGACCTCAGAATCCAATCTTCACCGTCCACAATCTACTACTTTAAGTCCTGAACATGCTGGCCAAATTACAGATCGATCCAACGGTTATTTTGTGAGAAACGGCTCTTTTCTCTCGACTGCGCAAAACAGAATCGCCCAAATATCTGCTTCTGTTTTCAGCGTACTCCCAGCAAGAAAAGGCTCCAAATTCGATCTCCACCGTTCAGAATGTACATCCACAAGGTTTGAACGTACTGACCAAATTAAAGCTTGATCCAACGATTAGTTTGTCAGAAACGGCACTTTTCCCTCGACTGCGCAAAACAGAATCGCCCAAATATCTGCTTCTGTTTTCAGCGTACTCCCAGCAAGAAAAGGCTCCAAATTCGATCTCCACCGTTCAGAATGTACATCCACAAGGTCTGAACGTGCTGACCAAATTACAGATCAATCCGACCGTTGAAACTCGGGTTATTGCCTCTGCAATATCACTACGCTGGATTTTCTCTCAAAAGCGTAATTCTATTTTTGCCCTCTCTTTCTTCCTTGCATGTGAAATTGACGAACAGTTTTCGTCGAATCCTCTCACACACAACCATGGACGAATAGATATGATATAGGGTATATATTACATAGGGATATTCATGGTTTGCGCAATAAAACCAAAACCCTAAACATGTGATCCTAATTCCAAAAAATTAATCACATAAACCCTAGCCTAACGTGTCACGCTTCACCACGAAACCGAAGCTCTGATACCAATTGTTGGCATTCGATCGTTTGGTTAACGTGACCCGTTAGGGTTCCATGTATTACTAACAAGCAGCGGAAGCAAGTAAACATGAAACGCATTACCTTTCACCAAGGGTTGATGTAGAGGTTGAATTCTCGCTGGCAGTCTGCGCAGTCCCACGAGAATAGCCATAAGTTCCTCTTCTGATGTCGGAATTGAGTGATCTTTGTGCTCAGACAATCCTCTCTTCGAAGGCTTTCCATCAGTATATAATACATCAAAATCGAAGAACTGTACGATTTTATATGAATTTTGTAACATGACGAACTGCAGCAGCAAATGACCTTCCGGTCTTCTGTTGTATGTCCCAAGTCCGATCTCGACGTCGTGTGGGCGACGATCTACGAGACCTACTCAATCTGCTGTTCACTCTCTCTCTCGTATGTTAGGCGCAGAGTTAGGTTTAGAACAAACTGAGGTGACTTATATACATGGGCTACAGCAGGACCAGGAGGAGAAATTGGGTTGGGCCTCCATTGGGCTTAAGTATCCAAGCTTAGCCCAAAGCTTATACTTAAGTCCAATAATAATAATATATTCCACTAAAATATTATTACTGCACTACCGTACCAATCCCAAAATTACGTTTTGGGCTCCTTCTTATTATGAGCCCGTTAGTCTCCCCATGTTTAAGATATACAATGTCCATTAATTAATTTAAGTTACTGACAACTCAATTAATTAATATCTCATCCAAGAGTAGTACCACACAACCTCATTATCATGCCGGAATAAATTCCACCTGCAGGGTTTACATGATAATCCTTATGAGCTCCTCAAGGGGACATCATCAACCTGTGAAGGACACGGATTCCTTCTACAATCAACAGCACACCATAGAGACAGCACTACTTCCCAACTCATCGAGTTTGTTGATTTAATTACATGTAAATCTCACCCATTGATGAATCAAAGAAATACATACTGCCCTACGTGTCGAGGTTATTGTATAGGGATTAAGAGCACGAACTTCCATAATAACTGAGATCAAGTTCTCCTATAAGTCAGTATAAGTCGAACGATCTCAAGCGGTCCTGCTCAATACACACAAGTGCACTAATGTGATTCTATAGCCAAGACAAGCTAATACCAAACCACACTACAACCATCCCGATAGAGAGTCCCCGTCTATCTCAGTTGGGAGCATATGTTTATACTTTATAAGGAAACCGATAATATGATCTTCCGCGTGTTGTCGCACAACATATTATCTACAATATAAAGTAAGTGGACTATTGCATCGAACATATAAATAAATTATAAGATGCAATCATTTGATCATATGATTCTCATTTCAAATTAATTGTTATAATATTGTTCATACAAAAAGCTAGACTTTTAGTATACAATCCAACAGTAACGTCAATGGTGAAACCATCATTAGGGCTTGCAAGTATCACCCTAAATATTAATGATAAACCTCATAATAATTAATCGTGCTTTAAGAAGCTGATTAATAAAATATAAATATCATTCAACTAAAAATATTACAACAAAAAAATAAATAAATAATTGGTGTTTAACACTAGTATAGTAAAGCTTCATGATACTCTTGCTACTTGATAAACTTGTTAATGAGCTTCCTCTTCCTAACTCTTATCTAAAAAATCAATATTTTAATTGCCATTGGATTCTTTTATCCATTAAAGGAGAATATACATAAAAATCTGAAACAGATAATAAGCAAGAAAAACTGATCGCGTTGTAAGTTATGCAAGATGTATCCGAGGATGGTAACATTAGAAGGAGCAAAGTAGAGTCGTAGCAACTGAAAATAGTTTTTATGATTGGAATAATTATTCTGGTGATCCAAGAAATGAATAGTGGCATTGCTTAACAGATCCTTAGCTACAGTATGGAACTTTTTCTGCTTCATACGGATCGAATTCTTGCGAAAAGAGATCCTCGCGACGATGCCTCCATTAAAATCTGTGTGTTGCCACTCCATCCTTGATAGAAAAATCCGAAGTATTGATCCTTTTGAAACCCACGCTGTGGATATCTCCTCATTAAATCTTTAAATCTTTAATGTTGGAAGTTTGTAAGTTCTTTTCTTTTATTGAGCTTCTTCATTCTTTTTCTTATAAATACCTGATGTATTGAAGAGTTAGAGCAAATTATGAAGTATTTATCTAGAATGAGAATAGAGTTCTCGTTTTCTTATTTTCTTATTCCTAACTTGTGTTGGGTTTATCCGCTCAGGGAACCTGGCCCACTCAATCCAATATCATGATATTGTCCACTTTGGGCCGCCCGCTGACCCGCACGGTTTTAGCACTTTGGGCTCACGCCCAAAAGGCCTCATGCTAGGGAGAGTCTATCCTTTATTTATAAACCCATCGTCATCCCCACTTCTAACTGATGTGGGCCCTTGGGGGACGCCCACCAATATTTCCCCCTCAAATAAAGTCCTGCAGCTAGACCATCCAGTTTGAGGTCCGAACATCCCACCATCCGAGAGCCTAATAATTGAGTAGCGAAATAGAGGAAGGCCCTCTAGGTGTAATAGGATCTAGGTTATATAATTTTTAGTCACTTTTCATAGCCTAATAATTCTAATGTTTGGAGTCTTAATGCATTTGTGAGTTCGAATCTGTTAAGGTTTCTCGTAAATAGTGTAATTTAGTGGTCGTACCCTGAATTGCTAAACATAAGAACATTTCAGGTTAATTTGGTTGTACCATTAGTCTAGGGATTTGAGTTTGTATAATTTTTGACATGTCTAATTCTTGCAATTTTATAAATTAGGATATGGAAGGGGATCAAATCCTTAGACTAGGTTTCAATTTTATTTGTTCTCTTTTTTTATTATTATTTTTGCTATTTCAATTATTTGTTCTTCATGCTTATTATTAGTTGTTAGATTTAATCCAAAACCCCCGTTACTTTCTTAGAAACACTTTGAATTCAATTGAAATTCTATTATTCCCTTGGGTTCGACCCTTACTTATCCTACTATATTCTTAGTGGGTTTGTTTGGAAAAATTAAAAATATTATTTTTGGGTACCGACGACAGCACACCATTTACCAAGTAACTAATATTTCCTATTGATTGTCTAGCAGTTATAGACTATATGAATTAATCCACTAAAACTGCCACAGAAAACATCTACACTTATTTAAAAATCAATATTCCTAATAATAATTTAATTTAAGCTAACTTCATATTTTATCACAAGAATAATAACTCGAAACACAATTATAAAAGTCTCAAAATATTTCTTCAATAAAAAAATAAATATTTTGCAGTGTTCATGAATCAAAGTAAAAAAATTAAACAATTAAATCACATAATTCAACTGTCTAAATCTCTAACATCACCAATGAATGACTTAGCACGTGGTATTACAAAAATAAATCACAAAGAAGTAATAAACTCTAATCATGAGTCTAATTAATGCAGAAATTAAAAGTGAAAAATAAAGAACCCTAAAATTGGACTCCTCTTCTTCAATCATCGTCTCTGCCAGAATCTTTGTCTCAGACCAAGTAGGTAATACCGTCTTGATTTTTCTCCAAAAGTATAGTGAATGGAAAGTGGGTGATGGTGATGGTGATGCTGATGCTGATGGTGAAGGTGATGGAATGGGGGTATGTCACGTCGCTGATAGATGGTGGGTCAACGTCTTCTGATTCTGATCAAAAATTTTCTTTTTATAGTGGGATCGGATGTATGGTGGAGTGGGCTTAAAATTAGGTGGATATGAACCTAAAAACATGTTGCACTATGTCCATCTAGCAACCACGCTATGCATCGAGCGACCGTACTTTGTACCGAGCAACCCATCGAGCGACCGTGCTCTGTACCTAGCAACCCATCGAGCGACCCATTGAGCGCTCGTCACATCTTCCATAATCGACACTCGGCATCAAGCAGGCCCGCTTGATGAGAATCGAGTGTAAATATCAGTTTTGCTTGCCATCGAGAGGTTGTGCTCGATTGACATCGAGAACCCTATCACACCCCAATTTTAATAATACTTATTTATACATAAATTTTTTTAATAAAAGCCTTTAAAAAGGGGTATGATCAAACACTTTAATAAATAAGTAAGTATGAATGCCATGAAGAAGGAAATAAATAATGGACAAGTCTTATAAGTTTCAAACAACCTTTAACAATTAATGCAATGTAAAAGGAAGATAAAATAAGGGTTTAAGTCCTATATGTTTTAGCAACCCATTAAGCAAATAATTCAAATAAAAGAAGTTAAATAGAGGGGTGGCCCTGTAAGTTTATTTTGAGAATTTATAACCTACAAACATACAGCACTTCCATATACATTAAATAAAATAAAAACAAACATATGGGACAACCTTATCACTCTTGTCAAAATATTACCCTCAATTGGCTAATACTAGACAACTCAAGTATTAACAAAACTTAAAAATACCATGTTATTATTTTAAAAAGATGTTAAATAAATATTATTCTTGCAGTAGACAAATATGACATGAATTTTAGCATAAACCACAAGTGCATCTTACGAAAATTTTGCAATTAAGGGAAATAAGAGTAAATGATGAAACTTTAAAGTTTTGAATCCACAAACGTAATTGAAAATCAATCAACACACTAACGCCACCACTCAAACCACATGAACGTATTCGAAACAATATTAGCAGCAACATAATTTCCCACTACATCCCACGACTTCTAGCCACAATATAAATTATGTTATTATTAGAATATTCTCTTTATTTATTTTAAGAATAGAATCATGTAACCAAACAAGTGAGTGAGTTTCACCTCAAATGACTTCTCCTGTACCTCAAATAACCACTATACCCATGTAGAAAATAATTATTAATAGTACTGGATACGTGACCAACTCAAATATAATTTAAAAGGGTAGACTCTTCATTAATAAAAGTTCTAATTTTTCATACTGTACCCCTAAGTACCACCACAACCTGGCAAATTAAATTAATAACTTTGGCAATCAAGTCAAATGACATGTAATACCAGAAAAATTTATTGTAATTAATCCTGAACAGACTCAAGTCTTATTACTCAATACCAACACGAAAACTCATACTGCATCCGTATTTCCATGAACTCGAAACATAAATTGTTTGAATAGAAATCTTGTGAGAACACAGCTCATAAACTGAATGCAATTTATTAAAACATTTTATTTGGTCTCCTCTTGCCATTGCATCCCCGCTCACGCTAACCTGAAAGGGGGTAAATCTTAGGAAGTGAACAATCCACCACTCAGTGAAATAAATTACGCACTATTTATCATTCAAACGCTACTACGAGTGAAAATGAAATTTTTACACTTGTAACTTGAAATTTCAAATCATGTTGGTAAGCACCTTTCGGTTCAATACCCATGTTGGCAAGCATCGCGATTCAATACCCTTGACTTGTACTTAATAATTCATGGATAACATAGCATGTTCATGTATAATCACATCATGTAGGGTTTTAAATACATAAATAACACATAATAAATCCCACCTATCGATCATGTAAAAGCCTCGGATTCGAGAGTTGAAAGTCATGATCAGCTACGTCGAAACCCTTCTCTCTTCGTATAAGAGCAGCCGTGTGAAAAAAATAAAAGTTGGATGTGTAGGAATGAGAAGAAGGATCATTTTATGATTGAATGGCTGAAGCAAACTCCAGAAAATTAACGCGTAAGATTGGTCAAACTTTCCTTAGTAAGGAGAACAAATTTAATATTTGATTGCAGGGAGATATCTCTTTAAAGAATAGACGAGATATGATGATTTCTTGGATAGGAAGAGATTTCTTAAATAAGGGAAGCGTATAAAATTCTGATTTCTCTTCCTTTCACGCGGTTTGGCAAGGAAACATGTAGGTTGGACTACGTTTTGTTTGTATTGGGCCTCTATGAGTTGGGCCACAAAGAAAAATCACGTATAGAATTGAGGTGTTACACACCCGCTGGCAGCTTGCGAGACTTCATGTTTTTGGGCATAACTTTTTCATCTGAACTCCAATTTGAGTGATTCTTGCGCCCACACAATCCTTTCTTCTGTGGCTTTCCAATTATATATAGAAAAACTAGTGTTGACTTCCAAAATAACACAGAAAATTATGCAAAGTGGCCAGGTATTTGCTTGACATGTTGCACAAGTTCACCCTTTTTCCTATCAAAACACAGCAAAATACCTCTCAAGCACCTTTTAGTCAATAATCAATCAAAGTATTAATATTTGTGCAAATAAAATCAATTAATACATTCGAAGAGGTATAAAATTGGACAAAAAATACATGAATTAATTCCATTCTCATCAGCTATCGCTTATCTGACTGAAGGAAATTTGTGGGAATTCGGTATAATTCTATTTTTAGCTCTTATGGCCCTTTTGGGGTATGAGCGCAGCTTGTTTTTCTCACTAGTTCTTTCCATAGTTCTATACCATATGGCATTCTGCTGATTTTTCACTTTTCCAGGTGAGGTGATCGCAAATCTCGCTTGTCCATGGTTGATGTTATTGAGCCTTCTCTTCCCCCTAGTGAAACCATTCCTAAGGGTAAGAATAAGGTTTGTGAGGGTACGACATCAAAAAAGAAAATATCTTCTGCTCAAATTTCTCAACGATCATTTACTGGTGTAGTGACTAAGGATCCTACAGCTTCCAAGAAAAGATCTCTGGATGAGGGTTCTAAAGAGACTATTTCAGTTGGATCCAAGAAATCACGGGCAGATTATAAACCCACACCTGATGATGTTATCCCCTCCAAAGTTCCTGAAGTTCCTCCTACTTCACGATCAGAGCCAAGACTCTCTCCTTCTGATGGTGCTAACATAAATGATCTCACATTCAGTATTTTTAGCCTCGGAGGCTCATCCTACTCTTTCGAGGTTTGGCGAGCTTATGAGGGAACGGCCTCTCTCAATGCTTGGGATGTGTTTGGGGTCTCTGCCGATACTTTCTATGGGCAAGGGCTTATTGTTGAAAAGGCTACCCCTTTCTTTCTTTCTCGGTAATCGCAAGAATGATGAAAAACTCAAAAAGATACCTTGTACCCTAGATGACGCTAGGAGGACCTTTATTTGAACGCAAGAGCCTTCTATTGACGATGCAGTCCCTGCTTATACTGCTCATGCCATGGCATTTCCGGTGAAGAGTTAATTAAAATACTAAATATGTTATTGTTAGAGTCAGAGGAGAGAAAAACACAATCGCAAGGGTGATCCCAATTTCCCAGCCAGACGGCTATCCAATTTTCCAATAAAATCTTCCCTACCCTAGTACATCGATGTTTAAGACTAAATAGAATATCAAAAGGAAAGAAGCACATGACAGATGGGCCCAAAAACATAACAGAAAATTAAGCGTAATAAAGACAAAATATAGATTAAACCATTAAACATACTTTTATTCTCTTCTAAGTCTTCTTTATTTCTTCTGCCGTAGACGATCTATAACAGTTACCCTCTTATAATTAGTATTGGAGCGAATTTAAAATATGCAAATAATTAAATTTTGTATCAGATGTTTAACTGATACCCTATTTTTTTATATTAAAGGTCAATTTTTTAGTAGTGGTTGGACCAGGAGATGAATTAGATAGCCGAGACTATGTTTCTTGGCTCCGCCGTACACTGTACTGCAAGCCATGCTGGCTGGCTGTCAACTTTCCTCACCATTGGTCTGCATAGGGTGTTTGAGGCTGAAAACCTTAAGACAGCTCGAATGATAGAGATGGAGGCTTTGACCACTAAAGTTGAGAGTATGGAAAATATTCTCTGTGCTATTCAGGATGCCAAGGCGATTGCTAAAGGGGCCCTTGAAGTTGAAAAGAAAAAATGGATGGAGGCCGAAGGAGAAGCTGTGCGTCCTTGCATGATCGTCATGATAGCCTTCGGAATTCTTATGAATACATGCAAAGTTGAGCTATACTTTGAACAATCTTGCACACACTATCTTTCTCACCCTCTCTCTCTCTGGTATTGAATCAAACAAAATTGAAATCAAACTGAAAAAAAAAAGGATGTATAGTGGTTCGATCTTAAAGATCTACATCCACTTCTTAAGGAGAGTGATCACTAATATGATGGAATACAAGTTACGACTTCTTGGAGAAGATGATGAACTAAACTTCTAAGAAAACCCTAAACTTATGAACCCTAACTGATGATGATTCTTATTCTGCTGTACATGTGATCTTTCTTTTATACCACACCGGTGGGTTTCAGTATGCATCAGCAAACCCAGCAAACTTCCACGTGATCAGTTGCATTCAGTTACAACTGATCATTTAACCACCTAAGGAACTTGCCATGTCATCAATCCATCAGCTCAGCACCCTTCTGATCCTACGGCTCTTCCTTATGTAGGAGCACCTTTCCATCTTGCTGCCTATATCGAACATCATCTTCAATCTTGCTCATCACATGTTGAAGCCAGCTGGATCAGTTGTTATACAACTACCAACTAAGTCAACAAACTTAGATTCCTTTCTTAGAATCATCATCCAGCTACAAGACTTCATCCAACAGTTCCCTTTTACTGTGAATAGCATGATCATAACCGTTTGACCATGCTAATTACTTTCTTAATCATCACTCTCAACATGTTTGTTGCTAAACTACACCATTCATACGTATGCATGCATGATCTATACACAACAAATCTCCACCTTAGACCATGCATCATCATAAGTGATCAAACCTCTCCACCTTGCTACAATTATAGGCTGCGGCACACCTTCCTTTCCTCCTTTTATTGAAGACCAATAAGACTCTTACACAATTCATATTTCTGAATTGGTAGAGCCTTAGTAAATGCATCAGCTACATTGTCTGATGTTCTAATCTTCTTGACAGCCACTAACATCTCTTCTATCATGTTTCTTATGAAGTAAAGTCTTACATCAATGTGTTTAATTCTTTCATGATATCCTTGGTGTTTTGAGAGATGTACAACACTTTGGTTGTCACAATATACTTCAATAGCATCTTGCTGAACACCAAACTCTCCCAAAATACCAATCAACCAAACACCTTCTTTGATTGCTTCTGTGAGATCAACAAACTCAGCCTCAGTGGTTGAGAGTGCTACTATGTATTGATGTGTAGCCTTCAAACTTACTGGCTATACCAAACAAATTAAACACATAACCTGTTATTGACTTCCTTGTATCAAGATTAGCTGTATAATCAGCATCTACATAACCAACAACAGCTTTGTCCCAAGTACCTTGTTTCTGAAATTTCAATCCAACTGACATAGTACCTTTGATGTATCTCAGTGCCCACTTCACTGCATCCCAATGTACAAGACCAGGATTGCTCATAAATCTACTGATCACACTCATAACATAAGCCAAGTCTGGCCTACAACACACCATTGCATACATCAAACTACCAACTGCACTTGCATATGGTATATTGCTCATTTCTGTCTTTTCTTTATCTGTTTGAGGACCTTGAAGTGATGACAGATTTAAACCCTGTTTAACTGGTATTGAAACATCCTTACAGAGATTCATATTATATCTCTTCATAACCTTATCCAAGTATGACTCTTGAAACAATCTTAGCTGACCACCTGATCTGTCCCTTTCAATTTGCATACCAAGTATCATTCTTGCTTCACCTAGATCTTTCATGTCAAACTCCTTCCTCAAAGTTTCTTTTACTGTATTAATTCCTATCATATCCTTGCATGCTATCAATATATCATCCACATAAAGTAGTCGATAAGTGTAGCATTCTTCCTTACATCTTATGTACACACAGCTACCATACATGCTTCTGACAAAACCATTTGATGTAATGTAATCATCAAACCTGAGATACCACTGTCTTGGGCTTTGCTTTAATCCATACAGTGATTTTAAGTAACAGACAAGCCTTTGAGTCTGCACCTTTCAAACTAACACCATCAGGAATCTTCATGTAAATTTTTTCCTCTAAATTTCCATGTAAGAAAGCTGTTGTTACATCCATCTGATGCAATTCCAAATCCAGTTGAGTAACTAATGACAACAAGATCCTTATTGAGCAATGTTTGACTACTGGTGAGAAGATTTCATTATAATCTACACCTTCTTGCTGTGAAAAATCTCTTGCTACAAGCCTTGACTTATATCTGATTCCTCCTTCCTTACTTGTCACTGGTTTCTTTTTATATATCCACTTACAACCTACAAGCTTTTGATTAGCAGGCTTTTCAACAATCATTCAAGTGTTATTCCTTTTTAATGATTGAAGCTCTTCTTCCATAGCATCTAACCACTGCATACTCTCCTTACCTGATACTGCTTCTGAATTGTTCTTGGCTCATAGATATCAATGTCTGATGCTACATAGAGTGCATATGACACAGTGTCTGCCTCTATATATCTAATAGGTGCTCTGATCTGTCTTCTCAACCTATCCTAACCAGTTGATAGCTGCTAAGAGTTCTTCTTTCATTTGAACCAGATGATTCAGCTATCTCCTCTGCAGCATCTTCCTTATGTACATCATTTCTCTGATCCTGAATGTGTTATACTACTCTTTTACCATCATGCTCCACCTCAAACTCACACTTATCTGTAGTAATGTCCTTATCAGCACCTCTCTCTAATAAAGGCATTTTGTCTTCAGTAAATGTTACATCCCTACTAACAATGAACTTGTTAGTCTCATAACATCATATCCTGTACCCTTTTACTTCTTTAGGATAACCTACAAGTACACACTTAACAGCTCTAGGATCCAGCTTATCTTGCTTTTGATGTGAATGCACCTGACAACCTATCACCCTTAAATGACTATAATCTGGTATTCTTCCAGACCCTACTTGCTCAGGTGGTTTAAATTTAAGTGTTGTGCATGGTGACAAGTTGATCAAATAAGCCGGCAGTTGACACTAACTCACCCAAGAAACCTTTTGAGAAGCCTCTACTATTCATCATGCATCTAACTCTTGCAAGAAGTGTCTGATTCATTCTTTCATCCACTCAATTCTGCTGTGGTGTACCTGGTACTGTTTTGTGCCTCTTAATGCCCTTTTCTTGACAAAACTTATTGAATTCATGTGATACAAACTTAAGTCCATTATCTGTTCTTAAACACTTAACCTTGTTTCCAGTCTGTAGTTCTGTTTCTGTCAACCAAACTGTAAAAACTGATAATGCTTCAGCCTTTGTCTTTAAAATTCTTATCCATATCTTTCTTGAATAATCATCAATGAATGATATGAAGTATTTTCCACCCCCTATTGTTGAGGTCTTAGAAGGTCCCCAAAGATCAGAATGGATATACTCCAACCTAGCTTTGGTATTATGCTCAGCTGCACCAAATTTTAACCTCTTTGACTTGCCTAATATACAAGCTTCACACTAATCTAACTTACAAGTTGAACTGATCTCAAGCAGCTTCTGTCTTGCAAGTTCTTGCAAGCCTCTTTCACTTATATGACCAAGCCTTCCATGCCAAATATTAACACTACTATCATCCTTAGTTGAATTAATCTGTCCAGTCACTACAGAACCATCTAAGAAGTACAGATCAGACCTCTTAAAACCTTTAACAACTACTGACTTTCCTTTTATGATTAGTAAGTGTTTCTCCCTTCAAATGACACTCATAACCTTGAGAAACTAACATTCCAAGAGATATTAGATTTCTCCTCAAAATTGGTACATATCTGACATTTTTCAACAACCTGATTTTCCCATCAAACATTTTAAGTTTGACAGAACCTATTCCTACAATCTTACAGGTGTGATCATCACCTAGCATTACTGATCCTTCATCTTGTGATCTTAATTCAGTAAATCAATCTTTTCTAGAAGTCATATGAAATGTACATCCTGAATCTATAACCCACTCTTCTGATACTGAACTAGAACAAACTGTCATTGCTTCAATGAAATTAGAATCTGAACCAACTTGTTGTTACCTGATTTGCATGAGACCTCTTATTTCCTCCCTTTTCAGCTATCTTCTTTGCCACCATTGCTTTCCATTTGAAACATTGTTTCTTGAAATGTCCAGGCTTATTGCAGTGGAAGCAGTTCTTATTTTCTTCTTCATCTGATGGAGTACTAAAGTTCTTTTCTGGCTTCCTCTTATCAATATTGCTTTTATTATTCTTGTTGTTCTTGCTCCACTGATTCTGTTTCTTTGCTACCAACCCTTCTGCAGTTGATTGTTGTTCTGGATTCTTGTGAAGCACCTTTGCCTTAACTGCCAATAAGACTTGCTCAAGAGAGATTGATTCAGCATTAGCAAACAAAAGTGTATCTCTTAAACCTTCAAAGGACTTTGGAAGGGATGACATGAGGATGACAACTTTGTCTTCAGTTGACAGAGCCACATCAATATTTTCTAGATCATCAATGATCTGATTAAACTCATCTAATTGACCAATTATTGACTTATCTTCTGATACCTTGAAAGAGTATAGTTTCTGCTTCATGTACAAACGGTTGGCCAAGCATTTAACCATGTACAACTCCTTCAATTTCTTTCAAACTCCTCTTGCTGTAGCTTCCTTTGAAATTTACCTCAGGGCTTTATCTACAAGACACAGGATAATTGCACTTCTAGCCTTGGTTTGTTGTTCTTGATCTGCTGCAAGAGCAACAGCATCAACTGGTGTGGCTTGATTTTCTGAAAGTGGTTTGATTGCTTCTGATAATCCTTGTTGAACCAATATGGCCTCCATCTTCATCCTCCACAAACTGAAGTACGCCTTCTTTGAAAACCTTTCAATATCAAACTTAGTAGTAACCATTTGATCTTCTTCTCCACTGAATCCTCTTCTTCTTCTTAGCTTCCCACAGACGGAGCCAATTCTTATGAATGCGTGCAAAGTTGAGCTATACTTTGAACAATCTTGCACACACTATCTTTCTCACCCTCTCTCTCTCTCTCTCTCGTATTGAATCTAACAAAATTAAAATCAAACTGAAGAAAAAAATAAGGATGTATAGTGGTTCGATCTTAAAGATCTACATCCACTTCTTAAGGAGAGAGATCATTAATATGATGGAATACAAGTTACAATTTCTTGGAGAAGATGATGAACTAAACTTCTAAGAAAACCCTAAATTTATGAACCCTAACTGATGATGATTCTTATTATGTGATCTTTCTTTTATACCACACCGGTGGGTTTCAGCATGCATCAGCAAACTCAGCAAACTTCCACGTGATCAGTTGCATTCAGTTACAGCTGATCATTTAACCACCTAAGGAACTTGCCATGTCATCAATTCATCAGCTCAGCACCCTTCTGATCCTATGGCTCTTCCTTATGTAGGAGCACCTTTCCATCTTGCTGTCTATATCGAACATCATCTTCAATCTTTCTCATCACATGTTGAAGCCAGCTGGATCAGTTGTTATACAACTACTAACTAACTTAACAAACTTAGATTCCTTTCTTAGAATCATCATCCAGCTGCAAGACTTCATCCAACAGTTCCCTTTTACTGTGAATAACATGATCATAACCGTTTGATCATGCTAATTACTTTCTTAATCATCACTCTCAACATGTATGTTGCTAAACTACACCATTCATACGTATGCATGCATGATCTATACACAACAGGAATTCTTCAGCTGCTGAAAAGAGTCAGTTGGGCTTGCAAATTGAAGAACTGGGCTTGTTGGATTGAGCTCGATCTTAAAAAAATGGAAGTTCAATCTTAAAAAAACTATCATCAAAATGAGCTTCAGTGCATCTCAATTTCCACAAATACAGAGTGAAGGCAATCAACTACAACGACTTCACCATCAGGCTGGTTGATGCTTCCCTGGACAACAACAACACCTGCTATTTCCCCAACTACTCTGCATATTCTTACAACTTCAGCCTTTCTGATTATCCTTACATCACCCAGATGAAAGGACATTTCAGGCACGTCAATGATGAGGCAGCTTTGCCAATTAAATTGATTAGCTGCCCCCATATGTTGAACAACTCTTCCCTCTTCACACAATTACCCACTTATTGTGCCTCCAACACCAGCAGAGCTGCCTACATAAACCCTGAAGAACATCACGGACCAACTTCATGAAAGTTCTAGAGTTGTACATGTATTAGAGTCATATAAATTAGAATAAGTAATTAGTTGTTCAGAATTAGCTGGAAGCTTGAATACTCTAGAAATATAATAAACTAGAAATGTCTAGGTGGCAGTTTATTAGTGATAACAATCTAGAGACTTGTAGTGGCACCGCCACTCTAAATAATTCCTTTTGTTACTATAAATAGGGGATGTACCATATAATTTATATATAGAAAATTTGCTGTGAGTTGTGAGTAGAAATAACAGAGTCCAAAGCAGAGTGAGTTCACATTAAAAGTACAATAGAGTCTGAGTGTGTACCTTCTTCTCAATCCATCTTCTAAAGCTATCGATCCTTCATTTGTTCATTTGTTCAACACGTGGTATCAGAGCCACGTTGGGAAAGCTCGAAGAGGATTATTGAGTTTGGAGGCATCGTGCACAACAAAGGATTATGAAGCGAGTAAAGGCTTAATTGGATATGACGAGGTTTCCAAGTCACGATGGCGGACCTACAATCGGTAGGCGTAATGGAGAAACTCAATGATCAAAACTACACTACATGGAGGACATGTATGGAGTCTTACCTTCAAGGACACGACTTGTGGGAAGTAGTTGGAGGAGAAGACGTCACGCAACCAGAAGAGGTCGGGCCTTGAAAAGTGGAAAATCAAGGCTGGGAAGGCACTATTTGCTCTCAAGACTACAATTGGCAAGGAGTTGCTGGAGCACATACGAGGTGCAGATACTCCAAAAAAGACATGGGATACACTGGAGATGCTCTTTTCAAAGAAGAACGAGTTCAAGCTCCAACTTCTGAAAAATGAGCTCTTGTCAATCAAACAAGGAGAGATGACGATACGTGAATACTTTAACAAGGTACGAACTCTCTGCCGTGAAATCTCTGAACTTGACTCTACGGAAACAATTTCAGATGCTAAGATGAGAAGAATTATAATTCATGGCTTAAGACCTGAGTTTAGAGGGATTTTAGCGGCTGTATAAGGATGGTCTGAGTAGCCTTCTTTGTTAATTTTTAAAATATACTAGCCGACCAAGAAGTGCTGACCAGACAGATGGTGGAAGTCTCAATAAAGAAAGATGATGAAGCCCTATTAAGTTATAAGAAGCTGGGGAGACCTCGCCAAAATAATAAAAGAGATAAGAAAGAATACGTAAGAAAAGAAAGAGGTTCAAAGACAGGGGGAGTCCACCAGAATCATTATAAGAGGCGTCTAAGGGAGTTAAGAAAGGGCCGTGCTACGTTTGTGGCAAAATGAATCACTATGCCAAAGATTGTTGGCATAGAAAAAAGGCGGCTAAAGGAAATGTGGTAACCTCCAAGAGTGAAGAGCACTATAGCAACGAAGAAGAGTGGGATGTCGAAGCATCAATGGCAATAGTCGAAGATATATCTCCAACACTAGTTAATGAAGATCAAAAGGTGGAAAATCAGCTAAGCCTACATGAAGAATCAGCGTTGGCAGTTATCATCCCTGGACAAATACACTACAAGAATGATTGGATCGTGGACTCGGATTGCTCAAATCACATGACGGGAGACAAAGAGAAGTTGCAGAGTACAACTGCATACAGGGGAGGCCTAATCGTGGTGACTGCTAACAACTCCAGGCTACCAATAACCCATATTGGCAAGACAATCATCACACCAAGATTTAGTCCTGATCAAGTGCAACTTCGAGATGTTTACCATGTCCCAGGTATGAAGAAAAATTTATTATCTGTAGCTCAACTAACTACTACAAGTAATTATGTTATCTTTGGCCCCAAAGATGTTAAGGTGTATCGAAACCTCAAAATAATCGGTGCACCAGTTATGAAAGGAAGAAAAGTAGAGTCTATCTACGTAATGTCAGCGGAGTCTGCTTATGTAGATAAGACTCGGAAGAATGAAACAGCCGACTTGTGGCATGCAAGGCTAGGACATGTGAGCTATCACAAGCTTAAGCTGATGATGAAGAAATCAATGCTCAAAGGTCTTCCCCAATTAGAGATAAGAGACAACACAATATGCGTCAACTGTCAATTTGGCAAAGCACATCAGCTCCCTTTTGAAGCATCAAGATACAAAGCAAAGAAGCCCCTAGAGAAAATACACTCTGATGTGTTCGGGCCCATCAAGCTACCTCCAAATAGTGGAATGAGCTACAGGGTGACATTTATTGACGACCTCTCAAGGTATGTGTGGGTTTTCTTTATGAAATCAAATTCAGAAGTATTCTTAAAATTCAAAGAATTTAAAGAAATTGTTGAAAGAGAAGTCGGAGAGAAAATTCAGTGTCTACATTCTACTTGCGGTGGATTATGTTTCTAAGTGGGTGGAAGCGATTCCTACTCGCTTGAATGATTCGAAAACTGTTATATCTTTCTTGAAGAAGCATATCTTTGCCCGCTTTGGAGTCCCTAGAGCACTTGTTAGTGATGGAGGTACGTACTTCGTTAATAAATTTCTTGAGAAGGTGCTTAAAGGGTATGGTGTTAAGCATAGGGTTACTACACCCTATCATCCTCAAGCGAATGGGCAAGCGGAGGTCTCTAACTGTCAAGTCAAATAGATTCTGGAGAAGGTGGTTGGAACCAATAGAAAGGATTGGGCTTTGAAGCTCGATGATGTCGTGTGGGGGTTCCGGACCGCGTACAAGACGGTGTTAGATATGTCACCGTATCAGATTGTCTATGGGAAGCCGTTCCACTTACCTGTAGAATTTCAACACAAAGCGTTTTGGTCTTTGCGAAGCTTGAACTTGACTCTCAAGGATGTGAAGGAGTTGAGGATGACTCACATCAATCTTTTGGATGAGTTTCGGAGTCGTGCACACAAGAATTTCGTGATCTACAAGGAAAGGATGAAGAGGTGGCATGATTCGAAGATCTCGTACAAGGAGTTCAAGCAAGGAGATGAGGTATTACTCTTTAACTCTCGTTTAAAGCTTTTTGCAGGCAAGTTGAAGTCGAAGTGGACGGGACCGTTCATGATTCATCGAGCCTTAGGAGGGAGGAGTTTTGAGCTCATTGACAAGGATGGAGATATTATTGCAGCGAATGGACATCGCTTGAAGCATTATAGGTCATCGGATGATGTTTGTGTCATCTTTGTGGATACCTTGATCTGAGTTGGTACCGTCGTGACTCTCCGACGTTAAACATGAGCGCTTGTTGGGGGCTTTCCCTCCTATTTTAATGCTTTATTTCTTTCGTGTGAGTAAGAAATTTTTATATTTGAAGTGCTTACTTATCGGCAATTACATCTCTTTGCAAACTTAGTTTCGACTATAGTTTCTACTAAGTTTGGGGGGGTGTGATGTACTTACCTTGATAAGCACCGATAGTATAATCTTTTCTTTGTGACGTTTGTTAGGGGAGCTAATTTTTTGCGGCATATTTAAAACTTTAACCGGTTTGTATGTGTCGATTTTTTGTAACTTGCTTAATGTTCCGTGGTGATTTGTTATTTCGTATTTTAAGTGATTGCGGAGTTACTCATGATTAATAAGTTTTTGAAGAACCAATTCTTGATGAAGTTGTGCTCTAGTTGGTACTTAATGATTCGTTTTGAAGTTTGAAGTGTGTAGGGATTGAAGAACACGCGTTTTGGAGCTTCCAGGGGGTAGGTTCGACCAGTGCCAGGAGGTCGAACCCAATGATGGAAGTCGAACCGTGTTGAAAAATCATTCAGTGAGGTGGTTCGACCTTCACAAGCATGGTTCGACCTGATCCTACTGGTCGAACCTGTGCTGCTGAAGTTCGGTTCGACCACGACGTACTTGGTTCGACCTGTTTAACAAGTCGAACCAAGGTCGAACTGGTGATCTGAACATACAGTAGGGTAGTTCGACCTGATGCGTTTTGGTTCGACCTGTTCCAGTAGGTCGAACCCAAGTCAAACCTGAAGAAGAACTCATCCAGAATGGTGGTTCGACCTCGTCAGTCGTGGTTCGACCTGTTCAACAGCTCGAACCCAAGGTCAAACCAAGCCAGGTATGTGTTTTAAGTTCGATTTTTGAGAAGGGTTCGATCATTTTTCACTTCACCCTTCCTCGAACCTTTACGAAATCACTACCCCCTTGCACTAATTCTTCAATTACACTTGATTTCGCACCAATTACACATCACCACACCTTTAATTCACGACTTGGATGCGAAGGGAGAGAGCATGGACTTGGGATAACACAACAATTATCCAACACCACTTTCACAAGCATTACAAAGTTTGTGGTATCCACCATGCATAGATGTTACTATATACTCTTTACAAATTTTACAGGAGGCAATAAGTAAACATTCCAAAGGAATATAATACAGTCCTGTCATGCAGAATTAATTTTATTTGTTATATGGTAATTCTCTTTCGGAAAAACTTTTGCTTTCCAATTGTCACAAGAGGTTCTACAAGTATACAATGAACTTAAGGAGAAGAGAATAATTGAATATAAACGACCACATACCGTTGATTTCTTCCATTGCCCCACTAACAACATGTTGTGCAGCAACATCATAGACACGCCAATAATCATAGATGGGGGTCGGCTGCACCCGTTCGAGAAACCACGTCGAATGAGCGGCGACGACGTCGCCCAAATCTGCACGGCCGACAACAGAGTCAGAGAAGTAGGAATCCTCCATCGCGAATAGCTTGAGGATCGACGACGAAGAGGCAACCCTTAAATTGAATGATGGCGGTCCGGTGGCTGATTGTCGCGGATGCCCGCCAATAGGATAAGATCCGCGACCGGTAGCAAAATCAGGCGGCGGCGGGAAGGGCTGCTGCCCAAAGCAAAGTAAGATCTGGAAAACCCTAGGCGGCGGCGTAAGTAAACGGCCAAAACCCTAGGCGGCGCCGGAAGGGAGCCGGCGAGACCAAGAAGTGAAGAAAAATATGAGAATTCAGATCCGAAAGGAGATAAAATGGTCGTTGGCAGATGACCCTTTTTGTTGGGAAGAAGGATTTGACTAGAATTCAGATCCTAATTTTTATATTTAAAATATATTTAAAAAATCATATATGTATTTTTAAAATAAAATATTAAGATAATTTAAGACAACATAGATGAATATATGTTGTCTTTGTGCGTGAAAAATTTTACGTCAACATATGGTATCATATATGTTGTCTTACAATGAATTCATTTGAAAAGTGGTATACACGACAACACAATAAGACAACACCAGATAATATGTGTTATCCTTGTGAACCATCTGCATTTTGGTCGAACCGATGCTGCGATGCCTACTGATCGTGTCCAGTGCTTTGGTTCGACTTCCCCTGCATGGTTCGACCTTCAATGTTGGTCGAACCATGGTCGAAATCTTGCCCTAGACATGTCCAAATTTGATTCCAGCCTCATAGGTCCCTCGTACTGCATTCCCGACCTCAATGTGATGGCGTTGCAGGACCTTAGATTCTCAATACTTTGAGACGGGAACTTCCCCTTCTCAAGAGTTTGAGTAAGCTTGTTAACACTTCCTGCCATCTCCCCATCAGCAATGTAAGGTCCTTCACCTACTTAGATGTTTTAACTCTCCAAGTTTTTTCATCTGAAATCTCACCAACAAATTCCTCCTGCTTTGTTGGATTATTATATCATCTACATATACTAGCACTATTGCTAGTTTTCATTCTCGTGCCTTGACGAGGAGACTCGAATCCGCTGGTGCTACAGAATATCCATACAGAATTAAGAATTCAGCAATCTTACCATACCAAGCTCGGGGCGCTTGTTTTAAGCCGTACAGGGCCTTCTTTAATTTGCACACATAATCAGGTTTTTTTATCTTCAAATCCTGCAGGTTGCACCATGTAAATTTTTTTATCGAGCTCTCCGTGTAGGAACGCGTTCTTCACATCCATCTGCCATAACTTCCAAGACTAGCTTGCTGCTAATGCAAGTAGTACTCGGACAGTTATAATTTTGGCTACTGGACTAAATGTCTCATCATAGTCTAGCCTATATTGCTGCGAGAATCCCAGAACCACTAGTCGAGCTTTGTATCTTTCTATTGATCCGTTAGGCCGCCTTTTTATCTTATAAACCCATTTGCATGATATGGGTTTAACTCCATCTTGTTTGGGAACTAAATCCTAAGTTTCATTTTGCTTAAGAGCCAGAATTTCTTCGTCCATTGCTCTTCTCCAATCATTATGTTTTATAGCTTCTTTCAGATATATAAGGTTCTTTGATGTCTTCTTCAAGTGCTACATTGGCGTACCTGGGATTTTGTCTCCTTTGCGGGAAGATCTCCTTAATTTTTGTGGACTTGGTGATGCTTCATCATTCCCTTTTTGTGGTAGCACTATCTCCTCCAATTGGCTTTGCCTTGTCTCTTCTTGTGGTGTTTGATGTACACCAGTCTGCAAAGGACTTTGTATTCTTCTTGGAGTGTCTTCTTCATCACCAAGTTCTTGCAACTCTTCTTGTTTCTCATCGGCTTCTAGAATTTTCACCATCTCTTGAAGCTTATCTTCAATTTCTTTGGAGTCTGGTAGCTCCAACTTTTGAGGTGTCCACCAAAAGAATGCTTCATCGAATATTACATTTCGAGATGTGCAACACTTTCCAGTGGTTGGATCACAACATCTCCATCCTCTCCTTTGGCTGTCATATCCCACAAATATGCACCTTATTGCCTTGTCATATTTGCTCTGCAAATGCTTGGCACGAACACGTAACATACGCATCTAAAGACTCTGAAATGACTAACTGTTGGTTTAGTTTTCCATAAATGGTGGCACAAATCCAAGCTTTGCTTGCGGCAACCTATTTATGATGTGGGCTGCCGTCTTCATGCCTTCTACCCAGTACTTCATCACTACATTCTTCGCATGTATCATACTCCGACACGTTTCAGCCAAGTGTCTATTTTTCTTTCTGCTACACCATTTTGCTGAGGTGTGTTTGGACACGTCAACTGATGGTGTATCTTGTGCTCCTTCAGATATTGGGAGAATTCTCTTGATGTATATTTTCCCCCGTTATCGCGTGAAAAAAAATTTAAGACAACATATATATTTAAGACTACACATATAAGGTATACGATAACATATATTTCTGATCTATGTTGTATATTTTCTGTTGTCTTAGTGCTTTTTTGGTGTAGTGTTTATTGTAATTAACCTTTTAATAAATAAATTGAGAAAATTAAAAATATATTCCTAATGTGCCCTCGGGCACACCGTGCGCCTTTAGAATTTAGTATTATTTTTTAAAGATCTCAAGATCGTTGGCTATTGCGACGCGGATTATGCTGGATGCAAAGATACAAGAAGGTCCACTACGGGGTATGTATTTAATCATGGGTCAGCTGCAGTCGCATGGTGCAGCAAGAGGCAACCAACAGTCTCATTATCAACTTCAGAAGTAGAGTATCGAGCAGCAGCGATGGCAGCTCAAGAAAGTACGTGGCTCATGCAATTAAAGAGGATTGATGTTGATGTTGGTTTAATTTCATGGTGAATGTTGATATTTTGATTTGATTCATATGAATTCTTGTTCATTGGTTTGAGAATGCTTAATTATTGATTAAACTTGAGTGTTTATGTGAATTAATCAATGATATTGTGCGTTTATGAGTATAAGCATGTTGGTTTGGTTGAATCGTTCATAATTTGAGGAGTTCATGTTTTGACTTGTTAAAACTCATGTGAATTGCTTTGATAAGTTGAAGGCATGCTTGTATGGCTGTGTTTGAATGTTGAGGAAGATGTGATTGAAGTAGTTTTGAGCATGTTGAAAAGCAAGTGGTGTTTGATGATGGTTGTTGAGGTGATATGTTGTTGATGAAGCATGGATGCTTGAAGTCTTGAGTAGAGTATAGGATATGCTAGTCGATTACTTGCTTTCTTGTCTTGTTGGTTGTACTAAGTAGTTGTTTTCAGGTACCGAACAAGGATCCGGGCAAGGCAAGGGGAAGGCAGCCGAAGTAAGATCGAAAAAGAGGCAAGATAGGCCTTCGAACGTAGATAAGGTGACGAACGTGGCCATATACCTGTTCACAGTATCCTCAAAACCCAGTTTCCATTCTTTCATCGTTCTCTGGCCTCCTAGGCTGTTGATAACCACCCGGGGGACCATGATTATTAAAGTTTTCTCGATAGTTCCCTTGGTAGTTCCGGTTTCCTTGATCTGGATACCTAGTTCCTTGAATACTTTGACCCATGGCATAGTGTGCCTCTTCCAACTCCTCTTGGATTGGTCCATCATTCTTCAACTCCTGCTGCATGATTGGTACGCGCTGAGATAATTCGCTGATTTGCTTCTATTGGGATTCAAGTAGCTTGTTGATATTGGACAAGCTAGAGACGATCTCATCCTCTCTACTTGTTTTCACCATTGCTTGTTCAACCTGAGCTACCTTCCCAAGGACATAAGTACCTCTAACTCTTTCAGTTGGCCAATCCCTCGAATTTATCGAAATATCTTCAAACAACTTCTCGGCCTCTACGGATGACTTTGTAAGCAATGCTCCATTAGAAGAAGCATCCAATAACACTCGTGAATCACAGTCCAATCCATTATAGAATATACTGATATATTGAGCTTTAGATAGCCCATGTTGAGGACACTTCCTAAGCATGTCCTTGAATATATCCCATGCTTCATGAAATTTCTCGCCTCCACCGATAGCAAATTGGTTAATGTCTTGCTTCATCTTAAACACCTTTGAAGGTGGCATGTACCTCTCCAAGAACCTTAACTTCAGTTGCTCCCAAGTG
Organism: Pogostemon cablin; assembly: GCA_023678885.1. Taxonomy (NCBI): domain Eukaryota; kingdom Viridiplantae; phylum Streptophyta; class Magnoliopsida; order Lamiales; family Lamiaceae; genus Pogostemon; species Pogostemon cablin. The sequence goes on from CM043009.1 coordinate 10,605,497, forward strand.
GTGCACTCAGCTGCGTTGATAGTGTCGTACCAATCTCTCGCCTTTTCAGTAAGCGAGAATTTGAACAAGAGGATCTTCCTAGCATCTTCATGTTCTCCTGCGTCTTTTTGAGTACTTGCATAGCCCAAGAACTTGTTCAGATGCTGCTGCGGATCCTCGAAAGACCCTCCTGAAAAGGAGTTCCTTTCTATCATGCTTATAAGAGCGGGATGAAAATCGAAAGCTCCATTAGTTCCCCTCGCTCCTAGAAGCCCAAAATTTCCAGCCCCATTATTTCTGAAAACCTCTCGGATGGCTAGATTATCCGGATTCACTGCCATGTTGATTGTCTATACTCCCGAATTAACTTCAGTTGTAGCTTCAATCGTCTGGGAAATCTGCTCATCAACTTCAACTCCAAAATTCAGAGATTCAGTTGGATCAATAGTCTTTGCCTTGCTCTTCTTCTTCTTCTTCTTCTTCTTTCTTGACGATGCTCCGATCTCAGGATTATAGGGTTCAAGTTCACCTTTCTTTGATCTCGTGAGCATACACCTAAAAAGAACTAGAATTAAAAAAGCAAAACAGGATAAATAGCCCTAATAAACTAGAAATAACAAAAAGATATTTTAAGCCGTCCCCGGCAACGGCGCCAGAAACTTGATGGGTGTTTTCTTAACACACAATTTTAATCCCCAAATATGAAGGATACCAATTGTAGTTTCGAAGGTGACCAAGTTAAATATCGAATCCACGGGACGGGTAAATATTACTTTAGTTATTTTCTAGCAATTATGACTATGTTAAGAATCGTAATTGTTGGTTTTTAAACTAAGTAACAATTAAAATAACAAATCAATAACAAGAACAAGAGAAGAGTAATTGTGATCAAATAAGATGATAGGTAGTTCGTCAGGTCATCCAGTTTCATTCGTTAATTCATACTTTTGTGTGTCGATGTCCGACTCTGTCTTGTGGTTTATGGACGCATCGCTATACCATGCAAATCTACTCTATAGACATAAATAGATAAGCTTTTGACACGTGTGAGTATCCTCAGAGCAAGATGTATACTTTACCCCCCTTTCTAGGTACTATCATAATCAATTATTTCCTGTGCACTTAGTACTCTAACCCGATTTGATCTCTCTTTTTAAGTACTATAAAGTTATACTCTTAATTCTACTTATTAACCCGAATTCAATTCAATTAACAAACATTCATATAAGACGGTTCTAATAAAACCTCAGAATCCCTTCACTTAGAATTATAACAATAAACCCTGTTCATTAGTGAACGCACTCAATCAATAACCATGTTATGCATTCAGACTCTACACAACGATTATTGATGCACAAAACAACTATGAGTATGGATTAAAAACGTACAATCTTATATAAACTAAACCACAAGTAGTGTTGTACGGAGTATACATACGAAATACAAATTAACTCATGAAACCTTCATAACCCTAGAACTACCGAAGTGGCTCTAGCCCATGATTGATCTAGGAACAATCATGGTTAGATGGACCAATCTTACTTGAATCTCCAGCGGAACCTCTGTCACAGCTCCTCCTAGTATCCTCTTGTGCTTCACGATCTTACACTCTCTAAAACTCTCTAAAAGCTCTCTCTCTGACTGCATGAGCCTCCTTTTATACTTGTAATCACGTCTCTAGAGCTTGGAATGGGCTTTTCAAGTGATCACACGCGTTTTGGCCTCGAAAATCTGGATAAGGTAAGTTTCCGTACGATGGTTCGATCTCAGCAAACAGGTCGAACCACTGGCCGCAGGTCGAACCCACCTACTGGAAGTATTCTGCACTTGGTTCGACTTTTTGTACAGGTCAAACCACTCCGTCTTGGTCGAACCACAGGTCGAACCATGCTACTGGACAATTTCTTCTCTTGATTCGATCAACCGTCAGGTCAAATCCCCAACGTCGTGGTTGAATCAACTTTCTCGCGAACTGGTTCGACCATGGTTCGACCTGATAGACAGGTCGAACCCCTCGAGTCATGGTCGAACCCATCTTCTGCCACTTTGCATTGCTGGTTCGACCTGCTGGAGAGGTCGAACCCTCCTCCAACAGGTCGAACCCACCTCTCTCCTTGGTGGTTCGCGTGGTCTCGACTTTGTCTCTTCGATTCTTGGCACTTCCACTCTGATTTTGCTATGAAAACCACTTAAATAGCTCCACTAACACCTGATTCATGCTAATTCATAATATATATAGGTTTTCCACCTATTTCCACCTCAAAACTCTCCAAAACTAGCACAAAACATGATGTCAAACTTGTGAATTTACACACTCATTATATACTCTTTAGAACAAAACAATGTACGCTGAGATTGCAAGAACGCCTTCCCGAGAACTTCAAGATTGAGATGCCTGAGTGGGACGAGATCAAAGAGAAGTGGGCAGAAGTCTCAGCTAAGGTGGCCCGGATGAGATACCAGGATGACGATGCCATGAGAATTATGCACATCAGGGATGATATCTTTTGGATGTCCGATCGAGTGGAGATCTGACGATTTATGGAATTAAAGAGGCCGACATATTTCCATGTTACAGCTGAGGTGATTTGCTCATTTGAGATGGAGAAGGACCCTCTTGGTTACCCATTTCGGTGCTCATTTCAGTTAGGAGGAGTCCGGAGGAGATGGACAGCTGAAGAATTCAACAAGCTATTTCAGACGCCTCTTGAGATCTCTCTAGTGGAGAGAGGCTACTTCAATGCCCATAGATTTTGGAGGGAGATCTCCGGGGAGATCAGAGACTATAAGATTAAGCAGGCTCGTGCGACCTCGATCAAGAATCCAGTGTTGAAGTATATGGATTGAGTGCTCGAAAACACAATGTTTGCTCGTTCGGAGGGTGGCTGTGTGTCTAGAGAAGAGCTTTACGCCCTATGGTGTATGATGAATGGGGTGAAGTTCAATATGGGAGCTTATTTCATCGCGCAGCTGCATCGGTTTAGGACCGTTGGATTTCAGAAGGTGAACATTGGAGGGTTACTGACGATTGTAGTTGAGCACTACAACATGGACTTCACCGGCATTACACCTGTTAGAGGAGAGCCCGACTTGGTGATGTTAACATGCGTAAAGGGAGGATTTGCACACTTTAGAGATGGTGATTGGTTCTTCACGAGAAGACCAAAGCCATTCGACTTCATGTTTTCCTTTGACGTGAACAACATGACCACTGTTAGGGAGGCGAGGAACTTGTTGATGAACTCCCTAGGACACACCGCTCTGTCCGCGACTGTGAAGACCAACGGGAATTGGAGAGCCGTGGCTAGAATGTGTGCGGAGGATAGGTTGGCGGAGCTACAGCAAATTATGGATCAGGGAGAGTACCGTCCGCCACCGCAGCAGCCATTACAGCCACCACAGTAGCCCTAGGTCGAGCATCGGCTAGATGAGCAGCCAGAGATGGAGATTCCGGAGGAGGAGCAGCACGACGCGCCTCAGCATGCTCCAGTACTGCAGCAGCAGCGGGCTGTTCGGGATGATACCCGAGAACAGCTTCGCTTGATTCACGAGCAGCTGGGCGCGGTCGTAGCTGCACAGCAGGAGACGAATAGGCAGCTCGCACTCGCCAACGCCAACTATGCCATGTTGAACGAGAGGTACACTGCCTTGAATGAGCGGGTTGGTAGGGTGAGTAGTTGGGTGGATCTTATGGATAGGAACATCAGCAGTCTGTATCGAGCTGTGGAGCAGAGATTGGATGACGAGGATGATGATGATGAGGATGATGATGCTCCGCAGGAGTAGATCTTCAGGTTTTCTTTTGATTTTCTCCTATTCATATCACCTCCATTCTTCTTTTTCTCTTTACAGATTGGGCTGTGTTTATTGAGTGAGTGGCATGTATATTCTTGGATATCATTGTTAGGATAGATGGATTCATGAGTGTTGAATACTTGTATGGTTGATTCGGTTTATGGGCTGTTGATTTTGTGCATTCATATGTTCATGTGTTAATTTCTATTGATGAAAAGCATGTATAATTTGATAAGTATGTAGAGTTCTTGTGGAATTGATCTTAATTATGTGCTATGAGGAGTACTTATGATTCTATTTACCTATGTGAGGATTTGAGACTTTTTAATCATGCTTGATCATGATTGTTTTATTCTTGAGAGGATCATTCATATGAAATTATTCTAGAACTTGGCTTGGAGTCTTGTGTGAGACTTATGAATGATAAATTGCTAGGACATGATCTTAGGCCATTATTTTGTGATTAAGCTATTTAGCCAAATTTTATCCTTCCTAATGATTTTATTAACCTTTGGATGCCCCGTTGAGCCGTTAAAAACCTTTTCTTTGGTAGCCGAAGTAAATAACCTTATAAACCATTACTTGAGCCTTGATTAACGTATTCATTGGTAGAGAGAGTTGAGGTGAGTAAGTGTTGCAAGAAGAAAAAGGAAGATAGAATATGGTTGGATGAAAAGAATATGGTTAAATCTTGTTTAGGGGTAGTGCCTGAAATTGGTACCCCGATTGCTTATAACATGAAGCTTTAAGCTCAAGAGCAGCTGATTGATAAAGAGAAGAAGGGTAGTGCCTAAAACCGGTACCAGAATTGTCTAAAGAGATAATGTTGATGCACGGAAAGAAGGAAAATCCATGAAAAGAAGAGGAAAAGTTGGAGGAGATATTGCAGCAAGAAGAAGAAATCGAGAACCTCCAAGGTAACTCTCTACTAGTGTCTTAAGTCAGTTTACCTAAATTTTCCTACCTTTTTCCAAAGAGCCAACATTACAACCCAAAAACAAGTCCTTTGTGATCCTAGTGAAGAGTTGATTATAAGTTGATTTTCGAGACCTTTGCCAAGCTTATGGTTACGCGTGAATATGGATTGATATTAGTGTTTATATTAGCCTATATAGTGCCTCACGCACTTGAGTGAAAGAGAATAAATACTTATCTTGTGAGCTAGATTACTTAGTACTCCGAATGGTGTGTGATTGAATTGGTTTTGCATGAGTGATATATATGAAGCAATTAATATTTGTTTGATTTAATGAAGTTGAATGTGTGATATGTGTTGTACTTGATCTTGGTGAATTTTACACGACTCCTGTGGTTTGATTTGGTTGCCTCAGGACGAGCAACATGTAAGTTTGAGGGTTTGATGAGTGTGTAAATTTACAAGTTTGGCATCATATTTTGTGCTAGTTTTGGAGAGTTTTGAGGTGGAAATAGGTGGAAAACCTATATATATTGTGAATTAGCATGAATCAGGTGTTAGTGGAGTTATTTAAGTGGTTTTCATAGCAAAATTGGAGTGGAAGTGCCAAGAATCGAAGAGACGAAGTCGAGACCACGCGAACCGCCAAGGAGAGAGGTGGGTTCGACCTCTCCAGCAAGTCGAACCAGCAATGCAAAGTGGCAGAAGATGGGGTTCGACCACGACTCGAGGGGTTCGACCTGTCTATCAGGTCGAACCATGGTCGAACCAGTTCACGAGAAAGTTGATTCGACCACGACGTTGGGGATTCGACCTGACGGTTGGTCGAATCAAGAGCAGAAATTGTCCAGTAGCATGGTTCGATCTGTGGTTCGACTAAGACGGAGTGGTTTGACCTGTACAAAAAGTCGAACCAAGTGCAGAATACTTCCAGTAGGTGGGTTCGACCTATGGTTCGACCTGTGGCCAGTGGTTTGACCTGTTTGCTGAGGTCGATCCATCGTGCGAAAACTTACCTTAATATTTTTGAGCAAAATAATTCAGAAAATTCGTGAAAAACATGTGTTAATTATTCGAGTCAAATTTCGTGTTAAATTTTGGTGTCAAATTCGAGTTGAATTCAAAAAATCATGTAAAATTTTCGAGATAAAAATAATTTGTGACAAGTCAAATTAATGTTAAACTATGTATTATCCATCCTTGCATTGCACTGAAAAAATACATAATGATTATGTACTTTTATATTTATTTATTTTTATTTTAGCTATAATATATATATATATATATATATATATATATATATATATATATATATATATATATATATATATATATATATATATATATATATATATAAATATGAGTGAGGCTTGCGTGCACCGAGGCACACCGTGTGCCTTTAGAATTTAGTATTATGGGTAAGTGTACATTGTTTTATTCTAAAGGGTATACACTTTAATTAGTAAGAGTATACCATTTTGTTCTAAAGTGTTTACACTTTTTATTAACATTCTTTATTTTTCTTCAGAAAATAAAGGGTACACATCTTTATACTAAAGGGTATACAATTTAACACAAGATTCTAAAGGCGCACAAGTACACACCAGTTTTTGCCTAATATAATACTCCATGCGTCCCACGTATTTTTATCCACTTTCCATTTTGGGGTGTCCCACGTACTTTTACCCTTTCCATTTTTGGCAAAAATACATAATATTTTATTACCTACTTTTTACAATCCCAACAACTTTAATTACTTTTTTTACACTTTATTCATCATTCTCAATATCTTTATTCATTTTTCTTTTTAAATTACTAATTTATCCCTACTTTCTCTTACATTATATATTAAAAAATAAAATATCTTAATCTCCGTTCCCGTACAAACGGATAAAAATACCCAGGACGGAGGGAGTACAATTATTTATTTATTTATTAGAATTTATGTATTTTATATAAACTGCTAATATTTATATATAATATATCAACGTAAATTTTTTACATAAAATAGGATTGTTTGTTAAGTTTTTTTTTTTTTAATAGTATCATATATGTGTATGAATATGTTTGAGCTTCTCTCGTCCGATTTTGGCCTGGTTTGAAGTTTGTTGTAGTGTTATTTTTTATTTATGTTTATAATTTTCTCATTTGTGTTTTGCACGGAATTTATTATATTTTGCGAATAATTTTTAAACATTTTATATAGGATTATTGTTAATTATATTTAGTTTTAATAGTTTTATCTCTACGAATATATTTGAGCTTGTTTCGTCCGATTGTGGTCTGGTTAGAATTTCATTGTAGTATTATTTTTTTATTTATATTTATAATTATCCCATATGCGTTTTGCACGGAAATAATTATAAATATTTTTATCTATAATTGATTTTCTTTCTTATACTTTCTTTGTCCTCCAGGCCTTAAAGTTACATAATTCCAATTTGGGGATCAGTTCTTAATAGTTTCATTACCCTTTTTCGTATATAAGACTCACACAAAACGATTAAACCATCTGCATATGACTCACTTATCTTTTTAATACAACTATCCACTATACATTAAAATATTATATTCCTTAATCACCATGTAAGAAGCAAATGTAATTGTTAACCGCTGTGAAACATGATATATTAAATATAAATATATATTAACTACGAAATTCAAAGATATTGAACTATATTATATGATTAATAATTGTTAAATATTTCAAAACATCGGCATAATTTTTAATGTGTCATACCTAGATGTCTCAATCTTTTCCTCTCATTGTATAATATCCTCGGATAATTCTTTCCAACCTGCATCCCACACAGTTTTTGGCATGCTTATACTTCCAGAAATTAATAGATTTATAAACACATTTCTCAATAGCTTACTAGAAGCCCATGATGCACATTTCTTAATTGTGTCTATATATTCCTTGTCGTCTTCAAGCAATCCTCTTGCATAGCAAGCTTCTTGAAAAATATTATATGTCTCTTTTCTAAATTTACAAAAATCTTCATAACATGTTGGCCCTCGCACTACACTTAGCAGAATTCTCAAATAATAAGATTCTCGGGCACCAGGAGGAATATAGAAAATCCTACCACCAGCCAATTACCAATTTTTCTTCTGTATATGTTAGTTTTCTTGCCTCGGGGTATTTCTTATTTGCTTCCAACCAAACTAAGAACGTACTCTCCCTTATAAATTGTTAATTATTTATATATAATATAATATATAAATGTAATTTTTTTAAATAATGTAATTTTATATTTATCAATTAAATAGTATTTGTATATACGCTTATTTTTTTATAACATTAATTTACTTATATTTAGGAATAACGACGTATAGGTTACACGCTTATGTAGAGATATCATATCAGTTTAAATAATTTTACTGTATTTAGTTTTTATTCAATTTTAATCTTAAACGTCCATTTAATACTACTCCCTCCGTCTGCCCCAAATGGGTGCATTTACTTTTTACATGTTAATTAAGGGATATTATTATTTAATTTGTAATGAGTACTCCTTTCGTCCCGTGAAGTATTTCACGTATTGGTGTGCGCGAAGATTAAGAAAATTTTATTTTTTAATATATAAAGTAGAGAGAATATATATTTTAGTTAATTTAATAAAAAATATGTGTAAAGTTATTGGAAGATGTGAAAAGTGAGTATTATATTGAGATGTGTGTAAAAAGTGAATATTATAATAATTTATTTTTTACCAATTTTAGTATAAGTGAAGTGTGAAATACTTTGAGGGACGGATAAAAAAGAAAAGTGTGAAATACTTTGGGGGGATGGAAGGAGTAGTTATTACAAAAAAATATCATTATACCCCTAAAAATTATCACTTCCTTAATCTCCGTGCTGGAATTGGGGGTGCAATCTCTTGTGGGACGGAGGGAGTAGTTCTTTTGCATCTTAAGTATTATACTATAACATAAACTTTTCTTACTGACATGTCGTCTCCAGAATGCTCCAAAGTGACTTGTAATTTTCTCAATTTTTTTTATTTTTTAATACTTTTTAAAAATATTTTCCTTATTTACTTTTAATTAACTTTCTTATTTAACTTTTTTTTTAAATAATGTGTTTCTTTTTTTATAATGATTATATTTTTAATATTTTATTTATATATTTGGGTATCCTAGATTAATTACTAAATCTTTTAATGCAATATATAATAAATAAATTAATTAATATAGAATTTTTAATGCAATATATAACAAATAAATTAATTAATTAATATAAAATTAAATTATATATAAAGGGAGATAAGAATATTCTATATAATATTCTCTCTCACCACAGATATAAATACTCCCTCCGTTTCGAAAAAATTTTCATGTTTACTGTTCCACGTTGTTTAAGAAAAATTATACTTTTTGACCAACTTTATTGACTTTGGAGGGTATTGTAGTATTTTTAGGTAATTATAAAGTATAAAGTAATGATATGTGTGTGAAAAAGGAGTGACAAATTTGAAATTAAAGTAACTTTTGAGGTTGTTGGATAAAGTGGTGTTTCCTTTTTTGGGGGGTGAAAGGTTTTGTGGGACAAACAAATGAGGAAAGTGAGAAACGTATTATGGTACGGAGGGAGTAATACTTTTTGGTTATTCATTCTAAGTACACATTCGATTCTCCAATAGGAATATGAGTTTTTTCAAGTTCCTCTAGAGAATTTATTTATTAAAGAATAAAAATTTATTTTGATAGAGCGAATCAAGTAAAGATCGATCTACCTCTAAAAATCATTTGTATTCTTTAAGAGGAAGATAACTAATTCTTCAAGAGGAAGAGAATCAATTCAAATATTCTTGAATCGATTTACATCTTAGGAATCGATTTTTCAAGAGAAAGATATTCGATTCAAATATTCTTGAATCGATTTACATCTTAAGAATCGATTTTTCAAGAGGAAGAGAACCAATTCAAATATTCTTGAATCGATTTACATCTTAAGAATCGATTCTTGAAGAGTAAAAAAATGATTCAAGTATTTTCTCTTAAGAATCGTTTCTTAAGATTCAAGTATTCTTTAAGATCTACCTTTAAAGTATTGATTCAAATATTCTTCAAGTGAAAGAGGATCGATTCAAGTACTTTTGAATCAATTTACCTCTAGAGTATAAAAGGTTGAAAAAAACCAATTCATGTATAGAATCAAAATCTTAAGTTAAGTAAGTTAAATCATTATTTCATATCAAATAACATTAAAATTAAGTTTATAAATATTTGTTAATTTATTAAATTTAGTATAATAATTTTTATTTATTTACATATATCTTAATTATTCAATTATAACATATGAATTATAGAATTTATTTTCTTTAGTTGTTTATATAATTTGAAACTAATAAAATTAAGTTAAAAAATAAAATAATAATTTTATTATAAATTTATGAATATTTAAAAGAATATTATTAATAAATTAATTGTATTTTTATTATACATATTAAGTATATTAATTTCTTAAAAATAACAATTAACAGAAGTAGAATTACTATTATATAGTTAATTAAAAATACTTAACCATAATCATGAGTAAAAAGTAATACTCAATTTATATATTATTTATAATATATATATATATATATATATATATATATATATATATTAAGTATAACAAAATTTTTTTTGCCTATGTATCGTCTCTAAATCTCTTTAAAATGATGTGTAATTTTCTCAATTTTTTTAAATTCTAAATTTTTTTATATTTTTCTTATTCAATTTATTTTCTTATTTTAATTCTCAATTTTTTAATTTTTTTTTAAATTTTCCTTAATTTTTTATCGTCTCTAGAGTTTTTTTTTTCAAATTATCTCTATAGATTCAAATTAAAAAAATTATTTCGATGGAGCGATTCAAGTAGAAATTTATATTTTTGAAGAGGAGTATTATTATTTTATATGTATTAGATAGGTAAATACATATAAAATAAGAAGAAAATGTGAACCTTTAAATACATATAAAATACTGTATTAGAGGGATGTAATTGGTAGTGGTGGACCATTTTTATTAAAAGAAGAAAATGTGAACCTTTAAATGAGAAGCCCAATATAGTAAAATGTGAACCTTTCGGCAGGATGCAGGGAGTATTAATTACAAACATACATTATCCATCAAGATGTATAGGAGTTTTTTTTTTCAAATTACTCTACAGAATCGATTCAAGTAAAAAAATTATTAAGCGATTCAAGTAGAAAATAATATTTTTCAAGAGGAATAAGAAGATTGATTCAAATATTTTTCAAATACTTTCCAAGTGGAATAAGAGGAATCGATTTAATTCTTCATCAAAGTGAATAAAATGTTGTAAAACTGTAATTATGTAAATGATCGATTTAAGTATTTTTTCAAGAGGAATAAGAAGAATCAATTTAAGTCTTCTTCAAAATGAATAAAATATTGTACATCTATAATTTAATTAATTAAAATTAAATTAAATAGATTTACTATTATATTATTAATTAAAAAAACATGAAAGAAATTATTTAGCTATAAAAAAATTTTCAATAATTAATGTTGAATAATATTATATATACTGATTATTTAATTAACAAAAAAATTAGTAATAATTAAATGATCCCGCGTGGCACGTGGGTTTCATACTAGTATATTTCTATAATTTTTTTAATATATTTTTTTATTTAATATTTTATAAATTTAAATTTTATTATTTATTTATTTTAATTTAAATATTATAAATTTATAAAATGTGATACACAATTGATGAAAGGTGATAATAATGTCGTGAATTATTTCATGAATGAATATAAATGAAAAGTGATAACATTTTAAAATAAAAGTGATAATATCTTTAATAAAAAATGATAACTAATTAAAAATATATACTTCACGAAAAATTACTGGAATATTAAAAAGTGATAATATTTTTAATGAATAGTGATTCCTAATCAAAGAAAGTGATATTACTCTAATTGAATTATTTCACGAATAATTCATTAGAATAAAAAGTGATAACATGTTTAATAAAAAGTGATACATGATAAAGAAAAAAGTGATAATCATCTAATTTACATGATAAAATATATTTTTATAATTTTTTAAACCTTATTGTTCTTAAATAAATAATAAATTAAGAATGGACGGTCAAGATTAAAATTAAATGATTACTAAATTTATTAAAATTGAAAAGATGGAAAAAAATTGAAGATAAAAATAGAAATTCAATTTAAAAATAAATAAATATATTTTGAAAGGACGGTCAACATTAAAATTGAATGATTACTAAATTTATTAAAATTTAAAAGATGGAGAAAAATTAAAGATAAAAATAGAAATTTAAGTTTGTTTTAAGTTTTGTTTTTATATACTACTAGATATTACTCATTCGTGTGTTGCACGGAAAGAATTAAAGTATATTATAATTATATACTTTTAGGTTGTATTTGAATTGAGTCATTTTAAATCCAATGGATTTGAAAATTAGTGGATTTTAAATTCCTTGAATTTCACTATTTGAATAAATTATAGATTTTTGAAAGAATTTCAAATTCATAATTCAAAAAATATTTTTTTAATAGAATTTTATGTATGATAAATAAAAATAATAATATTTTATTATATTAAATATTAAAATTTAAAATTTTATTAAAAATATTTTTTTGTGGAGGAAACTCTACCACCCAACATACCCCTACCCACCCTCAAAAAGATTTTTTTAAAATAAAATTTAAGATTTTTAATATTTAAATAATAATAAAAGTATTACCACGGTTTGCTGAATCATTCAATATAAAGCACTCCCGTAGGAATCTGCAGCCATGTCTCGTCTCATCTCAAAGCGCATCACTTGTGTCCATGCAGCACAGAGAATTTCTTCACCTTCTCTGTACATAGACTTAAAACATTATATATTATTGTTATCTCTCTTATCTTTTTAATAAGAATACCATTCGGTTGTACTAACGCAACTCAAATGTATACGAATGATGCATTAATTGTGGAATGTATGATTGAGTTTCCTTTCTCATGTTAAACAGCTTGATTCTTTTTTTTTTCTCTTTGCATTATAATTATCTTTTTCCTCTTGCCTTTCTCATGTAGATTAAAATTGAATTAGATTGAATTATTTCTAAATAGAGTAAAATTGAAAAAAAAAATTGAAAACAAAAGTAGAAGTTTAGGTTTGCTTTTACATATGTATATAGATAGATGATTGGACCTTTAAATTTAAGGAGAATGATTGAACCTAGATTATATAATATGAAAGTATAATCTGTAAAAGAAAAGAAAAAAAGAAGCATTAGAGGAAAAAAAATAAAAAGTAGATTAAAAAAACAAAAGATATAATATTAAAATATAAAAATATGGTTCATATAATTATTATAACGGAAATACAAAAATTGAAGAGAAAAAAGATAGACAAAAAAAAAAGAATGATACATGATTGAACTTACTAATAAGATCAAATATGAAAATGATTGGACCTAAAAATAATATCAAATAAAAGTATAAATTAAGATAAAATAAATTAAATTAATATAAAAATAAGGTTTATAGAATTATTAAAAAAACACAAAAATCGAAGAGAAAAAAATAAGATAACAAAAAAATTAAAAAGTATAATGATACCTTTAAGGAGAATGATTGAACATGCATATAAGATCAAATAAAAGTATAAAAGACAAAAAAAATTAGAATAGATTATAAATAATATGAAAGTAAAGTCTGTAAAAGAGAAGAAAAAGAAGAAGCATTAGAGAAACAAAAAGAGAATGATTGGACCTACAAATAAGATAAAATATGAAAATAATTAAACCTAAAAGTAATATCAAAAGTATAAAAGAAGATAAAATAAATTAAATTATGAAAATAGAGTGTATAGAATTATTAAAAAAACACAAAAATCGAAAGGGAAAAAAATAAAATAACAAAAAATTAAAAAGTATAATGATACCTTTAGAAGAATGATTGAACATGTATATAGGATCAAATAAAAGTATAAAAAAAAATTAGAATAGTTTATGAATAATATGAAAGTAGAATATGTAAAAGAGAAGAAAAAGAAGAATTATTAGAGGAAAAAAAAGAATAAGATCAAATATGAGAATGATTGAACCTAAAAATAATATCAAATAAAAGTACGTATAAAAGAAGATAAAATAAATTAAATTATAAAAATAGGGTTTATAGAATTATTAAGAAAAATCGAAAAGAGAAAAAAATAAGATAACAAAAAATTAAAAAGTATAATGATACATTTAGGAGAATGATTAAACCTGCAAATATAATCAAACAAAAATATAAAAGAAAAAAAATTAAATTTGATTATAAATAATATGAAAGTCGAATCTTTAAAAGAGAAGAAAAAGAAAATGCATTAGAGAGAGAGAGAAAAAAAAGGGAGAAAGTAAGAATTTGATTAGGATGAAAAGATTTATATATAATGATTTTAATGAATGAACGATCATGATTGAAACCAAATATTTCTAGAGAAGATTCTAATAAAAATAAAATTGATACTATATTAATTGAAATTAAGCATATATTGATTAAAAATTAATCAAATTTGTATTGTTAAATTAAATCAATAAAAAATTAAAATTTAAATAATAAAAAATCCATTAAGAGTATAATTAAATTTTATGATTGATTGAAATCAAAGAAAAATCATATGTCCTATGTATATTAAATTAAATTATAATATATGAATATTGATTGATATATTAGTTTAAATTAAGTATATATTGATTAAAAATTAGTTAAATATGCCAAAAATATCTCTTATATTTACCAAATTTATGTTGTTAAATAAAAAAGTAAAATTTAAATAACAAAATTCATTATTATTAGTATAATTAGATTATTTTTTATTATTGAAATCAAAAATATTTATTGGACTGTCAAGATTAAAATTGAATTATTTCTAAATAGAGTAAAATTAAAAAAAATTAAAAATAAAAGTGAAAGTTTAAGTTTGCTTTTATATATGTATAGATGTATATATAGGTTAAATATATATTGATTAAATATGCCAAAAATATTTTTCATATTTACAAAATTTATATTGTAAAATAAAAAATAAAATTTGAATAATAAAATCCATTATTAGTATAATAAAATTACATGATTTAAATCAAAAGCATTAATTAATGGACCGTCAAGATTAAAATTTAATTATTTCTGACTAGAGTAAAATTGAAAACAAAAGTAAAAATTTAGTTTTACTTTTATATATGAATAGATAGATTTTGTATTAGATTTTTTTATGTAAAATCGTATTAAAAATATTTGATTCGAAATTTTTGTGTTAAAATTTCGTGTTTCATAATATCGTGTAAAATTTCATGTTTATTATTTTAAATTTAATTATCGTGTTAAAAATTGACATAAATCGAGTTTAAAATTAGAGAAGGTAATTTTGAGTTCATATATTTTTATTTAAACTCGGATTCACTTAATGTGCGAATTTCAAGTTAATACTAGTTTTTATATATGAATAAAAAATATTCAATATTATATTTCGAGTTAAAAACTTTGAATAAACAATTTTTAGAATATTCTGACACGAAAATTTAGTAATTTTCTTGTAATACAATATCTCAAAATTTTCGAGTAATTAGTTTTACAACAATTAGTTTTACACCAATTTTTCGAGTTAATTTTTTTTTACTCGAAAATTTAAAAACAATTCGAGTATAATAATTTTTTCGAGTAAAGACTTTTAAACTTTCTTTTTACCTGAATTATTATTTTACTCGAAATTTTATTACACAAAAATGTAGATTTTACACGAAAACAATTCGTGTAAAGGTTAGATTCGTCATTTAGGATAGAAAAAGAGTTCCCTCTAAATATAGGACAATAAAGAATGTCAGTTTTGTCTGAAGGGTACTATCGTTAATTTCTTCTATATACTACTAATTCTAAAAAGTTCAGGGGGCCAGTGCCCCTAGCACCTATGTAGGTACACCATTGTCCATGGCTGTCTACTCTCCAGTGCGTTCATCTCCATGGAAACCCTTGTCTTCATTCAGTTCAGAACGGTCACGGCCAACCCTATATATTTGTTGCGGCCTCACTCCTCTCCAGCGGAACGTGTTCCTGTTGGTTTCTTTTACTACGGCGATGCAAGCGCCATTGGGTTACGGCATCCAGCGACTTGCTACGACTTCTGGTACTATCTGCAGCATGGCCGGCGATAGCCTGTAAGCATTTATGGCTCTAGTCAGCTTTTTCAGCCTTAGTCTTTTCCATGACTCCGATGGGTGCAAGAAGAGAATGACAATGACAACAAAGAGTTCAGAGAGGTCGAGGTCGAGAGTTCTAGGAGTCCTTCACTAAAGGAGCAGCAAAGCATAATTTATCTCGTTAAGAACATGGGTTTACAGTTTTGGGATGAACAGAGAGGAAGAACTCGAAATCAATTGTGATTAATTTTTATATTGTTGTGATCAACCGAATCTTTGTCTCTTAGCTAAAGGGGAATAGCCACCAGTGTTCATCACAGAAGCATTGGTCCCACAATTCAGTGGAGACAATTGTCCAAATTTTAACAATGGTTTATAAGAAAAAGTAGTATCGGAGCTTTTAATGGACACCGGAGGGATCTGAAACGGCTGCAGTTGCTACGGATTCCGCCACCTCGGAAGTGAGCCGGTCACCATAAGTGACTGAAGAAGCGGTCCAGCTTGTAGAACCACCTGCAAGAGCTACCCTTTCGTCGATAAAACTCTACCCATAGCAATATTGTCAATGATCAACGATTCCTGATCCGACAGACTGAAGCCAACTGTACATGGCTCTCTCAAATCTTCATATTGTTGTGGTTAATTTTAGGTGGAGTAGCAAGAGGGATTCTTGGCAAATAAATAGTGCCCCTTTCATCGTCGGTGTCCATTCTTGAAAAAAAAATTAAGAGAGAACCAGCAGATAGGGTGTTAAAGAAAAGAATTTTTTATTCCACAATAGCTTTTGGGCTGTCAAAGGATAGTCAAAATCTGACTGGTGGTTCGATTTGCAATAAGAGCTTAAAGTCGGGTACTTATTTATAAATATTCAAATGTTTGGACTAATTCGCAATCGGCGAAAAGGTTAGGACTTTTTACGTAATTAACCCTAATTTTTTTGAAAAATGCCACTTTTTAACTCTTTTGTCCCTCTTCATTATATAATGTAATATATAGTCACATGTATAGTCACATATGTTGACACGTGTAGCGTCGCACATATATTAGTAAACAAAACATGTGTATGGTCGCACATATAGTTGCGTGTAAAGAGTTTGCAGGACTAAATTGAAAATGATATCTTTTTTTAACAGAATAAAAAATACCAATTGTTATGGGACCAAACGTAAATTTAACTCAACTAATCAACAAGATTTATTGTATTAGTTGTTTTGGGACCAAACTTAAATTTTCCATTAGGGTTATGTGATGAGTGATATTTTCACCTACGTTTGAGTGTTTTTTTATATTCATTTTAGTAATTTTTTATCCGTATTCATGTGTTATTTGATTGTGTTTTGTGTTTTTAAGGAAATATATGAGAATGAACATAAATGTATGTAAAATAGGTAAAAACAGAGCAAAAATGGAGATGAAAGATGAAACGAAGAAGAAGAAACAGGGCAGCAGCTATACGAGCCGTGTCCAGTAAATGGCCCTGTAAGAGGTAACTGTGTACTGGCATTAGAAGCAGCTACTCGCCCAGGCCAAGGTCGAGTTCCGCGCACCAACTGTGTAGGGTACGGAGGCACGAGCCATGTTCAGTTCACGGCATGTAAGAGGTGGTCATGCGCTAACGCCTGAACAACCTACACGCCCACCATGTGGCCGTGTTCAGCACATGAGTCATGTACTGTCAGAAGCTGAATGTAGATCTAAAAACGCGACACGACTCGAGCCGTATAGCAGCACTCGAGTCGTGTAGGTGCAGATTCTGTAAAAAATCAGAAACCTTCTAGAAGCCTCCCAAGGGGTATAAATACCCAATATTTCAACATATTGATCAGAATTTGTAGGGCAAACACTATTCACACACAATTCCTTCCATTTTACACAATCATCTTCATCCATTCACCATCCATTTAATCTATCTTCATACAACCATCAAAATCACCATCCATTTGAGGAAAAGAAGCAAGGAAGAGAGGATAATTGCAAAGGGAAGAAGGAGATCACCATTGGAGTCATCCAAGGGAGTTTTCATCTACACTTTGTATTAAAACCTTATATTTTTTATCATGTTTTGTAAGGATTTTAATGTCTATGCTGCTTTCCTTTGGAATATCGTAGGCTATTCTCCCTTGTGAGATTAGTAACAAGAGAGTTGTCGGATAATTTTGGGATCTATGTATTTAAATTTATATATTGATTGGGTTTATTGATTTTCTATCATTGATGCTTTAGATCTTGATGTTTATGATGATTTGTGTGGTTTATTGTTTTAAACGTGTGATTAGATTTAGAAGTCAATTGTATATTTAGGATAATTAATTGAATCATTTTGTCATATACCTCATGTGCATTATAGATCTTAAAGAGATAGAGATGTCCTTTAGGATTTAGATAGGACATCCGATTGGTTTGATCGAGATGATGATTAATCGTGTGATGGGACTCTTATTTCAAGCTTTGTACCTTGTTGAAATTATTTAAGAGAGAACCAATCCATTGAGCTAATTGAGATTCATATCCTATCCATTTCGAGAGAGAGTTTAGGTGAACTTAGTGTTGGCCCTTAGTCTATACCCATGATTCATATGAATTTGATGCATTTATCCTAGGATTTCCACTTCTTAATTGTTGTTAATCTCACTTTTACTTAGTTTGGAAAACCACTCTTCATCATTCTATCTATTTTGTTTGTTGATAATTGCTTGCTTGCTTGCTTTGATTGATTTTATTTCCTTGTTTGATAATCCAAACCTTTGATGAATCGTCTCTATAAAATTACAAGAAACGTGAGATTGCTTAAGCACTAGTACCTTCCTCCCTATGGTTCCATAAATTCTTGAATTGGTCATCCCGACTAAAAAATGATCAATCATTCCGATAGACCGGGTATTAGTAAATACCCATCCTACTGCAGTCTCAGATTTAGTCCTTTATGTTATACATTTGTTCAATTTTACCAAAATTATAGAATGTAATATGATAAAAAGGACTAAATTTGGATAAAATAACCAAGATCAAACACTAAATGATCAAAATTACAAATTTAGCAAACTTGAAGATTGAATTTAAATTACGTCAAACAAAGAATCAATTTTAATATTTTTCTGAGTATGGATATAGAAAATGCACCGACAATAACTCATTAAAATTCATATGGACAATTATGTTAATTAATTAAACATTTGCTAATCCATGGGTTTTATAAAAAAAAAATATACATGGAAGCAAACATAATATTGGATATATAATCAACCTTTAAAAAGTTGGTCTTTTGTGTTTCCAAGTTCACAAAGTATACTCCCTCCGTCCCATTGTAAGAGGGACTTTTGTTTTCATGCACGTAGATTAAAGAGTATTATTTAATATGTAGTGGGTAGTTGTATTAGAGGGAATGTGAGTCCCATATTTTAATTGTATTAGAGGAGGAGTGTGGATCCCATGTGTGTAAAAAAAGAAATGGGATCCTTTGGGTGGGACGACGAAAATGAAAAAAAGACCCTCTTTGAATGGGACTGAGGGAGTATAAGTATAGAGTTAGTTTCCTGTAAATCAAGTTCACGGTGTAAATCATGTTGTCCCCCTTTAGTCTAAACTCTGATATAATAGGATTGAAAGAGGGGAACATAGAGTTTACATGGTGAACCGGTTTACATGATTGAAAGATATAACACTTTGTTTTAAAAGACATACACTTTAACTAATAAAGCTATAATTTTTTCATTGAAAATATTTGCTGAAATATGAGTAGTATATGTATTTAATTAAAAAAATTAAAGTTTTTTTCTCAAAATATCAAGGGTATGAATTATTATACAAAAGAGTGCAACATTTATTATTAAAAGGTACATGATCGGTGTCATTTTAAACTAAATTTTAGTGTCTTTTTTATGTGTATTTTCATAGGATTTTATCTGTTTTGTGTGACTTTTGGTGGTGTTTTACGATGAAATAGAGATTTATGCTATGAATTGAAAAATGTGTGAAATGAGCTTAAATGTATGGAAAATGGGTGAAAACGAAGTCAAGAGTCGAAAATAAAAAGGGTAAAACTCGACCAGACTCGAGTCGATCGAGTTGGGGACTCGAGTCGATTCCTTACTCTGAACCCGAGTCGAGCTGTGGAAGTCAACCTCTGATGGTCGACTGTGCACATCAGAATCTCTTGCTCGGCCTCCCCGATTCGAGTCTGAAACTCGAGTCGAGCTTCATAAGCAGCCGCAACCTGCCGAGAAAACACAAAGCAACTCGAGTCGAGCCTGTGACTCAGGTCGAGTTTGACAAAGTTTTGGGATTTTATTTAGCAATTATTCTAGAAGGTTCCAGACTTATAGATACATCTTATGTGTGATTTTTACGAGATGAATCATTCTGGACAGTTTCTACACCTACTACATACCACATTTCACACACACTCCTCTCCATCCATCTATCCTCCATTTCATCCATCCAATCCATTTGATTACCTCAAATCTATCCACAATTCCATCATTCACCAATATAAGAAGGAGATCTACATTGGTTGAAGATTGTAGCATGATCATGGAGGAGAAAGTTCATCATCAAAGGGGAGCCAACGTTCCTTTATTTTGTTATTTTCTTCATTATTTATCTCAATTGGAGAATGTCATAGATTGTATAAGATTTGTAATAATTTATAGTGGCTAGTCCTCATGTGAGGCTAGCAGTATGATTGGTTGAGGATTATATAGATTTTGCACACCACATGTTTGATAAATTGATTGTTATGAACATTTTCTATCATGAATATTTATTCTCATCTTATGTATGATTTGTGTAGTTAAATTCTCTATTCATGATGTTAGGATGGTCATTCCAATATTATGCTTAGGGTTTTAATTGAATCATTGATGGCATGAGATAACTATATTAGTATGTGGGAAGTTTGGTCATAACCTTTATGTGTTTAGAATCTAATGATATGAAATTATTGATGATTACTGGTGAAAGTATATGAACTAATGAGGGAACCCAAACTAAAACTCACTTGACTTTAGAAAGGGAACATAGGATAACGTCCACTGCCTCATGAGAAAATTCTTCGTGATAATATCTCTTGTAGGTATATTAATATCCTTAAGTACCTATAGGAATAGTGAGGATTGGAGACACTCTTAGTGAGTGCCCTTAATATCATAACATTACTTTTTTTTTAAAAATGTTAATTTATTCGATTATTTCAAAAGGGCAAAACCCAAGCCCACTTACAACTCCACACGAAATTCAACACAAAATAAAACTACGACATAGTTAAAAACTGAAGGAATCTAGCTACATGCAATAAAATAGAGTATACAACTCTATCAACTGTCAGACGAACACCTTCAATTAGCGCTTCACAACGTACCTTCCAGATGAAGAACACGCATCCATATAGTGCTAGCGCACGCCGTGCTTTCTCTCGCACATGGACCCAACGATCCTTGTGAAGCCACTTGATACTTGCCATTATCATAATCACCATCTTGTTCCACCCAACATTAGTTCTCACACGATCCCATACCTCCTTTGCAAATGGACATTGAAAGAAGAGATGCTCTCTCGATTCCAGTCTGCCTACACACAAAACACACTCCAACGGCTCTTCTACCCTTCTCCATCTATCCATAGTGTTCAGCCGATTCCTCACGGCCAGCCACATACGAAAAGAATATTTCCTCATAACTCACGTACACCACAATTTCTTATAGACATACCTCACCTGACCAACATTAGCAACTCTAGAGTAGAGTCTGCCGGTCAACAAACGACCCCTTTTTAAGCACTCGGTGAGTCAACTCGAGGCCGCCCTGCTCTTTAGGTAGAATGATTTCACTCCATCGAATAGTGCCTCGAGCAGAGCCCCATAGGAAGATCCTGATCATCCTCTTCACCCTGTCAATCACACCCTTGGGTAGTTTTACAATAGAAGCCCAAAAATTCATCGTACATATACAAAAGAATGAATGAGTTCAAGTCGACCAACATACGAGATAGGCCGATTGGACCAACCTTGAATCAAGTCTACCACTTTAGTAATAAGTTGCTCAAACGCCGACTCCCTCAATTTCTTGCCTTGCAGTGGAACGCCCAAATATCGAACAAGAAAGGTACCTTTCTGAAAAGGTAACACCTCCCTAATCCTCTGTTCTTCATCTGGCGGAACCCCTGCCGTAAATAAATTGGATTTCGACTCACTTACTTCTAGTCCAGAAACTCCTGCAAAAGTTCTCAGTGCTGTGGCAACCACCTCGGCGGAAGAACGGTCACCATAAGCAAAGAGAATCAGATCATCCGCCTTGAATACTTCTTAGATTGCTCTACATTCATCCATCATCCATATCATTTGTATCTTAACTTTTTTTTAATTGCTTTCTTAGTTAGTTAGTAGTGTAATTTTTACTCCAACCTATATTAATTAGTCCTTTTAGAGTAAAATATTTTTCGAATACGGATACATATACTTTCTTTCCAGGGTTCAATATATACATTTTTTAACTTGGTCACGACGTTCTACACAACGATAGAGTTCGTTTGCTCTAATCAATTTTGATGACAATTGCGATCATGTTCAGTACAACTTTTGAAAAGCGTGGAATTTGGGGCACAGTGTCTCCAGGAAAAGTTTTAGTCCCCTTTAAAAGTCTACATTTATTTTTCATCTATTATTTATATTTTTTATATACAAAAAACTGATTTGAGCATCAATCAGAGGATTTATGCCGGAACGAAGTACTTTAATTGTCATGATATTTTATAGTATCAAATTAAATATATTTTCATAGTAAATATATTATGAAATACGAAGTGGAACAACATTGTGGAAAATGAGATTCTGATTGGGTATTCATGAATATGTTTTATTAATCTTTTAAATATCTAATAATATTTCGTACATCTCGGAGCAATAAATTACTCCGTTTCATTTCAATCTTTATATATATATTTTTAATTTGGATGTCTAATTCCAATCTTTACATTTCTTTTTTGATTGATGTGACCCACACAAAACAATTAATATATTTCAATGGGATCAACACACAACACTAATACAAGTATCCACTTTATATTTAAATATTCACTCCTTTCCACAGAAGTTGTGACATTTTCCTTTTAAGTTATCCCACAGAAGTTGTTACATTTTCTTTTTAAGCATATGGGACCCACACAAAAATATTAATATATGCACATAGAGTCCACATACACTCCACACACATCACTAATACACATACCCACTACACAATAAAATATTATATTCTCAAACCTCTATCCAGTAAAATATTATATTCCTTAATTTATGTGCCAAAAAAAATTTTACAACTTTAGTGGGACGGAGGGAGTATAACTTTTCACATACTATATACTAAAATACTATATTCCATAATATCCAAGCAAGAAAGAAAAGTCAACATTGAAACGGGACGAAGGGAGTATACGTTTTATCATTTTTCTCCATCCCAAAAGAAAGTACATATATATACTTTCATTTTTAGATAAGACTCACACAAAATAATTAATATATTTATATGAGGCTCACACACAATACTAATACAATTACCCAATAGTATATTGGACGACATTATTGCCGTTCAAACCTTTACCTATGATCCCTTGCAAGCATAAGTTACACAGTGAGCCCTCTCTATAAGCCACTTGAGGCACATCCTGCGATTTACCTTCTCCCCTAATCCCCAGGGCAGGGGCGGTGGGGGCCTTTAATGGTGGTACACCATAAACCTTTACCTATGACACCCGATCATTTAAAAAATATAATGTGAGAAATACTATTATACCCTTACAACTAGAAAAGAAAAAAAGAAAGTTCAAATAAGAAAATCATACATTTAAATAACTATTGCTTTACTAATAAACCACGATCATGTTTATTCTCTAAATCTTAAATAGACGTCTCACGAAGGTAAATGACATAATAAACAAGTAATCCCTCCGTCCCACCACAAAAATTATATTTTATTAATTAGGGTGTTCCATTACAAGAGTTATATTTTCTTTTTTAGTAGATGGGGCCCACATAAACTAATCACTTTATTTTCATGGGATCCACGCATAACACTAATAAAACTACCCACTATATATTAAATTATTATATCTCTCAACTCATTACACATTAAAATACTATATTTCTTAATTACCATGCAAACAGTAAATATAACTCTTTTCATGGGACGATGAGGAGTATAAAATAAAACAGACGGTTTAATTTCTACAAAATGAAATCACCCACTCTAGTAAGTAGTACCCCACTTCTTTTCTGTAATAAAGCCATGGAACTTATTCGGATCAAATATTAATAGAATGTCTTACATGTTCTTTTTAGTTAGCTCTTCACCCTAAACCGAATTTTTCATTAAACTCCATGAAATTGGATCAGATAATAAAGAACATTAATAATGGAAACAAAGGGTATTTTTGTCAACATAACTCCCTTCTACGTCTCATCGATGTACTGAACAATCATCAACCAGCAAGTAGGTTTTCATTTTACAGATCAAATGTGAGATTTTCTTGTCATTGAATCTCCAATTCAAACAAATGGGGTTTGGGTGTTTGATTCTTTTCTCTTATTTTGGATATGGATATAACAGTATTTTATTTCACATTATACTTTTTAAGTAGTCGGTTGTGTTAAGTAAATATTTAAGTGAGAATAACTTCAGCCAACCCTAAAATATTATTCTCTTTAATTTATGTTAAAAAAAATCTTGGTAAGGGGTGACGGGGATGATAATAGAAATAAAAGGGTACTAATTTGCATTTCCCGTTCTTGACACGAGGTAATGAGAATTCAAAATCTTGAATTATTCATATTGATTTAATGAGTATTTCAACCAATTTATCTTCATTAATTACCATTATCTCACTAATAATGATTCTCATTATCATTATTATTTTGAAATTTGTACCAATCACTCTTAATACTCTTTTTACAGGATGGAGGGAGTAATAATTTCGGCCTAAATTCACTTTTTGCTTCGTAACTAAGACAAAATTTGATTTCTATCCCAAAAAATAAATGGTTCAATTTTATCTCGAAACTCACGGATTTGTTCAATTATTGACCAATTTCACCGAAAACGCTAATTTCTCCGGAAAGCCCCACGTGCGCCACATGTGAGGCTTCAATTTGGGAATTTCCGACGAAATTGGCCTAAAATTGGACAAATTTGAGAGTTATGTGACAAAATTGAAACATTTATCTTTTTTAGGAAAGAAATCAAAATTTGTTTTAATTATACGAAAAAGGTGATTTTAACTATACTGTGCACTTACAAGACTCATTATCTATCCTTTAAATGAAGCCAATAGATAAACAAGTCGTATTTTAAATGAGTTAAGTAACAATAACCAAACTAGTGCATGCTAGATTTAATGTTGTTATGAGACTCATTCTCTCTTCTTTAAGAGAAACATTTGATAAAGAATTCGTTTTTCATATAAGTTAAATAAGAATAAGAAAAAATTAGTGTATTGCTAGATTTCACATTACAAGAATCATTCTTTCTTCTTTTAGAGAAATATTTGATACAGAACTTATTTCCCATATGAGTTAGGTAAGAATAACCAAGAAATAGTGCTTGATCTCTTCTTTAATAGAAAAATATAAAGAACTCATTTTCCATATGAGTTACATAAGAATAACCAAGAAATAGTGCATGCTAGGTTTCACGTTACGAGAGTCATTCTCTCTTCTTTAATAGAAACATTAGAAAAAGAACATGTTTTCCATCGACTCCTGACTGCCCTGAAGAACGAGTAAAATTAAGAAAGCGATTCACCCTCAGTTACAATGGATATCCTATGTGACTCAAACTGGTTAGTTGGTCCCGATGATGATGACCAAGGTCAACCAGGTTATTAAAGTTTATCATATCTGAGAGAAGCGGCAGATGACTGTAAGGCTTGGACAGATTGCAAAGTTTTAGCAAAAATATGGAGTTAAGGATGCAGAACCAGATGAGGAAAATAAATGAAATGATTGACGTGCGATTTTCATGGTAGAGATATCTGCTCTCTGTTTTGGCATTTTGCCACATTGATTTGGTGTTCGATATATTGAAGTCAGATTGTAACTGAGTCATTCTCATTGTTCTTGATTTTCTAGCAATGATCAAGATAGTCTTTGGTACATCTTATAATTCTCATATTTGAAGTTAGAAAACTGTCTCTATGAACCCAATT
The DNA here is from genome assembly GCA_023678885.1 of Pogostemon cablin. Lineage (NCBI taxonomy): Eukaryota > Viridiplantae > Streptophyta > Magnoliopsida > Lamiales > Lamiaceae > Pogostemon > Pogostemon cablin. Next base: position 10,631,528 of record CM043009.1, read on the forward strand.
TGATAAAGATCTTGTTTTCTAGCCGTGTATAACTTTGTAGCCATCTGTGGCTTAGGATTCATCTCTTTAGATTGAGTTTGTTGTCCAATTACTATTATGTAGTCTGTGGCACTCGCTACTGCATCTTTTTGCGTCTGTGTTCTGTACTTTTCTTTTGATTTTATTTTATTTTATAACCTAGTTTGATAAAGATATCGTTTTCCAAATGATTTAAGAATAAGCATAAAATAGAGGGAGTATGCTAGATTTTACCGTTACAAGACTTATTATTTCTTCTTTAAATAAAGCTAATAGAAAAAAAACTCGTATTTTAAATAAGTTATGTATAAATAAACAAGAAATAGCGAATGCTAGATTCTATGTTAAAATATGCATTCTATGTTAAAATATGCATTCTCTCTTCTTTAAGAGAAACATTGGATAAAGATTTTGTTTTCTATATGAGTTAATTTAAAATCACTTTTTGTTCGATAATTAAAACAAATTTCAATTTTTGTTCCAAAAAAAATAAATGCTTTAATTTTGTCCATAAATCTTGAATTTGTTCAATTTTAGGTCAATTTCACTGGAAATCCCCAAACGGGTGGCGCACGTGGGACTGTTAGGCAAAATTTGCGTTTTCCAACGAAAATTGGTAAAAAAATTGAACAAATCCGTGAGTTATGAGACAAAATTGAACCATTTATTTTTTTGGGATAGAAATCGAATTTTATATTAATTACGTGGCAAAGAGTGAATTTACCATCAAAATTATTTATAAAACTTGAGACGAAATTGATTATACGCATTGTATATTCTGTTTCAACAAATTGGTTGAAGATGTCAAAAATTGAAGTAATATCTTCATCAATGGTTGGAATGTTCTAGCAATGTAACTCCGATTTCAAGATTGGAGCTTAATGCATGGGATCTTCAAATATTCATTTCCTGCCCAATTCAAAGAGACCTCGTCTTTCAAACCCCTAAATCCCTCGCCAACTTGATTAATCATCTCAAGCTTTCACTCTCCCGCACTCTAGATTTCTTTCCGCCACTTGCCGGCCGGCTAGCTACCGTTGAAAATGACGACAACACGGTGAGTTTCTTCGTGTACTGCAGCAATGCAGGAGCTGATTTCGTCCACGCCGTCGTGAGAGGTGTCTCCGTTCCCGACATCTTGGAACCAACGTGCGTACCTCAAGAATTGGTGTCTCCCCTCTTCCGATTGAATGGCAAATGAGATCACCTGTTTCACAATGGTGTTTCATCTCCTGTTTCATAAACTAAATGATTGATATGTGTCGTAATCAAAGTCCAAAATTCAATACTTGCTCTAAGGATTTAATGGTCATTTGTGGGATATAGTTTTTTTTTAATTGTGAAACACCAATAAAACAACGAAAATATAACAGAGAATTCAACTTGATTAGAATGGAGGTCTCAATTTGGAAGGAACTTCTAGGCCGTTACTGGGTGTGCATGTTAGGGAAAATATCAGCCGATTTCAATTTAGTCCTTTTTATTTGTAATTATTAATTTTGGTAATTTTTTATCCGATTTTATTAATTTCTGTTCAGATTTAATCCTTTATCAAATTTAATCTTTTATTTATTCCAAATTTTGAACCATTGAACAAATTTTGACACAAAAGACTAAATTTGTAAAAAAAAAAAAGTTGGACTAAATTTGATAAAATAACTAAAAAAATCAAAATTAAGAATTACAAATAAAAAAAAGACTTAAATTAGGCAAAGATTTGTGTGAAACAGATAGAATGTGATAACTTTTAGAAAAAAAAGTGATACTAAATTAATGAAAAGTGATAATGCTATTTCATGAACAATTTATAATATAAATAAAAAAGTGCAAAGATTTTATAGAGAAAGTGATAACTTTTTTAAAAAGTGTAATATAGTCACACGTGAGACTTTCTCCCGCAAGACCTACTCAAATTAAAATAGGTCAGGCTTAAAGGACGAATTTTGATATTTTCTCGTGCAGGTTACAGAGCTAGTGGACAGCGTGTTCATCAGCTGCGCAGCCAACCACGGTATTGTTGATGAGACATCATTCTGGCACTTGTTCAGCTCTTGGTCGGAGATATGTAGTGGTCTCCCTACAGTATCGGCAACCCCAGTTTTCCAACGGTGGTTTCCATCGCCCCATCCGGGTTCCTCGAGATCAGCTGCAGAAGCAGGCAGTTCCACCTCCATCAGCATCTTTGGTGAGGAGGGTTTTCCAGTACAGCAAACAGGGGTCAGCCAAGCTGAAGGCCAAGGCCAATTTAGAAGCTGGCCACACCAACAAAATATCAACTCTTCAAGCTCTCACAGCTCATCTATGGCGGAGCTACACGCGCAGCCGCCGCTGCCTCCCTGATCATCCAAAAAACAACCGTTCTCTTCTCAGTATACCCATCGGCGTAAGGGTAAGAATCCCTCTGCCGGATGGCTATTTTGGGAACGCGGCGCAAGGTGCTGCAGCGGTCATGGATGAGGAAGAGTTGTTGCAGGGACGAATTGGAGACGCGGCGGTGAAGATCAACGAGTTGATTGGGGAGCAAACACGTGAAAGATTAGCCAAGGTGGCAGAAGATTGGATGAAAAATCCTTTTTATCATGAGGTGCGGAGTCATCTTTTTATCATCGCGGGTTCGCCTCGGAATGATGTGTATGGCGTCGATTTTGGATGGGGTAAGCCCATTGGTATCAGATGTGGAACGGCGGCGAATTTTGATGGAAATATGATCACGTTTCCGACCACTGCAACCGGTGGTATCGAAGTTCATGCTTGCTTGCTTCCCGCGGTTTTGGGGGCAATAGAACAAGACGCAGAATTCATGGAAGCTTTCACTATTTAAATTTTGATCATCTCTTCTCTTCGAATTTACTATGTTATTCTTGTTTAATATTTTCAGTATCATTTTTTAATTTTAATATTATTTTAATTTCCTTGTATGCATTAAGTCTAGCCTTTATTGATTAGTTGAGTCAGTATGATTAATCTCTCCACCAGTCCATGCAGGGCGTAACTTTTATTGATTAGTTGAGTTACCATGATTAACCTCTCCACCACTCTGTTGGGCTAGGATGCAGGGGCGTTGGAGTGGGATTCCACCTCTTGTAACTACTTTTTTCAATTTACTATATAATTTGTAATGTAGGAGATGTTAGATCAAACAAATTGGTACGTGCCTGATTTCTGTTCCTCAAGTTTTCATCATTTGCATTTGATGCTTAATGTTATACTCCCTTGAATTTTTCTTGGATTCTCTGTGTCATTTGGTACATCATTTCCTGTACCACACTGTTAAACAGACGACACGTAGGAAAGAGAAACTATACCCTAAAACTTAAACCCTAGGGGTAATGGTTGGATTTATTTCCCCCTCATACGTGTCAATCACTTAACGTGTGGCACAGAAGATAATGCACACAGAAGATGATGCACGGAAATGGCGCAGGAGATCCAGTGTGGTTGAATTGGATCGTAGTTTGAATCCTGTTCAGCACGAAAATTCGCGCTTTTTATAGTCCGTTTTCATATGATTATTGCATTATTTTAATATTATTTGTGGAGTTTATTACTTATATTTATATTTTTATAACTTCACGGGTATTATTGAGATTTTGCAGTATTTTAATGTATTTTGGAATGAAATTAATGAAAGTTGAAAGGAAGAATTTTAGCAAGGTTGGAAAGAAATTCATGGAGCTTTCCTTTGGAGAGAGTAGGAGAAGCGTGATTAAGCAGCAAAGATAGTACTTCATGTAACAACTCCAGGAATTAATTTTCAATTAACAAATGGGCCATGGAAATTGATTCTAAATCAATTGATCCCACCACTACATATCTCTGCCACGTCACCATGGTAGCTAATGCAGCTTTGTTGATTAATTGCTAACATGGGCCGTCTATGTGGATGCATGAAATTAAGTTGGAAATTTTGTGGGCCATAGTAAATTACATTATGCATGCCACTGGAAAAGCCCATGCGTGAAGTCCATCTCGTCCGAAAGCCCTTTGCTTAACATGCATCCATCAGCTATTAATACTTTTCGCACTCCCAACTCATCTCGTGACCACACGACAGATCGCCACCTTCTGCCTTTCACCACTACCCTTCACCCACCTTTCATCCATCCCATCATTCCATCGGTCCGGAAAAAGATTTGAGTGTAGTTGAGAGAGGCAATCCAATTCTGTGGTAGGAAAAGTGAGAGACATACACGTCTCTAGAGGATCCTTAGACAGAATAAGAGCCATGTTTTCATTTACAGTCTCCTCCACCACTTCCAAGCTCTTGCACCCTTCCTTATTGTAAGTTGTTAAAATTTACGGTCCAATTAAATGGCGATACGTGGATTTTCTGGATTAAATACAAATTATTAATTTATTTTGGAATTTAGATAAATTAATTTCTAAAAATAGATTAATAAATAATTGATAATTAATTTAAGCCCAATAAATTAAATAGGGATTAAATTAAATAAGACCTGACTCAAGTCAAATGAGGTCTGACTTAAGTCAAACAAGCCCATACAGATTAAATGAGGCCTGACCCAAGTCAAGCAAGCCCAAGTCAAATGAGGTCTGACTGAAGTCAAACAAGCCCATACAAATTAAATCAGACCTAAATAATATAAGCCTGATTACGGCCCAAACAAGTGGAGGCCCAAGCCCACAAGACATGGCCCAAATAAAATGGATCAATCAGAATGCAAGGCATTTATGAGGGGGTCTTCACCTCTCACCTATATAAAGGGGTCCTCCTCCCTTCATTTGACACACTGAAGCATCTGAAGACACAGACACTCTGAAGAGATTGAAACGCGAGCAACGCTCGTCAAGATCTTCAAGGAAAGAACGACATACGATCCGGGATTAAGGTGCTAAGCCCCCCAGATCGAGTGTTTCTCATAGTAAGCACGTTGAGTTCTTTAGTGTTCTTCGAGTAAAGAACAGCATACGACCCGGAATAAAGGTGCTAAGCCCCAAAATAGAGTATTTTCACATCAAGCACGTTTAATCCAAATAAAGGCTCGACGCCTTTGGAGAAACGTTACAAAGTCCCTAATTCAAGTTCGAACAAGTTTCAATTGAAGATCCGACTCGACACACAAAGTCAGCGCAGTCAACACAGTCAGCACGGTCAACACAACAGGTCAAAGTCAAAGTTCAAATTGGTTCGAGAGAAGAATCAGAGGATAGATAGAGATTGTTTCTTAAAATTATCAAGTTTAATCCATCTGTATTATTATTGTAATTCTTTTTATATTTATTTTATTATAAATACAAAATTTATTGTTACAAATTTTTGCATGCCTAGTGGGACCATCTCTACCTCTCATCTCTTCTCTCTGCAAGCTTGAAAATACAACATGACTCCTATTAAGATCATAGTGGGAAGGACTGCTTCTTCCAAACTCTCCGATTCATTGAATGAATATGTTGTTGTTGTCATAAGGAGTATGTCAAAGAAAGCTCAGTCGGAGGTCTCCACTAGATCCAACTCTTCGGTCGAGGTGACTTCGAAAAACAACCACCCATGAAGGAGGATAGTGATGAAGACTCTGTATGATCACACCCTCATTCATCTTCAAGCTCTTCATATGACTCAAGTGCAGCTCCAGTAATGATGGCAGGCACTACAACTATTGAGGAACAACTATCGAACATGATGAAAGCTATCGAATGGCTCACAAAACACATAGAAGCTCAAGACACAAAGATCTCCCAATTGATGAAAAAAAAAGACATCGCAGAGACTAGCTGTGCAAACGGAAAAGGAGTTGTGGACAATAGTGAGGTGGAAGAGGTCACAAGGAGCCAGACTAAGGAAAATGAGCAAACTGAAAGAGGAGTGCAACTTTCAGCTGATGGAATGCTCCAAGTAGATCAACTCAAGGATATTATACTTGGAACAATAAAAGAAAGGTTTGAGGAGATTTCCAAGCCTACTGTCACTTATGTCAAGCCATACACAAAAAGAGTGAACAACTTAAAGATACCAGCTAGTTATCAGCCTCCCAAATTCCAACAATTTGATGGCAAGGAAAACCCAAGACAGCACGTGGCATACTTCATTGAGACATGCAATGACACTGGTACTTATGAAGACCATATGGTGATGCAATTCATTCACTCTCTCAAAGGAAATGTCTTTGATTGTTATATCGACTTGCAACCTGAATCCATTGACAGTTGGGCGTAAATGGATCATGAATTTCTCAATCCTTTCTACAGCATGAGGAGAACCGTTAGCATGACTAAGCTAACTAATACTTGCCAATTGAAGGAAGAGCCCATGATTGATTATATCAATCGATGGAGAAATTTGAGTTTAAACTGCAAGGACCGATTATCCGGAGAGTCTGCTATCGAAATGTGCATCCAAGGGATGGAGTGGAATTTACTCTGCATACTCAAAGGGATTCAGCCAAAGACTTTTGAAGAGTTGGCTACGAGAGCACATGACATGGAATTGAGCATGGCTGCCAGTGGAATAAAGCACTCGCCAATGTTGGATTCTTACAAGTCCAAAGATAGACAAGAAGCTAAGAAAGGGGGCAAGCCTTATGCCAGAAACTCCAATAAAGAATCAATGGTCACAAACACTGCTATTGTCAAGGTTCGAAAGAATGGAGATGACAAGAAAGACAAAGGGAAACAAGTTGCTCAAGAGTGGGGGCAATGAAGGTTAACCCTGAAGGAGATGCAAGAAAAAAGTATACATTCCTAAACTCCGATGTTTCTGGCATATTCGATGATCTGATGAAAGACAAACTCATCGAACTCCCTGAGATGAAACGCCCAGAGAAAGCCAATCGAACCAATGACCCAAAATATTTCAAGTACCATAGATTGGTGGGCCATCCCATTCATGATTGCTTCATCTTCAAGGAAAAGATCATGCAACTAGCCAAGGAGGGGAAAATTGTGTTGAAAGATGAAATAGCCGCAAACTTCACTTCCATAAAAGAAATTCATGATGAAAGCTTGTGTCACGTGGTGAGTGAGGAGGGTAGTGAAGATGAACGAGTTGAGGATAAGGAAAAGGTTTACTCTATGAAGATGACCTTTACAGATAAAGACATGTTGTTGGGTTCACAGCATCATAACCGATCTCTATTTGTAACTGGTTATACGCAAGAGCTACAAGTAAAGTGTATACTTGTTGACGGAGGCTCAGCAGTGAACATCCTGTCTTCAAGGATGTTGAAGAAGTTAGAAATACCAACAGATGAACTTAACCATAGCCGATTGATGATCCAAGGGTTTAACCATGAAGGGCAAAGAACTCTCGGCACTATTGTCCTTCATTTGATGATCGATGAGATGAAATCAACAGTGCTCTTCCATGTTATCGATGCAAAAACTTCATAAAACACGCTCTTGGGGCGCCCATGGCTGCATGAGAATTGTGTGATCCCTTCTACATTACACCAGTGCTTCAAATATAGCGAATGCAACAACGTGAAAAGGGTATTCGGTGATGATAAGTCGTTTACTGAAGCTGAAGCTTACTTTGCAGATGATAAGTATTTCTTCAAGAATACAAAGGAAGTAAAATGCAAAGAAGCCCCAGCACAAAATGATGGGGGCAGTAAACAAGTAAAGGATGAAGGTAGCACATCATCCACCGCTCTCAAGAAGAACAAAGAGAAGCTTGAGGCATTGGAAGAGTTGACGTTGCCCTTAACAAAAATTGATGAAGGTAAGACTTCTTCTCCTCCACTCAAAGGACTCGTACGTCCTGTTGAAGGAGCAAAGACCGAACATGGTGAAGTATTTGAAGCAGAAATAGCCAAGTCATATGGCCCACAAGCTTTCAAACTCCTCAAGAAGGCCGGTTATGAACTGAAGGAGAAATCGATGATAAACAAGTTGCCTCAAGAGACTATCAACCCATCTGAACATGGATTAGTGCTACTCAGAAAGTGTTTTAAAATAGTGGCCACATTTTCAAAAATGCTAAGCCATGTTTGGGATATGTCCCTCAAAAGCCAGTCCGCATAGCAATCAGAAAAGCAAATGTAAATTATATCGCAGAGGGAGAAGCTTCGTCCACAGAAGATATGTTTGATGAAGGAGGAAGGAAAATTAAGAAAAGCTTTGTCTTCGAAAGGCTTGGAAGTGTTTTTGAAAGGTTCAGACTGTGTGAAAAGAAAAGTGTGGGAAGAAAAGTAATTTTAAGTCTCCTAGCTTCCCAAAACTCCAAAGTCGAATCCCTTCTCGCATGAAGTGGCAAAATATCTTGACAGTCTCATGTGGAAGAGTGTTGAAGGCCAGATGCAGATAATTATCTTTACTAAAGAAGACAATGATGATGATAAAGAAAATGTAGCTTCCACCAACCATATCACTGCTCTTGAGGATTCTCAAGTGGAGGAAGTGGATGCCGAGGATGCCCCTCCACAATTTGAGGAGAATGTGAAAGTCACTATTGATGAGTTGAAAGAAATCAACTTAGGTGATGAAAGTGACCCACGTCCTACCTACATAAGTGCCCTGCTAAGTGTTGAGGAAGAAGAATAATATATCAGTCTTTTGCGGGAATTCAGAGATATCTTCGCATGGTCGCACAAAGAAATGCCAGGCTTGGTTCCAAAAATCACAGTGCATCACTTGTCCATTAAAAAGGAAACTCGACCAATTAAGCAAATACATCATCGATTTCGACCAGAGTTGATTCCATTAATTGAGGATGAAGTTAATAAGCTTCTTGAAGCAGGCAAGATCAGAGAAGTTAAGTATCCTACATAGATTTCTAACATCGTGCCAGTGAGAAAGAAAAATGGGCAAATCAGAGTATGTGTTGATTTCTGGGATTTGAACATGGCGTGTCCGAAAGATGACTTTCCACTGCTAATTGTTGTGCTCATGATAGATGCAACAACTGGGCATGATGTCCTTTCATTTATAGATGGGTCATCTGGCTATAACCAAATTGGTCTGGCTCCTGAGGATCAAGAGAAGATAGCTTTTCATACTCCGAAAGGAATATATTGCTACAATGTCATGCTATTTGGCATGAAGAATGCTGGCGCCACTTATCAACGAGCTATGCAAAAAATATTTGATGACATGCTTCATAAGATCGTTGAATGCTATGTTGATGATATTGTGGTGAAAACAAAGAAAAAGAAAGATCATCTCCATGATCTAAGGGGAGTGTTTGAACATTTAAGGGAGCATCAACTCAAAATGAATCCACTCAAGTGTGCATTTGGAGTTACATTCGGAAAATTTCTTGAATTTATTATTTGCCGTTGAGAAATCGAGATTGAGAAAGTAAAGATTGATGCAATCATGAAGATGCATGTGCCTCGGAACATACATGAACTCAAAAGTCTACAAGGAAAGTTGGCATACTTGAGAAGATTCATATCAAACTTGGCTGGTCGATGCCAACCGTTTAGTCATCTCATGAAGAAAGGCAGCGTATTCGAATGGGATGAAGCTTGAAATAATGCTTTCATTAGCATTAAAGAGTACTTGATGAAAGCACCAGTGTTGTGTGCACCAATACCCGGACGTCCACTAATTCTCTACCTAGCTGCTCAAGAGCATTCTATTGGAGCTTTACTTGTACAAGAGAATGATGATGGCAAAGAAACTTCCCTCTAATATCTAAGTAGAACCATGACTCCAAACGAGTTGAAATATTCACCTATTGAGAAAATCTGCTTAGCTCTTATCTTCGTGATTTAGAAGTTGAAACATTACTTCCAAGCTCATAAAGTTCAGCTAGTCTCGAAAGCCAACCCACTAAAGTTTGTCATGTCAAAGCCAGTACTCACTGATCGGCTTGCCAGGTGGTATCTCCAACTCCAACAGTTTGAGATTGTATACGTCACTCAGAAGGCCGTAAAGGGACAAGTGTTGGCAGATTTTCTAGCTGATCATCCAATGCCTGCTGAATGGGAATTATCTGATGAACTCCCTGATGAAGATGCTTTCGTCGTGGAGGTAGCTTCTTCTTGAAAAATGTACTTTGACGGAGCATCTCAGAGAGAAGAAGCCGGTGCTGGAGTCGTGTTTGTAACATCCAGTGGTGAAGTTTTACCATTCTCATTTTCCTTAATGAAAAATTGCTCTAACAATGTGGCTGAGTACCAACCACTCATACTTGGTTTAGAGATGGCCGTCGATATAAAGCAACTACACCTTAGGGTGTATGGTGATTCGTTACTCGTGATAAACCAACAACTTGGAGTGTATGAAGTGAGGAAGCCTGAGTTGTTCCCATACCACAAGTATGCTCAAAAGCTCATGGGTTGGCTTGGTGATGTTGATATGAAACATCTGCCTAGAAAGAAGAATAAGCAAGCTAACGTCCTTGCTAAGCTAGCATCAAGTATAGCTATGCCAGAGACGCAAATTCAAATCCCGGTGTGTAAAAGTTGGGTTGTACCACCAATCTTCGAGGATGATGATTATGAAGAATTTGAAAATCATGTGGTGGAAGTCTTCGAAATTGAAGAAGAGGATTGGCGCCAACCACTCTTGGATTATATGAAGTATGACAAGTTACCCAGTGATCCACGTCGAAGGATTAATATTCGGCGTCGTGCACCTTGTTTCATCTATTTCAAAGGGACACTTTGTAGAAGATCTTTTGATGGGGTTTTCTTGAGATGTCAGAGTAAAGAAGAAGCTACTCAAGCAATGGAAGAAGCTAATTCCGAAATTTGCGGCGCCCATCAGTCTGGGCCGAAGTTGCAGTTCAGAATCAAAAGAATGTGTTACTATTGGACTAAAATGATGAAAGATTGCATGGAGTATGCACAAAAATGTCAAGTCTGCCAGTTCCATGGGAATTTGATCCATCAACCTCCGGAGCCTCTACACCCAACAGTTGCTTCATAGCCTTTTGATGCATGGGGATTAGATGTGGTGGGGCCTCTCACAAGTCTTTTGGTGTACATCTCTACATTCTTGCTGCCACCGATTATTTTTTTAAGTGGGCTGAAAATGTGCCTCTGAGAGAAGTAAAGAAAGAAAATATTTTTCTGATTTCATTCGAATCAACATCATTTATAGATATGGTGTTCCTCGTTATATCATCACAAATAATGGGAAGCCATTCAGCAATAATTGGATCGATAAGTTGTGTGAGAAGTTCGACTTCAAACAAAAGAATTCGTCAATGTACAATGCAACCGCCAATGGTCTGGCCGAAGCATTCAACAAAACCTTATGCAGTTTGTTAAAAAAAGTTGTATCCAAGTCGAAATGGGATTGGCATGAAAGAATAAATGAAGCTTTATGGGCGTACCGCACCACCTATAGTACGCCCACTTAGGCTACTCCATATTCTTTGGTTTATGGTGTTGAAGCTGTGGTACCTCTCGAAAAGTAGATCCCATCTTTAAGGATGGCGGCCATACAAGAAGGCTTAACTGATGAGAAAAATGCAAAGTTGAGCCTTCAAGAGTTAGAGGCATTACATGAGAAGAGATTAGAGGCACAACAAAGACTCGAGTGCTATCAATCTCGCCTATCCAGAACGTTCAACAAAAGAATGAGGATACGTTCTTTTTAAGTTGGTGACTTGGTGCTTGTAGTGAGAAGGCACATTGTGGTCATACATCGTGTTAGGAATAAGTTTCTCTAAAAATGGGATGGCCCCCATGTTGTAAAAGAAGTATACACAAATGGCTCCTACAAGTTGATATCAGATGATGACATGAATATTGACCCCATAAATGGAAAATTCTTGAAATGCTACTTGCGTAAAAGAAGTACATACACCCTGCTCCTTGACGTACGAGCCTATATTGTATGTTACTCCTGGTCCGCAGGAGTATAAACTGTGTATGACAAACTCCTGGTCCGCACGAGTATAAACTGTGTACGACAAACTCCTGGTCCGCACGATTATAAACTATGTACGATAAACTCCTGGTCCGCATGAGTATAAATTGTATACGACAAACTATTGGTCCGCATGAGTATAAACTGTGTACGACACACTCCTGGCCCGCATGAGTATAAACTGTGCACAACACCCCCCAATCAAAACTATGTCCCTTTAAACTACGTTATGACTTGATTCACTTTAGGGAGAACCGTAGGCAGCTTAACATGTTGTTAAGTTAAGTCATGTTTTCGTTTGTTCGCATCAAGTTTGTGAAGCAAAAAGAAAATTAAGGTATAAAGGCAGCAAGTAAACATCAAAAGGCAGTAAAGCAAATCCAAAGATGTAGTGATGAATAAGAAGAGGAAAAAGAGATAAGGGAGAATATGGACTTTATTGATAATATCATTACAGTTCAGAACAAAAAAAGGACATTGATATGAAGTGGTTCAATACAAACTAATGAAAAATATTCATAATGGATAACTACTCTCGAGCAGCTTCCAAAGCTTGTGAAACACACTCTTTAACTCATCAGCAATGGAATCTTCTAGGAGGGATGTTTTCTGCAGTACATCAATATCTCTGGCAGCAGTTTGGGCCCCGAGCTTTGCACTTTGAACAGACTCGCGAAGACGTTTAACTGTTTGAGACATTGTGTCATTCTCCTTCAACAGGAGCTCGATTTTCTCTGTAATCTTCTTCAACCTAGTTTCGGATTCTTGCAACTGTTTTCTCTCTGGAGTTTCTTTGCCCTTGTAGTCTTGAGCACGCTTCTTTGCGCCAGTCAAACGCTTCTTGAATTCTCTTCTGGACATCCCATCAGCAATTTTTATCTTCACGACATCATACGCATCAACTTTAAAAAATAAAAAACTAAATGATGCTTCTAAAGCAGATCCATCAATCTCTGGAATGCTCTTAAAGTTATTCACCATTTTAAGTCACTCATATCTTATAGAAGATAAGGAGTTGACAGGAGTCCTCTTCAGTTTATCTTGAAAGCATTTCCACACTTCCATGTTAACTAGTTTCCTAGCATTCATGATCTCGGCATCAAAGTTAAATGTTGTAATTTCTGGAGCTTCAGTCGTAGTCACTAGAGGATGAGATTCAGGTACGATGGGAGAGGCATGATCCAGGATGCCATCATCAGCTAAGTCTTCAGGGCTTGCAACAGAAGCTAATCCTTCCTCAAATTCATCATAATCAGAACCCAATACAGCATGCAGATGCTACAAAAAAAGATGTTAGAAAATAATTGCAGGCATGGAAGTATGTAACTCATAATTAAAGGGTGATTGAAATCTCGGCTTGAGTTGTCAGGATAGGCACCGGAGAGATTTGGCTCTCTTAGTCCTTTTCTAGTTTCGGTGTATGTTGCTGTCATTTGAATGAGAGAGATCACTCTTTCTCTTTTCTACTCCACTAGATGTCCCTACAATCACCTTTCGAGGAAGTGGAGCCTCTAACGATACAACTGCCTCATCAGCTTCGACATTATTAGAAGTGCCAATAATGTAAACTTCTTCTTCTACGACATGGCTTGGAACAATTTTGATTAGATTTGCCACATGGTCTATAAAATAGGTACCATGAATCTGAGAGAACCATTGATTGTATTCTGGAAAGCAGAAGTCTTTGAACTCTGAAGGGGCGCATGGAAAAGTCGATGTAGAATGAGAATTACGTAAGATATATTGTTTTTAATACTGGAACCCTTGTTCTAAAGTAGTTTCTCGAAGGTCCGTTTTCAGTCTCCCTGGAGTATCTGCTTGATAAAAGCTAAACTAGCTGCTAAATCGATGTGGGCTGTAAGGTTCAATGATAAAATCTCCATTCTGCCGCAGGGTGAGATAATGCGTACGAATAGCAATAAAGAAACTCCAGTCATGCCAAAGTGCTTGGTCAGTGTCAACATACTTCACTGGGTCCTTTCTTCGGCGAACGTTGCAAAATAAGAAAGCGTCATTTCCATTTTGAAGCTTCTTGCGAGCATTAGCTGGAGTAAAATACTTAGCTCCATTCTTCGCCCTAATATGTCACCATTAAAGGAACTTTCAATTCTTGAGGATTCAGATGATGAGTATTGAAATAGTGAGCCAACCATATATAAACAAAATGCACGGGAAATGTTGACTTCACTTCAGAGGGTCTAAGCTCATTTGAAATCTTATTCAAACCGCTATAGATGCTTGTCAAAACTGGAACGACAAGTCTAACTGATTTTCCTGCTGCCATCAAACTCGCCATCTTAAAGGTACCAGGACGTATCAAATCTACTATATCGGTAGGGAGTACGAAGGAGCAGAGCCAGCAGGCCAGTTGAGCAGCCAGATACGTCTCATCTTACTGCAGTCTTTCATGTGATCGCCAATGGTCCCCATGGGATTGTGTGTCCTCTTGCGGCAGTCGTTCTTCCTCTTTTGTACACGTGCAAGGGGTTTCTTGTATGTTATAGGCCGACAAAATCAAAAGTCTACCCATCGGGTAAGTGAAACAAAACCCTTATCGTCAAGACTATGAAGTTTATGGTAAGCTGCAGCAAATGACGACAACTAGATGGAGTGCGTAAGCGAGTGGCGTCACGCTCATTGAAGTGTTCGGGCTTGTTAGGCACAACTTCTTCATATAAGTGACCAGCAAGCGGCAATCCCGTCCAATTATACAAATCCCATAGAGAAATCGATATTTCTCCAAAGGAAGTGAGTAAGGTATTGGTAATGGGGCACCACGCTTCACAAAAGGCTTTGATGAGTTCACGACTGCAGTCATACGTGAATAAAGATGCGAAAATAGGGTCATAAATCCATGTTTTCTCAAGATCAGAGCGATATCTGCTGAGGACAACTTCAGTCCACTCCCAATATCCGGGAGTATAATTGAATTCCCTGAGAAAGTTAACTGACTTGCCCCACACCGCATCACCATTGATTATTTGGCGCCCTAATGTGGGCAAAAGGTCAATGTTTCTTTCTTTAACATGGTTGGCCGCCCTCAAAGCTGCAACTTTGGTTTCACCCAATTCCAGGTCTTTAGCCCAAGGCTCTAGACCAAATTCACTACTCTCATGATGATGTTTCTCGATAAGTGCACCCATCAGAGGTCTCTCAATCGGAAGATAAGATGCTCCATCTGATGGTGAGTTCTTACTGTCAAGAATCACCAATTGACACTTATTGGAGTCTATGACCATACTATCGAAGTAAACCATCTTGAAGTTTTATTGCAAGAAAATATATGGGGAAAAGTATCAGCAAAAGGAGTTCAAATTAATTTATATTTTTTTGGATTTAATTAATTAAAAGCCCAAAATAAATTCATGGGTTAGTTAATTATTAAATTCGAAATTATAAATTAAACATATGATGGGAAGGGCCTAAATATTAAAAGGAGAAATTAAATTAATTCATATTTGAGTTTGATAAACTAAGTCCAAATTACATGAATTAAATTTAAGAGGTGCGGCCCAAATTGTTGGTACAAGCTTGAATGCATGGAGCTCAAAAGTAATGAGAATTAATTTCAAAGCAAATTGGGATGAACATAAGCCCACACGGCTTATTTGCTAAATAATTGGATCAAAATTGACATGAACATAAGCCCATGTAGCTTATTTGCTAAGCAGTTGACCCACTTCCGAAGTCAAAGTTGGCATGAACATAAGCCCACACGGCTTATTTCCTAAATAATAGGATCGAAACTAGCATGAACATAAGCACACATGACTTATTTACTAAACAATTAGTCCAATATAGATAAAGGGGCTAAATTACAATGGTAGGTCTCAAGCCCAAAATTGACCCAAGCTAATTCTGAAGCCCAACAATCATGTTGAATTATTGAGCCCATTTGGGCTGGTCAAAATTTGGGACATAAAGTCAAAATTGGGGAGTTAATTCTCCTAAATTGATGAAAGCTCCTCTTCCAGAAGTAGAAGGCTCGATCATCGATGACCACCACTTCACCGGTCCAATCTCTCGCCGGGAACAGCTTGACCATTGACCGCCAGCCGCCGCTCCCTCAATCGCCGCGCCGTGGCACGCGCTGCTGCCGTCTAAAAATCGCGACCACATCGTCATCATCCCACCAAAGAGCACATCATCAACACGCTGCCTACTGTCGGAGACATGAGCGCTAAGGCCACGAACGCTGCCACCAGATCTGCCGCTCACCCAGCTAAAACCGAGAACCGCCATCGGAAAATCGTGAAGCCACCGCGCGCCGCTCATCATCCACACACCACGGATCATCGCTGTCATCGCCGCCCGATCCTGCCTCAGTCATCGCCGCCGCCACTGGGATCGCGAAGCCATGATGTCATGTCGAAACCACCCCCTCGTCCGACCCCATGCTTTCGTTTTGGTCATCGACTAGTCACCAGCCCGTTGTTCAAACACCGTCTCAAGGCCATCGGGCAGCGACACCAAAACCCTTTCCCTGGGAACACGACAGCAGCCGCCGGTCCCTTGACCGCCTCGCCGTTGCGCGTACTACACTGCCGGAAATATCATCGTCACTCCAGCCACTTCAAAGCACCACTAGCGACCTCCAACAACGATCAACTCATGGCTTCCAGCCCTAGCCGCTGCAAACGGTATTGCCCGTTTTAAGTGCCATCAGCCGCGCATAAATTGCAAGTGCCACGCCGAAGATTTGTGATCCCACTCCCAATTCGCCTTAAGCGATGCCAGATCTGGTTTGTTGATGCTAACTGTCGAGCCAATACACGCGACCCTCGCCTCTATTTGAGCCACCGCAATTGATGCCCTGGAATTAGGAAAACACCAAGAACCCTGTCGTTGAAAACCACACTGCACCCCGATGAACAGCGACAGCAGCATGCAGGACAAATCCGACAGACGATGTGTGGTGGAGTTGGTTGTTTGAGCCATTTTTGACATTTGCTGCCAGATGGTGTCAAACTACCGGTGCAACTGAGGGGCAATAATCCGTTTCATTTAAAGGGACAACCCAGGGACAATAATCAATTTTATTCAAAGGGACAATCGAGGGACAAGCTTAAAAGGGACGAGGCTTGTCGGACATTCCTTCGAAAAGGAAGAACGACAAAGTTGATAGAAAATCACAAGTACAAATATGCAGTTTAAAAAAAAGCAAAATAAAAGCATACAGTAATATAAAAAGGCAGATAAAAAATGGATTGAAGGCTTACAACGATAGTAGGCAATGCTTGATGAAGGAGAATCACTGTTCGAAAAAAATGAGGAAAAGAAAAGAAATTAGAACTGTAATTGTATTACGTTCTATTGATGAAGAAATCAAATGCATCGGGTCCTTCTTATATAGTGAAGAGGCTGCAGTAAATTATGGAAAATTTGCATGATTGAAATCTCTCAAGATTTCAAGAGATTTCTTTTATTTTGAGTTAAGATTTGCAAATCATCAAATTTGTTCTCTAATTCCTGTCTCCCGTAATCTTGAAATTAAGCAGGGAAGGAAGTCCAAATTCACATCAAGACATGACGTCCGTAAATAAATCGCAAGGGGGCATTTGTAAGCCGTTAAAATTTACGGACCAATTAAATATCGATACGTGGATTTTCTGGATTAAATATCAATTATTAATTTATTTTGGAATTTAGATAAATTAATTCCTAAAAATAGATTAATAAATAATTGATAATTAATTAAGCCCAACAAATTAAATGGGGCTTAAATTAAATGAGGTCTGGTCCAAGTCAAGCAAGCCCAAGTCAAATGAGGCCTGACTTAAGTCAAACAAGCCCATACATATTAAATGAGGCCTGACCCAAGTCAAGCAAGCCCAAGTCAAATGAGGCCTGACTGTTGTAAAACAAGCCCATACAAATTAAATCAGACCCAAATAAAATAGGCCTGATTACAGCCCAAACAAGTGGAGGCCCAAGCCCGCAGGACATGGCCCAATTAGAGTGGACCAATCAGAATGCAAGGCATTTATGAGAGGGTCTTCACCTCTCACCTATATAAAGGGGTCCTCCTCCCTTCATTTGACACACTGAAGCATAAAAAGACACAGACAATCTGAAGAGATTGAAACACGAGCAACGCTCCTCAAGATCTTCAAGGCAAGAACGACATACGACCCGGGATTAAGGTGTTAAGCCCCCCAGATCGAGTGTTTCTCATAGCAAGCACGTTGAGTTCTTTAGTGTTCTTCGAGTCAAGAACAGCAAATAACCCGGGATAAAGGTGCTAAGCCTCCCAGATCAAGTGTTTTCACATCAAGCACGTTTAATCCAAACAAAGGCTCAATGCCTCTGGAAAAACATTACAAAGTCCCTGACTCAACACACAAAGTCAGCGCAGTCAACACAACAAGTCAAAGTCAAAGTCCAAATTGGTTCGAGAGAAGAATCAGAGGATAGATAGAGATTGTTTTTTAAAAATTATCAAGTTTAATCCATCTGGATTATTATTGTAATTCTTTTGTATTTATTTTATTATAAATACAAAATTTGTTGTTACATTTATCTTCTGGCCACCTCATCGCTTTCTCTAGGGAAAAAACAATCTCCTTATCATTGACCTTCAGTTTCAATTATCCCTTTTGGACATCAATTAATGCTCAGGTCTTCCTAGGATAAGAGGTACATTATTGTCATCCTCCATGTCGAGCTCCAAGAAGTCCACTGGAAAGATGAACTTATCGACCTTTACCAATACATCCTCTATTACCCCATTTGGATAGGTTTAAGATCAATCAGCCAACTGAAGTGCTATCAATATCGGCTTCAACTCTCCTAAACCTAACTTTTTGAACATGGTGTATGGCATCAGGTTGATGCTGGCTCCTAGATCGCATAAGGCCCTCTTCTCAGGCCCTCTCCCTATTTCACCCGGAATTGTAAAATTGTCAGGATCTTTAAGCTTTTCAGGTATCTTCCTCGGAATGATTGAACTGCAATTTTCAGTGAGATTCATTGTCTCTACCCCAGTCAAGCTCCTCTTTTTGGACATAATGTCCTTGATGAATCTCGCATAATAAGGTATCTACTCAAATGCCTCTGCGAAGGGAATATTTATCTGAATCTTCTTGAAAATTTCCAAGAATCTCTTGAACTTCTCATCAAGCCCTTTCTTGAAGTGACGTTGAGGGAATGGAATGGGTGCTTTTGTTTTTAGGATCCCCCAACTATCTCTCTCTGGTTCCTCAACCTTCTACTTTCTTTCCCTCAACCTCTTAGCCATTTGCCACTTTTTCTCAGTAATGTCCTTCTCAACTTGAATGTGAGTCTAATCTGGAGTTTCTGGAATAACTGCCTCACTATTTGACTTCAACTCAACTTGAGTTGGGTTACTATCAAGCTGAATTGGTTCATTGTTGCCCACTGTATCCTCTGTTTTGACCATTGGCATCTCTGGTCCCTCATTCTGCTTCCCAGACCTCAATGTGATGGCTTTGCACTCTTTTGGGTTGATTTCCGTTGTAGATGGAATTTACCCTTTTGCTGCTGCGAACCCAATGTAGAAGCCAGCTGACCAATTGAGTGCTCCAACCCTTGAAACTGCTTGGACATTGAGGAGTTCATCCCCACAATCACTCCTTCCAACTTGGTGATTCTTGATTCATGAGCCTTATGGGTTGCTTCATTATTCACCATGTATTGCTTGACCAAATCTTTAAAATCTGATTTTTCTTCTTCAGTCTTTGCTCCATGATTAAAGTTGGCTGGAAACTGAACTGCATTATTCTGGTTTGAATATGAGAAATTCTCATGCTTTCTTTGTCCTTGCCAATTTCCACCTCCACTTTGATTGTTCTGATTGCCACCTTGATTCTGATAGTTACCCCCTTGGAAATTCCTATTGTTGAAATTTCCTTGGTTGTTCCTATTCCCTTGTCAATTCCACCTTGGTTATTAGGCGGCCCTCTGTATCCTTGTGTGCTTGACCCATGGCCCAATTAACATCTTTAATTTCTTGCAAGTTCATCACTATGCCATCACTGTCACTTCCTTGACTGCTTCCCCCACTGTAAAGATTACTCAAGTACTTATTTATTTCTTCCAACTGAGTAGCAACTTTATCAAACTTATCTCCTTCAGTCACTTTCTCCTCTACTCGTGCAACCTTTCCAAGCACATAGCTTCCACGAATTCTATCTAAGGGCCAGTCTCTTGAGTTCATGGATATGTCATCAAAGAGCTTCTCAACATCTCTAGAGCTCTTCCCAAAGATGGTTCCACTAGCAGACGCATCTACTAAGACTCTCAAATCATTATCCAGACCATTGTAGAACACATTGATAATCTGAGACTTTTTGAGGTCATGTTGTGGGCATCTCCTTAAAGCTTCTGTGAACCTCTCCCATGCCTCATTGAACATCTCATCTCTTCGCTGCATGAACTAGTTTATCTCTTGCTTCAAAGCCATTATTTTTTATGGTGGCATGAAGCGTTCCACAAAAAGCTATTGTAATTCAGTCCAATTGCTGCAGCTCCCTTGCTCCGGTGTATCGTACCACTCTCTTACCTTATCAGCCAAGGAAAACTGAAACAACCTCATCTTCCAAATATCATCATTGGCATCCGCCATCTTCACTGTGTTGACATAGCTGTTGTAATGCTTCAAGTGCCCATATGGCTCATCAAACACACCTCCCGCGAAGGGATTCCTTTCCACCATAGAGATCAGGGCTGGTCTAATGTCATTTGTTTCATTGACACCTCCAACTACGCCTGTCTCTCCCATATTAGTGGATTTGAAAGTCTCGCGGAGTATTATGTCATCTTTATCTGTCTGTCTAGCCCCTGTCATGATCACTGTTTCAAATTCCTCTTCAACTTCTGGCAAGTTGAGGTTCTCAGTTTCCTCTTCGACTTCTGGTAAGTCGACGCTCTCAGTTTCTCCTTCCACTTCTAACACTGTAGACTGCTCTGCCACTTTAGTCTTATCTTTCTTTTTCAGAGCTTTTTGCAATATTAGGTGTTGTGTTAGCAACTCTTCCTTCTCCCCTTCTTCTACTTGCTGATGCTTCGATTTCCGGATCAAATTTAAAAAGTAGAAGTTCCTTCTTAGATCTCGTGTGCATACACCTGTGAAGAAGAATATAAGTTTAGGGAAAAAAAATTATTAACACAAGTAATCTTAAATAATCTAGCAATTAAAGGAAAATTAAACAATTATGCCGTTCCCGGCAACGGCGCCAAGTAATGGTCCGGCAATGAAAGGTGGGTGAAGACTAGTGGTGAAAGGCAGAAGGTGGCGATCTGTCGTGTGTTCACGACATTATGTCGTATTATCGGTTCTTCTCTGGAGTTGGCAGTGCGGAAAGTATTAATAGCTGATGGATGCATGTTAAGCAAAGGGCTTTCGGACGAGATGGACTTCACGCATGGGCTTTTCTAGTGGCATGCATAATGTAATTAACTATGGCCCACAAAATTTCCAACTTAATTTCATGCATCCACATAGCCGGCCCATGTTAGCAATTAATCAACAAAGCTGCATTAGCTACCGTGGTGACGTGGCAGAGATATGTGGTGGTGGGATCAATTGATTTAGAATCAATTTCCATGGCCCATTAGTTAATTGAAAATTAATTCCTGGAGTTGTTACATGAAGTACTATCTTTGCTGCTTAATTACGCTTCTCCTACTCTCTCCAAAGGAAAGATCCATGAATTTCTTTCCAACCTTGCTAAAATTCTTCCTTTTAACTTTCATTAATTTCATTCCAAAATACACAAAAATTATGCAA
Organism: Pogostemon cablin; assembly: GCA_023678885.1. NCBI lineage: Eukaryota > Viridiplantae > Streptophyta > Magnoliopsida > Lamiales > Lamiaceae > Pogostemon > Pogostemon cablin. The sequence goes on from CM043009.1 coordinate 10,653,075, forward strand.
AATCTCAATAATACCCGTGAAGTTATAAAAATATAAATATAAGTAATAAACTCCACAAATAATGCTAAAATAATACAATAATCATATAAAAACGGCCTATAAAAAGCACAAATTTTCGTGCTAAACAAATCCATTCTTTAACTTAATGACACGTGTCATTATTATTTTTTGGAATAATGTCACGTGTCCTTTAAATATAATGGTCATTAATTTATAGGGTATAATTTTTTTTTATGTTATGAAATACTCCATCCATCCCACAAAAAGGTACTCCCTCCGTCCCATCCAAAGGGTAGTGTTTGCTTTTTATACGTGGATTAAGGAGTATTATTATTTAATGTGTAGTAGTTGTATTAGTGGAAGTGTGGACCCCATATTTTAATTGTATTAGTGGGTGTGTGTGGGTCCCATGTGTGTAAAAAAGAAAAGTGGACTCTTTGGGTGGGATGCCCAAAATAGAAAAAAGATACCCTTTGGGTGGGACGGAGGGAGTATATTTTTTTTCATTTTGATTCATTTCAAAACAAAGTATACATTTCTCTTTTAGGTTGATGGGACCCATATAAACCAATTATTATATCCACATGGACCCACACTACACTAATACAACTACCCACTACATATTAAATTATTATTTTTCTCACTTCACAACACATTAAAATATTATACTCCTTAATTTACGTACAAAAAGCAAGCGTTTACCTTGTTCCGGAACAAAGGGAGTATTAATTGAATATAGTATGTGGAATAGGGAATTCAAGTTCCCTCGTTCACAAACATCTTTATACACTAGAAGAAAATAATACTACACTCAATAATCATGTACTACTCCATTTGATTTAAAATTTGTCATCAACTCCTCACATACATAACTTACTTTACAATTTATTTATTCCCAAAATTGAAAATCAACTTTTTTATTATCTATGAAAGTATAACATGTAAGGATGAGTCTTTGATGTGTCTTCGCACGTTTAATTATGTTTCCATAAATTGAATTTGTATGTCTTTTAATTCGCACTTAAATCTTCAGTTACATTTTAAATAAAGCATCGCAAATAGTACACCCAAAAGAATAGTTTACAGGCAAAGAATGAAAAAGACATTGTTGCCCGTTTCTCCTCGTATCGTTATTGTAATAAACTTTCAATTTAATGATTCATACAAATAGTACAGACAAAGATAATGTGCCACGTTCTATCATGGAACCTCTGATCCCACTGTAAGAATAAGAATTTGTCATGGTTTCGTTACATATGGAAAACATGTATATACAATTATCCTATTTACTTTAGGCAATATACTAGGTTAGAACTTTGGCTAATTTAGAGAAAATATCAAAATTAGTTTTTTATGTTTAATCTGAATTCAGTTCTTAAGTTTGTTAAATTCGCACTTTTGGTCCTCTACTGTCCAATTTTGATCCTTTTTGTTCAAATTTAATCATTTTTATCAAATTCAGTCCTATTTTTTGTTCAAATTTAGTCTTTTTTATGTCAAATTTTATTCAAGTTTAATCCTTTATGTTAGAAATTTGTCAAATTTTGATCCAAAATTATAGGACTAAATTTTATAAAATGACTGAATTTGGGCAAAAATGACCAAAATCGGACGCCGGAGGACCAAAATTGCGAATTTAGAAAACTGGAGAACGGAATTTGAACTATGGAAAACATAAAGGACCAAATTTGATATTTTACCGCTAGTTACAAAGATATGATTCCTATATTAAAAATAGGATATGCACAATTAATATTCATAATATCTAACATGCCCCTACAGTGGAAACGGGAGGTTCACATATGTTTAGACTGTTCCGGAAATCATCAAATAATATGCGTGGAAGCCCTTTTGTGAAGATATTTGCTATTTGATAACAGGATGGAATATTAAAAACACAAACTTCTCCACGGGACATTTTCTCAAGGACAAAGTATATGTCCAATTTAATATATTTGGTCCGCTGATGCTGAACAAGGTTTACGGAGAGGTATATAGTGCTGACATTATAGCAATAGACCAATGTTACCTTATTAACTGGACAATGAAGTTCCAATAAGAGATTTCGGATCCAACAAGATTCAGAGACAACATTAGCAACTCCTCTATATTCTAGATCTGCTTCAGCACTAGCTAGAACGAGACAATATAGATTGACGTTTGGAAGACTAGGAAATCAAGTAGGAACTTATAAATGTACAATAGCCAGAAGTGAAACATCTTGTATCTGGGCAGCCACCCCAATCTGCATCAATGTATAAGATAGGAGATGTAACAGGAGATTTATAGAGATGCAAGCAAATTAAAGTTCAAGGTGCCTTGTATGTAGCATATAATCCGTTTAAGAGCAGCCATGTGCCCTCCGTTGATCATGCATGCATGTTGTTAGGCATTTTCTTAGCACACAAAACTAATTCTCATTGCAGCTTAGGCAAGCGACCAAGTTAAATATCGAACCCAAAGGACGATATATTATCAATTTATTTACTTACTAAATTAATTAATATGAAAGGCAACAAAAGTTTTGGAAATAATTATATCTACCAAACAATTAATTAAAATAGCAAATAAAATAAATCAAGGACTAGGAAAATACAAAGTGAATCAAGTAGGAGAATATATAGTTATAGGATAATCCAATTTCATTCATTAATTTTTCTTTCAAGTGTACTGTCAGACTCTGCCTTATGGATTATGGGCACATCACTTAACCATGCAGATCTACTCTATAGACACGAATAAATTATGCGTGTAACACATGTGAATCACCTTGGAACAAGAGATATAATTTTATCCCCTTTCTAGGTACTATCAGTATCAATTATTTCCCCGATCGTCTATTACTCTAATCCGATATGATCTCTCTTTATAGGTACTATAAGATTAACCTCTTTATCATGCTTATTAACTCGAATTTAATTTAATTAATAAACATTCATATATGACAGTTCTAATGAAATTTCAGAGTCCTCTCACTTAGAATTATAATCATAAACCCTGTTTAGAGGTGAATGCACTAAATCAACAAACAGTTATACATTCAGACTCTATATAACAGTTGAAGATTCACAAAAAGACCATGAATATTAGTTAAAAATGCTCAATCATATCTAAAATAAATTTACACGTGGTATACGAAGGATACACAAGAGAATTCAATTAACTTATAAAACTTTCATAATTCCTTGAACTACCAAAATGGTTCTAGCCCATGATATTGCAAAGAACAATCATGGAGGTTGGATAGATCTTATACATATGTCTGAAAAGTTATAAGATAAATTAGAAAATGAATAAAATCCTAGATGCGGGAGTCGTCGCTTCCTTCTCTGTCTTGAATCTTTCTCTCTGTTCTCCACTTGATTCGGCAGACGAAGGCGGATGGATGCAGGAAGATATGGATGTAGAGGATGGTGTGGGGATGATCCCCCCTTATGGAGGTGGTAGCGATGTTATGTTTTTGGATGTGAATTGTATTCCTTTTATACTTTAGACTCTTCCAATGGACCCCTAATGGACTTTTTAAGTGAAAACATGTACATACACACTCTGGAGGTATAAAAGTATGGATTTGGAGTAGTCTCGCATGTCCGTTCGACTAGCTCATCTTGGTCGAACAACATCCATTTAGTCGAATATACCTCGAACAAACTCCCCACGGACTTACAGGATCAAACCCGCCCATTTGGCCACCATACATCCAAGAAGACTTTGTCGAATGACCTTATACTTGGTCGAACAAGATCTTACCGGGGTTGAACCAAAAGCCATGGTAGATAAGATCGTTTTCACCCAAGAGTCACATCAATCGAAGTTCGGATGTGAAAGTGATGCTCAAAATTGTGATACTGTGTGATTACGCCCAAGAAGTCCATTAGACCAGTCAAACGGCCTTGTACTCAGCCAAACAGCATCTCAAATTCTTCCCCTTTTTATTTTGAGCGCTTCTGTCCTGTTATCCTGTGAAAATAAGCCTAAACGACCTTCGTAGTACCTGATTCGTGACTTTTCACTACATATCTCGATTCGTCTCGATTTAAGATCAAATCATACATAATTTAAACAGAAATCAGAGCTCAAATTATAAAAAATTTTGCTCTCATCACATGTATAGGCAAACCTATTGTACGGCATAGGAGATGTCGTGTCTAGTGAATGTAAGATATTGGAGTGCACCACTAGACTCTGTTAATGACAAGGATCCCTATATGATGAACCCGCATTCGCCCCTAACTTTTGCTTATTGTGAATATAGGTAGAACAAGGCTTGCATGAATTCGTACCAGCTCGATCAATAATCTCATTTGCATACTTTGTTTAAGAAAGGAAAAGACTATCTGCATGACGAGTGACCGGAATTCCCCAAAAATAACATAGAGGACCTAAGTCCTTCATAGAAAACTCAAAGGCAATAAGAGTCATAATAGATTTTCGAAGAGCATATGATGAGGAAGTGAGCATAATGTTATTAGGATAAAGTAGAATATATGCAACATTATTGCCATGATGATAAATGAATAGAGAGTGATCACATTTGCTGTGGAAAAAAACCAATCGAGGCAACATAATCTGCAAACTGCTGATACCAAGCACAATGTGCTTGCTTGAGGCCATAAAAGGATTTCTTTAGCAAAAGAAACATAATCTGGATGATTATGATCTTTAGCAATAGCTGATGCATATATACTTCTGTATCAAGATGACCATGTAAGAAAGCATTCTTGACATCTAGGTGATGAATAGGCCAACATTTAGATAATGAAATGGTCAACATTGTTCGAATGGTAGCTGGTTTTACCAAAGAACTAAATATCTCCCCACATTCTATGCCAACCTGTTGAGATCTGCCATCACCAACAGACGAGCTTTGTGTCGCTCAAAATAACCATCAAATTTCGTTTTATGCCGAAAAATCCACATAAAAAGAATTATATTCGTATCAGTTGGACGGGGAACTAACACCCACATCTTATTTTAAATTAGAGCATTGTATTAATCCAACATGGCTGATTTCCAATTTAGGTCATTAAGAGCACTTATCGGGGTTCGTGGTAGGGGAGAAATAGATGTGGTAGTGGCAGTATTCAACCTAAATTGGTGTTTAGGCCTAAATATGCCATGTTGGCTACGAGTGATCATTCGTTGAGCAAGTGGATTTGCTTGGGGATAAGGTGGGATGGATGACGGATGATGGTATTGTATGATGTATTGTTTGTGGTGTGGTATTATTGGGCAAAGTTTGGAACTATGGACTAGGAGAATGAGTATCATGGACTTGTGGTGATGGATTTGATCATTGTGATGTGGACTGACTTTGCATGTAATGAAGAAGAAGTGGTGAAATTCCAGAATCTAAAAAATCATATGAGATGGTTGGGTGTGTGTGTAACTGGGAGAATGGAAATTGGGTCACATCGAAAATTACGTGCCTTGAAATGATTATTTTTTTACTCAACATATCATAACTTTTATAGCCCCAAAGATTAATTAAAAGGATTTCGAAAAAAAAAATCAAGATGTAGAACGTGATTATAATTTGTTAATGGTTGATGATGGAAATTAGAAAGGATAGCACAGATACCCAAGTACCCGCAGATGAGAGTAAGATGAAAATTTTTTATACAGAATTTGAGTGGGAGTTTTATACCCTAAAACATTATTAGCTAGGAAGAATGTTGAGGAGGTATATGGCCATTCGTAAAGCATGATGCCAAAAGGATAGGGGATGGAAGCATGGACAAGTAAATTAAGTACGAATTATATTATTGATGGATTGAATTTTTCTTTTCGCCTTACCATTTTGAGGCAATGTATAAGGACAAGGAAAACGAAGTTGTATGCCATTTGCTTTACAATAATTTCTAAATGAAGTATTATCAAACTCCCGACCATTGTCACATTGAAAGGTTTTAATTTCCCCGTCAAATTGGGTTTGTATAAATGTTTTAAAGGTTTTAAAAATTGAGTATACCTATGAGTTGTGAGAGATAGAAAAAGTTTGTAGGAAATTACTGTAATCATCAATAAATACGCGTAATAACGGTGTCCACATGAACTTTAAACAGGAGAAGACCATAAATCATTATGGATAATGGCATGGTAGTATGAGATATATAGTGTTGATATGGTAATTTAATGTGTTTCCCAAGGGAACAAGATTGACAAAAAGAGTTACTGGTCTTATTTAACTTAATGAAATTGCTACTACAAAGAGAACAGTGAACGGTGTCCCCAGAATGACCTAGGCGAGAATGTCATAGGTAATTAGAAGAAATAACAATAAAAGTATAAGTTGGTGTGGCCCAAGTGTTGGTGATAGGATAGGTTCCCGGTATGTCACATCCTAAAATTCCATATATATAAATATAAAATTTTAACTATTAGGACATGACTAAATATTGATTTTATCCAAAACATTAATTCTTTAAGTAGTGGAAGCTTAAAAGTGAAGATATAAATGATACATTTAACACTAATTATTAAGTCTCAAACATATGATTTAAAAGTGAAAATAAATCTAATGAAATTCCCTTTGAACAATAATAATATTATTCAAAAAAAAAAGCCAACCTTCATCTAATCAATAGAATTTATAAAACAAAAGATTTAATTTTATAAAATGCAATTGTATTAATTTCTCTATTTCCATACCGATAAACATTCACCACCCATCGCCTCTCTCTGTGTTGCATCTCTTAAACTTGAAATGATATGAAGTGATGGGATGAGCAAAACCACAAGCTCAGTGGGGATACTATACTTTTCATAATTAAATACCACATGCAAATACCAACTAGGTAACATAAATCATGTAGATGTAAATGTACTGAATAACTTATTTCTCAATTATTCAAGTAGTAAAAGTCTCATTTATAAAGGTTAGGAGACCTAGTCTCGTTTATAAAGGTCAGGAGACCTATGTCTCATTTATAAAGGTCAAGAGACCTATGTCTCGTTTATAAAGGTCAGGAGACCTATGTCCCATTTATAAAGGTCATAAGATATATCTGTACATGCATGAACTCAAATATACCACAAGCAGCAGTTAATAAAGTCAAGTAAGAATTTTTCCACCTAAAATGAATGTCGTGGATACATATGAATATAATTGATCACACTTGAATCCTTGTAATGTTCATCATGTAATTGATTATAACATGAAATAAACTACTTTTAGTTATATCATTGAATGTCGTTTAAGTTTTAAATAAATGAAATAGAATGATTTGAATTTTAAATGAAGTAAAATTAATTACGAATAGAAGTATTTTATAAGTTCGAAATATCGTAAATTGAATGAGGAGAAATAAAAGTTCTAATAGAATGTTAAACATACACGAACATTAATATTTAAATTTATAAATAGTAAAATAATAATAAAAACAGCACAAAACTTCATGTATGAGTACTAGACTTACATTAATACAATATATCTAAATTTTATTAAGTTTTAAAATATATAAGTATATGTTTCATATTTTTAAAACTGGAACTATAAAAGTTGGAATTTATGTTATGTTAAACTCAAGTATCTTAAAATATATGAGTAAAAATTATTTAAAATTAATATATGTTATAATGAATATATCAATATATAATATATACAAAAATCATAATTTTTAAAAATCAATAGATAAGGTTTTCATATTTTTGGAAGATACATTAAGATTTTCTTGAAACAGATACTAATATAAATTAATATAAACTTATTTTAAATCTAAAAATTTTATTGAACATTCTAAAATATAATAATTATGACATATTCGAAATTCATTGGATTTGAAAAACTATAAATTTATAATTCGAATATTCTAATCGGGTATACATACAATTTTAGATTCTACAAATATAAGTATGAAATTTGTATTAAATAAATTACTACTTTAAAAATCATAAAATTTTAAATATAAGTCTAGAACAAAACAATAAACGACATATTAAAATTTCATGGGTATTGGAATTAAATATATAAGTATTTGAAATTCTAGAAATAAGTTACCTTAATTTTGTAAGTAAGGTTGACACTTGTTGATAGAGTAAGAATAATCTTTGAATAAGATTTTCTGGCTTTCTACGGATTTTCAAAGGAGAAACGATGAAGAAATATATTTCTTACTTTCTTTTTCTTTATTTTATAACCCTTCATTTATAGTGTACTAGAAAAGAATGAATTAAAAGATCAGTACTTTTGTTTTTATATAATGAATAGTTTGGACTTTACATTGAACTTTAGCATTAGAATATGTTTGGGCTTGGGTTTGAATTTAGGAAAAATATATAAAATTAAAAATAAAACTAAAAGGGAATTTAAATCTTAATACTTATGTGAACTGACAGAGAATTTCGATGAGCTTTAAATATATATATATATATATATATATATATATATATATATATATATATATATATATATATATATCGGATATTACACGGTAGCTCTTACATCTCATTAGATGTCTCTCCGTCTTTAAATCCTTCACAAAAAAATTAAGTGGAATAAACTCAGGAACTGAAACCAATTTATCAGTAGTGAATTTTCTTACAGAAACAAGGTTTTTAATGAGGTGTGGAGCATATAACACGTCTTCTAGGTTTAAAGGGGGATTAGGAGGGCTCAGAGAAATACTACTATAATCACGGATTGGAATAGTGTCGCCGTTACCAACAATTATGTAAAATTTTAATTAATTGTTTTATTTCGGCCCAATTTGATAAAAAAAAAAGAAATGTAAACCGTAACTTGTGATTAATCAAAATGGAAAACGCAAATTATATATTTTTTTTCTGGCAATGTACTGCGTATAATCAATATTATGGTTTATAATTCATTTCTAAATTATGATTTATGGTTGTTAGTTATTAAATTCACTTTAATTTAGAGTTGCATTTAGTTTAACTTATTAATTTCAACGAATTTTTATTATTTATATTTTAGAACCATGCTATTTGGATCAATTTGATCCGGATCAATAGCTTTTAACAAGGTCCAATTACTATTTTAACCTTATTGCTAATTTAACTTATATAAGTTCATTAATTAGGTTAATTAATTTCTTCCATAAATAAACTATAACTAATTTAAATTTATTTGAATATCGTATCTTAGTATTACTATTTTTATTTTTTTTTTGTTTCTTCTATATTATATATATATATATATATATATTATTTAAAATTAATTTTATCTAATAATTATTTATTCAAAAATAAAAAAAGTATGAACGATTTATTAAATTATATATATATTATACTAAAAATTAATTTTAATTAATTATTATTTATTAAAAAAGGCATGGACGATTTACACTACAAAAAAAATTATTTTTTAACAATGGAATTCACCAACAGTGAATTCCATTGTTAATTACCGGCAGATTAACAACAAAAATGATAATTTTCTTTTAGCAACAAAATGCCAATAAATTTATTCTCTATTTTACAAACGGAATTCAATCCGTTGGTAATTACCGACGGATTACCAAGGAAATCTTTATATAAATTATCAACAAAATTATTTACCAATGGAATTGAATTTTCATTGCTAAAAATTTACCAACCTTCACTTTACCAACGGATTACACTAGTAAATCAATTTAACAATGTAATTAAGACTTCTACCAACAAAATATTTCGTTGGTAAAAAATACTTCAGTATTTTTGTAGTGTTATTAAATTTAAAGTTAGTTTGAAATGAATATAATTTTAAATTTTAAAGTTAATTTAAATAAATTTTAAACATAAATATTAAAAGATATTAAATTTGTATATATTTTTAATTTATATAATATAATTTACAACATAAAAAAACATACACAGTAATAAATTATTACTTCATAGTAGCGTAAAAAAATAATTTCATTTTATAATATACAATGAACTATTAACTTTAAGGTAAACACTTGTACGAGATAATCTCACGGATCTAATTCTGTGAGAGGGATCCTTTTGAGATCCAGATTTATCGCTTTCTAGAAGATTTTTTGATTCACTGTTATGTTTCTAGCTAATAACGCAAATTAAATTGCATTTTTGGCGCAACATCATATTTATCATGGTTGAGGTCTCAGGAAAAGTGATAATATTTTTAATATATATTAGTATGTGTGATCAATGAAAATTTATAATCATCCAATATATTATTTAATAAACAATTTGTGCGATAGATGAAAAAGTAAATTTGTGTGATAGATGAAAAAGTAATGATATTTTTAGTAGAAAATGATATTTTATAATAATAAAGTGATAATAATCAATTGAATTGTTTTATGAAAAATAATTTAAAAGCTAGATAAAAGTGATAAATTATTAATAAAAAATGATATCTAATAAATAAAAAATTATAACTTTCGTAATTAATATTTAGTTATAAAAATTGATAATATTTTTTAATAAAATAAAGTATACTACTTTTAAAAATAAAAAAAATTATTTATTTTAAAATATTATGAACAGGAGAAAAAAACTGTTGCGTGCATTTTTCGTAGCATTTATTTAAATGAATTATACGCTAAACAACATCTTAGCATTTATTTAAATGAATATATATAAAATATAAGTGTATATAATTATTAGTTTATAAATATAACTAATGAAGAATTTTATTATTAAAATTGTAAATATAATTATTTACTAATAATTATAAACCCATTTATATATATATATATATATATATATATATATATATATATATATATATATATATATATATATATATATTTGTTTAATTAATAATAATAAATTAGATATAGATTAATATTTGAGTGTATATTAGGTGCACCCGGGTGCACCCTTACATCCATATTTGTATAACTTTTTATTCTATTTTGTATACATGTTATTCTCTTTTGTATACGTGTTTTGTAATAATTGTATACTTTTTTCACACTAAGTTTTTCATTAAAAAAATAAGCATTCATATGTGTATAACTTTTTATTCAATAGTGTATACATGTATTTTAATAATTGTACATTTTTTTACACTCAATTTTTTATTAAAAAAATTAACAATTAAATTGTATACATTTTTACTCATAATTGTATATGTTTTTGCTTATATTTGTACGTGGGTGCACACGAAGCTTCGTGTGTACTCGGGTGCACACTATATTTAGCCTTAATATTTATATTATAATTAAAATTATTTTATAAGAAAAGTAAAACAATAAATGCATCTCATTAGTTCAATTAATATGATAAATTCTTACCTAAATTATAATTAATAATACCTTATATGTTAAAAAGGGTAATTTAGTCTATGAACATTTTTAATTATTCAAAACTTACCATAACAACTCAATTGATCCGATCAATTTGATCCGTTTATATTTATCCTATATTTTAATTCCGTGTTGTTGTTGAAATTGTATGATGAAAGTATTTTGTTGTAAAATTTGAGTTGAAATTGCTGAATCCATAAAAAAAATAAAAGGAAAAATTAATTTACCGTCCTGTGTAAAGGCTTCCATGAAATGAATAAAAAGTGATAATATTATTAATAAAAAATTATATTCAATTGACGGAAAGTAATAATTGCATAGTGAACTATTTCATTAAAAATTTACGGTATAAATCTAACTCTAAAAAGTAACAATTTTTTTAGAGAAATGTAACAATATCTTTAATAAAAAGTGATAATTAATTTAAATATATAAAAATGATAATTAATTTTAAAAGTGTATAATAATCTATGGTGTATAGACTTTCCGATCCAAAAAAGATAGTATAGAATTGGATTTGAAAGAAAAAATATGTTCCAGATTAATTTGGAGAATCAATTATATTCTGGCAGGCTAAGTTTTGAGATAAATTGGAAATCAATTTATGGCCATTAATTGGTAATTCAATTTAATCTCTATGACTCAATACATTTTTCACATTTTTTTTATAAATTAAAATAAAAGTATAAAAAAAATAAAAAAAAATGTATAACACTAAAAGAGACTCATTTTTAGCCACCAATGGATTCACAACAAAAAATACATTTTTTTAGCAACAGAATTCCAATGGATTTATTCTATAATTTACCAATTAATTCAATCCATGGGTAATTACCAACGAATTACCAACAGGATCATTATATAAATTACCAACGGAATTATTAGCAACAAATTACCAACAGAATTATTTAACAATGAAATTTATTTTTTATTGCTAAAAATTTACCAACCACTACCTTTTAAACGGATTTTGTTGCTAATCCGTTGGTAAATCAATTTAATAATGAAATTGAGGAATTTACCAATGGAATATCTGAAGAGCGTTTTCTTTGCACGCAAAATTAATCCCCAAGTATTAAGGATATCAATTGCAGCTTAAGCAAGCGACCAAGTTAAATATCAAACTCAAAGGATGGTGTATTATCAATTTAATTATTTACTAAATTAATTAAGACAAGATGGCAATAAGATTTGAAGGTTGATTATCAAATAACTAATATGCTAAAATTAAATAATAATTAAAATAAAATAAATACTAGACGAATACGAATATGACTCAAGAATTGAGAATAGGTAGCCCTAGGGTAATCCGGTTTCACTCATTAATTTCTCTTTCATGTATCAATGTCGAACTCTATTTTGTAGAATATAGACGCATCACTAAGCCATGCAAATCTACTCTATAGACACAAGTAAAAATATGTGTAACACATGTGAATAACCTTAAAGCAAGATATATAATTTTACCCCCTTTCTATGTACTATCAGTATCAATTATTTCCCACTAGGATTAGTGCTTTTACCCAATATGATCTCTTTTTATAGTACTATGAAATTATCCTCTTTATCCTACTTACTAACCCGAATTCAATTCAATTAATAAGTATTTATGTAAGATAGTTCTAATGAATCTTTGAAGTCTCCTCACTTAGAATCATAACATAAAATCATGCTCAGCAGTGAACGCACTCAATCAATAACCAAGATATGTATTCAGACTCTACATAACAGTTAATGATGCACAAAACAACTCTGAGTATGAATTAAAAACGTACAGTCTTATATAAAATAAATCCATAAGTAGTGTTGTACGGAGTATACACACGAAAATTCAATTAATTCATAAAAACCTGCAAAATCGTAAATCTACCAAAATGATTTTAGCCCATGATGTTGCGAAGAACAATCATGGGGGTTGGATAGATCTTACCCATATGTCTGGAAAATACAAGATAAATTAAAAACGAATAAAACTCTAGATGTGGGCATCGTCGCGTCCTTTTCCATCTTAAATCCTCCTCCTGGTTCTCCTCTTGATTCAGCAGACGAATGTTCAACGTGATGAATGGATGGAGGAAAGGATGTGTACGATGGTTGGGGGATAATCCCCACAAGGGTGGTGTAGGATGTAGGATGATTAATTGTCTCCTCACATGAATAATGATGTAAAATATATATAGGTGTGAGAAAGGAATAAAATAAGGAAACAAAAGATATGAGTGAATCATGGAGGATTATGTGATAAGGAGATTAATTGTGCTCCAAGAAATAGAAATTATGGGCTAATTTTCGGAAATTTTCGAAAATTCTCGCCGGCGGCAGCGCGACCTCACGATTTTGAGCATAATTTCCTCGTCTAAACTTCGATTTGAGTGATTCTTACGCTAAAACGATCCTATCTTTCGTGACTTTCCAATCATGTATCACACCATCAGTTATGAGCTCCACACAAACATAAAAAAATTATTGAAGTTGAACATATGTTTTTCAGAATTCCTCTAACTTTGCACTTTTGATCATTTTTCCACCTAAAACACAATAAAACACCTCAAAGGAACCTTTTACTCAAATATATTGAATATAAGACACTTGTGCTAATATATGACAATAATATCCATCAAAAAGGTGTTAAATTGGACGTTAAAACACGTTTATTTTCACTCTCGTCAATATCCCGTTGCTAAAAAATGGTTTTTTAAGTGTAAAGATGGTGTGAAAAGTATATAGAGATGAGTTTCATTTTTCACATTGCCTCAAGCATTGAACGAGGGGTAATGAAAATTAATTGGAAAGGAAATTTGTTTAGTGGATGTAGTTTAGAAGATTTCGGATATTTTGTTATATTTTAATATTACAACATCTACTCTTAACACAGTGTTAGAGGAATGACATTTATTTGGGAAGAAAAATCTCAATATTACATGTTAGGGTTGATATTTTTGGTTTAGGATATCCTCCCTCGCTTCTATGAAAAGAGTTACATTTATTGTTTGTAAGGAGATTAAGGAATATAGTATTTTAATTTGTAATGAGTTGAGAGATATAATATTTTATTTTTTAGTAGGTAAGTGTATTAGTGTTGTATGTGGGCCCCATAAAGATATATTATTTATTTTGTGTGGATCACCCAAAATAGATAAATATAACTCTTGTGGCGGGACATAGAGAGTAGATTTTATTATATTATACATGTCAATCATGAAACGTTTGCAATAAGGGATGTAACACCTAAAGTGTTAGAGTGACTTGATAAATATTAAACGATTTATCTCTTTATTAGCTTAAACTTTTAGATAAGGTGGTCATTTAATTTGGTATCAGAGTCATGGCCTAGCAAAGGTCTAAGGTTCAAACCTCACTGCCACTTATTTTATGAGAAAATTTCACATGCAAGGCTTGAGAAGGCAAAAATTAACCCAATCTAAATGTGAGGGGGTGTGTTAGAGTGACTTGATAAGTGTTAAACGATTTATCTCTCTACCAGCTTAATTTTTTAGATGAGATAATCATTTAACATAGAGCTGTTATTCGAGTCGAGCGAGCCCGAGTAGTGGGTACTCGAGATCGGCTCGAGTAGTTATCGAGTCGAGCTTGAACTCGGCTCGTTAAGGAAACGAGCTTAAGAACGAGCTCGAGCTTGATTTGGCTCGTTAAACAAATCAAGTCGAGTTTATCGAGTCTAATCTAGCCTAATCGAGTGATGAGTGTGTAAATTCACTAATTTCGAGCCTAGATTCGTGTACTTATGGTGTAATTAATGATGGTAATTCGATGTGAATTGCTATACTTGGTGGAAAGTCACGAATCGGAAGTTTACAAGGCTATTTGAGTTGATTTTCGATGAAAAACGAGTTGAAAGTGATCGGATTCGGAAAGAGGAAGAAAAAGGGGTGGATTCGACCATGCAGGGATCGGTTCGACCAAGAAGAAGAGAGTTCGACCAGCACCTCTGGTTGAACTGAGCTCAGAAAAGTCGAATTCGATCACGACAGCCGAGTTCGACCAAACCACTTGGTCAAACTGTGGTCGAACTAGAAGCCTAAACAGAAAGAGTTCCGGTTTGAACAGGAAGTATCCAGTTCGACCAACGCTCTAGTCGAATCCAGAATCAGAAGCCAAGTTACAGAGGGATTCAACCAGGAATTCGACCAGTATGCAGGAGTTCGACCAACGTGTTTGGTCGAATCGACGTTCGAAAACTTACTAAATTCATATTTTTATACCTTCAGTGCATGTGTTTGCTCAAGAAGCCCATCCAAGGCCCATAAGGAGAGTTTACAAGTATAAAAGAAGAGCTTTAGCAGGAGAAGGTAAAATAAAAAAACAAGAAGGATTCATCATCCATTATTCACCAAGCCCTACCATCATCCGAAGGAATCATGAGGAGAGGTTCGTCTGACGAGTCAAGTAAGATCATACCAACTAGCCATGATTGTTCCTAGATCAATCATGGGCTAGAACCGCTCCGGTAGTTCTAGTGTTATGAAAGTTTTATGAGTTAATTGTATTTCCATGTGTAAACTCCGTACAACACTACTTGTGGTTTATTCTATCTAAGATTGTGCCATTTTAATTCATACTCACGGTCGTTTTGTGCATCTTTAACTGTTATGTAGAGTCTAAATACATCTCTTGGTTATTGATTGAGTGCGTTCACTGCTGAGCAGGATTGTATGTTTTAATTTTAAATGAAGGGATTCCAAAGTCTTATTAGAACTGTCTTATATAGATACTTGTTAATTGAATCATATTCGGGTTAATAAGTAGGATAAAAAGTATAACTTTATAGTACCTAAAAAGGGAGATCAAATCGGGTTAGAGTACTAAGTGCACGGGAAATAATTGAATATGATAGTACCTAGAAAGGGGGGGTAAAGTATATATCTTGCTCAAAGAATATTCACACGTGTCATACGCTTTCTTACTTGTGTCAATAGAGTATGCTTGCACGGTTTAGTGATGCGTTCATAAACCACAAGGCAGAGACGGACAACAACATATGGAAAGGAAATTAATAAGTAAAACTGGATTACCTGATGAACTATTCTATTAATTACTTGATCACCACCGAAGTTTCTCTAATGCTTGTTTAATTACTTTGCTATTTCAATTTATGTTATTTAGTTTAATAAATAAACCAAATCAATTTTGCCAACATAATCTTAGTTAAATAGAATATAATTGAATTGATAATAATCCGTCCCTTGGATTCGATAATTACTTGGTCATCTTTCGAAACTACAATTGATATCCTTATACTTGAGGATTAATTTTTTGTGTTGAGAAAATGCCCATCATCGAGCTAATATTTAATGAATATACCTTATATTTATTATTTAATATAATATTTATTATATTATTATATAAAATTATAATTAAATAATATATATTAATATTATTATAATTAAAAATTATAATTATTATTAAAATATTCGAGCATTATCGAATTGAGTTGAGCTCGGCTTTTTAAGGAAACAAGCATAAGACAAGCTCGAATTTGAGTTCGAATAATCATGAGCCGAGCCAAGCTCTCAAGCAACTTGTTTATTTTAAGAGCTTTTTTTAAAACGTATTAGGAATGTTTCGAGTGAAGAAGAGAGAGAATCCAACATTTCCTTTTTTATATGGATCCACGACATTAATAATTGATTTAATAATTGATAAAATGTGCAATAGTGCCCCGCCAAACATAAAATAAAAAACTTTTTTGGCAACACTTTAAGGAAAAAGTAAAAAAATGCCAAACATAATAAAATAGTCCTTAACTCGATACTGACACGTTATTAATTTTTGAAAAAAAGTTAAGTTGACTCGATAATTACCTTTTTTCAAAAATTAACACTGTGTCAGTATCGAGTAAAGAACTATTTTGTCATTTTGGGCAATTTTTACTCTTACCTTAAAATGTTGGCAAAAAAGTGTTTTTTTTTTAAGTCTGGAAGGGTATTGTATCGAGTCACCCTTCATAATTAGGGGAAAGTCCACCTTAAATTTGAGCATGTCAATTATTTATGAGAGTGGGCCACCAATATTCAATCTATTTAAAACGCCTCAATAATGTTTCGAGTGAAGAAGAGGGAGAGTCCGACATTACCCTTTTATATTGGCCAACGACATTTATAATTAGGGGGGAAGTCCAACTGAAATTTGAGCATGTTAATTATTAAGGGGTAATAATTTATGCGGAATACACTATCCAACTAAAAAAAAAAAAAAATGTCCACTATGAAAAAACAAAAAAGGCTCACTTTTCATAATAAATGACACTAATAACCTTGATGTTATGTTTTTATTTTTTTTAAAACTCACTCCATATATTATATTAATTAACAGAATTATTTAATTGTTTACTAAATTATCCCAAATTAATAAATTAATGAAAATAATTGTATAATGATAAGATTAATTTAAATTTTTATTAATTATATCCGTTTTATCTTCAAACTTTTTATTTTCGTTGTCACACACTTAGTATCACCAGATGAGATCACCTGTTTCACAAGGGTTTTTCATCTATTATTTCATAAATTAAATGATTGACACGTGGCACAATCAATGCCCAAAATTTAATACTTGCCCCAAGGGTTTAATTGGCATTTGTAGAGTATAGTATTTTTATGTTGTGAAACATCAATGAAACACCGAAAATGTAACAGAGAATTCAACTTGTAGTGTCACCATCCAAAAAAATAACGTTAATCAATAACCTCAAAAATCATTTAATTTAAAAAATATTACTCTCACATAACACAAAATATACTTTATAGTTTATTTATTATTTAAAAATATCACAATAACATTTTAAAAGTCAATAAAATTTGTCAAATATAACTTTTCTAAATGGCTAATACTACTTTGCACATGTGTGCACCCCATGATACGGTGCACCCACTTTCAAAAACGCATACAACTATGAACAAAAATGTATACACTTTGTTAGTGAATTTTTTGTTAGTTTTTTTAATGAAAAATTGAGTGTAAAAAATTATACAATTATTAAAAAATATATTAATAATATTGAATAATAAGTTATACACATATAGATGATAGTTTTTTTAATGAAAAACATAGTGTGAAAAAGTATACAATTATTAAGAAGCATGTATACAATATAGAATAAAAAATTATATACATATGGGTGCACTCTTACGCACCCGGATTCACTGGACATCAACTCTTTCTAAATTACATATCTAGAGTGCCGTGAAAATAACTTACGAAATAAAGGAGTATTTAATAATTGATAAACAATCCGAAAACTTAATTTATGTTATTTAATGTAGTGTGACAAAAAAAAGTAATTTTGTCTTTAAAAAAATAAAACCATACTCAGAATTATTTAATAATAAAATTAATTAATAAAAATAATTATTATACTTAGTATTAAAATTTTGGCTGAAGAATTATGCAAGTTATGTCAGTTTTTTTTTTTAAATTTTAGGGGTATTTTGATAAAGTTGACAGTTTTGATAAAAAAAAAATTGTTCATGTGGGCATTTTGGATTATTCAAACTTCATTTTGTGCATCAGGCCCTAAAATATGTAAGGATATAGTATCGTTGATTTTAGGATTAGTGAGGAAAGGTGTATTTTAAATTTTCAATATTCAATCAAATTTACAGTTGTCTCCTATATTCCAAATTTTCATATATAGTATTGTTGATTTTAGGATTAGTGAGGAAAGGTGTATGGGTGGCGTGAGATTTGTAGAAAGTTTAATAGGTGTTTAAAATTAAGGTTGATAGTAATTAAGAAATGGGTGTACGACGTGAGGAGTAACTTCTTCTTTTTTTTATGTATAAAGTAGTGGAATTGCCTTCATTGATTGTTACATGTTTTATAGTACTCCATCCCTCTATTTTAATATTTACATATTTCTATTTTGGATATTTCATTTCAATGTTTACGTTTCCTTTTTTGGAATATGGGACCCACCTAAAACAATTAATATATCACCATGGTCTTCACATCCAACACTAATACACCTACCCACTTTACATTAAATATTATATCTTTCCACCCACTATCTATTAAAATAGTATACTTCTTAATCAACGTGAAAAAAACAAACGTAAACATTGAAATGGGATGGAGGGAGTACAGTGATTTCAAAACCCGTCTGGTTAAATCAGTTAAATCAGGAACCAGTGCCGAAACCGATTCTGAAACACCTTGCATAATTACTTTTGCAATTGAAGTGAGAAGAGCCGGTTTAGACCGGCCGGAACCGAAAAATTGGTAAAAACCGATAAACCGGAAAATCACCGGTTCTATGATTAAATCTGCATTGATTCCAAACAAATCCAAATCAATTCTATCCACTCTTTTTCCATTTTGAAAATTTGAAATTGGTGCTGGTTCTATAACTAAATCTGCATTGATTCCAAACAAATCCAAATCTATTCTATCTACTCTTTTTCCATTTTGAAATTGGCAAAGTGGAATGAGTAGTTGTAATATTGTTGTGTGGTAGGTATTTAAAATTATTTAATTTTAAAACAAAATTCAAATGTATTCTATTCACTCCATTAAATAATTGAAATCTCATAAATAGAAGATTCCATGCATGATTAACCGAAAAAGTATGAATCCTCTATTCTAGAAGCTGAAGGAAAATGCCTGGTCTCCTCCTTCCAAGAACCCTTAAATCTGTTGCTTTGACGCCACAGGTCGACCTATGGCCAATTTTTGCCGCCTGTTAATGTGCTAGAGTTTGCTCCTTTTCTTTATATGTGAATGCTAGTGGTCTTTAATATAGGGCCTATTTTTATACTCCCTCAGAACTGTATTAATTTTTTGTATGTAAATTAAGATATAATAATATTTGGATTTGTAATAAGATGAGAGAAATAATATTTTATGTAAAATGAGTGATTGTATTTGTGTTATGTGTGAACTGTATGTGGATTAATTAATTGTTTTGTATGAATCTAACTTGACAAAAAATGAAATGTAGACCTTAAATTGAGACAAACCAAAATATAAAACGTAAACCTTAACTCGAGAGAGAGGGAGTATATGTTTTACTATGTAATGGAGTAGTATTAGCGGGCTTTAGTGAATTTAAAAGGGTTTACTTAGTGCACCCGAATATCAAATTTATAACTAAAAAAAATACTATATTATCCTTATTCAAATTAAACACACTTTTTTTTAGAGCAACTTGGATGGAACCGGTTTCATCAAATGAATTGGTAGAACATGTGGTCCACACCCTTCTTAATTAATTTCTCATTCTTTATTAATGCTGTTTTTTTATTTATTTTTAAATTTATTATACTTAAATGACTATTATACACTAAATCCTAAACCTTAAAAAAAAACCCTAAACCACAAGGTGAAATTAAAATTATACCCTAAACCTTAAACCATTGGGGTAAAGTATAACTAAACCACAAGGGTGAAATTACAATTATATCCTAAACCTTAAACTCAAATGATGAAACATACCTTAAACTACAATGGTGAAATTACAATTATACCATAAACCCTAAACCCTAAGGGTGAAATATATCCTAAACACAAGGGTGAAATTATAATTAAACCCTAAACCTTAAACTCTAGGAATTAAATATACCCTAAACCATAATGGTGAAATTATAATTATATCCATAAAATTAAATAAAAAAAATAGAAAAGTAACAAAATAAAAAAAGAATAAAACGAAAAAAACAAAAAACATACAAACAGTAACGTAACCATACAAAAAGAGAATGAAAAAACCAAAATTAAATGAAATAATGAAACAAACATTGAAGGTGAAAGAAGGAGGTTCCACCAATTCTGAAAAATACGCTTTGCTATACTAGTTATTGTCTTTTTTTTTAATTTACATTCGAAATATAATAATTTTTTTTAAATAGATAAAAATTTATAACTAATAAAAATACTATAGTCCCTCCTTTCGCCGGAAAGATATATATTTTGTTATTTTGGACGTACACATTTCCTTTTTTAAACACATGGGATCCACACACATCACTAATACATTTAATATATGAGTATCACATACCTCACTAATACAACTACCTACTACCCATTAAATAATGCGCACTCCATCCCAGACTTATGTTCACGTGGTACTGTAGATACGGAGTTTAAGAAAAGCTACTTTTTAACCAACTTTATTGACTTTTTAGGGTATTGTGGTATTTTTAGGTAATAAATACTCCCTCCGTCCCAAATTCAAATTCACATTTACTGTAGATACGGAGTTTAAAAAAGTCACTTTTTGACTTACTTTTGAAGGTAGTATGGTATTTTTGGGTAATAAATAAATGATAAAGTATGTTATGTGTGTTAAAAAGGTGATGATAAATTTGAAATTAAAGTATGTTAGAGAGATATTAGTTTGTTGCTTTTTTCCTTTTATGAAAGTGTGAAGTTGAATTTGGGACAGACCAAAACGGAAAATGTGAAGTTGAAGTTGAGACGGAGGGAATATATTATAAAGTATGTTATTTATGTTACATGAAGCTGGCATTTTTGAAATTAAGATAACTTTTGAGTTTGTTGGTTAATGTGAATTTTTTTTTTATTTTTAGGTGGTGAACATAAGTGTGAGACGGACGAAAACGAAAAGTGTGAACATAAATAAGGGACTGAGGGAGTAATAATCTAATCCTTAATCCACGTGCAAAAAGCAAATGTATACGTTTTGGCGGATTGAGGGAGTATTATCCTTATTCAAATTATACACAATTTTTTTTTTTAAATTTACATTCAAAATATAAATATTAATATTACTTTACCCACCCTAATCACACACATACCTCCTGTACTAGGCCACTGCTGTCTGCTAGTCATCTTCTTCCTCCACCCTCCCCTCCCTCTCGAATTGTTCGAACTCCATGATAATCCCTCCTTCCACTGCAAGTAAGAGGACTTACCCATTGAAATCTTATGCCCCTAATTAAATAAAAAATCCCTATTCACATCGCACCCAAAAATTTGAAAACCTTCTCGTCCCCCCGTCGTCCATCGATTCCTAGCACGGCACCACCGCCACCGCACTCCTAATTTTTAGGATGGCCGCCGCCTTGTCGAAAGATCCGATTAAAGGCTTGTAAATTGAATTTTGTAGAGATGTGTAGCTCAGCAATGTATCAAGCTTCTTCCCCAAACACCGTTTCTGTCGAATGCGAAGTATGAATCCTGAATGGCAAAAACTTCTCCGGGCGATTGATGAATTTCACAATGCAATCCCTGACACAGCTGCGCAGCATTTGGCAGAGCTACACATCTCTGCATATAAAGATTGGAGCATAATAAGTGGAGGTGAAGTTATCACGGAGATGTCTACCGCCAATGTCCACGGCGGTGATAATGGTGGATTGGGATGGATGGTTGAACTTCACTACCGTGATATAGAATTTGGGGGTATAAAGTAAAAATATAAAAAGAAAATTGAATTTGTTTTAACTTAAAAAAGAAGGGTGGGAGTATTTTGGTAAAACAAACAATTGTGTAGAAATGCTATACTCGCTTCGTATATCCTTAATTTATTTATTTTACTAATTTTTGGCTGTTCCACTCTTATTGTATCTATTTTTATTTTTAGACATATGAAACTTACACACATTATTAATATAATTAAAATATGTGATTCACACTCCCCACTAATACAACTACCAACTACTTATAGAATAATACTCTTTAATTCACATGTAAAAAATAAATGGATACATTAATCATAAAAGAAGAAGTATTTTTTATTACTTAAAAATAATACAGGATCTCTTGGTTAAAAAAAAAAAACTTTACTGCTAAATAAAATACGAGAAGCCGTATCCCCCCACAAAAGTATACATTCTCTATTTTTTGCTCTCTCATTCCATTGTATTATAAAATTAATGAGTTATAAGGTCGCAGTGGCGGCTCTGGGTGCCGGAGGTGTTGTTGCACCCGAATTTTTTAATACATATATTATAAATTAATTTTAAGTTAACATTTTTAACATAATCGACAAGTAGCTTAGGTGGTTCTGACTCTGCCTTTTTCTGCCAAGCACACATGTTCGAACCTCAACATTATCACATTTTATTTTATTTTCTTCCTTAAATAATATAAGGGTTTATTAGATATGAATTAACCTCAACATTATCACATTTTATTTTATTTTCTTCCTTAAATAATATAAAATGTTCGAACCTCAACATTATCACATTTTATTTTATTTTCTTCCTTAAATAATATAAGGGTTTATTAGATACATGAGTTAACCTCAACATTATCACATTTTACTTTATTTTCTTCCTTAAATAATATAAGGGTTTATTAGATACATGAGTCAGAGAAGTTAACGAAAAGGTCGAAATGTCGTAAAAGAATAAATAGATCTAATCACTAGCAACTCCTTGGAATAACTACTGCATGAAAATCAGACATACACATGATTCTTGTTAAATATATCGTAGGTCAAAAGTGAGAAGGATTTGGTTAGTGGGGATTCAAAAGCATTAGGCGAAGTGTTTGTTCCTGAACGACGGAAGTGGAAAGACACTAAGGGAGAGGTCTTTACAGAGCCTTTCTTTTTGTAATCACCGAAATTGTACGATGAACCTTTTTGTTCCAGGTGTACGAGAAGTCACTGTTTTATAAGCCAGGCCAGGTTTATAAAGTGAATAGGCTAATTACTAATAAATACATTGAGTTTTTATTATTACTCTTGAATACATAATATCATTTTCTTTTTTCAAGATTACCCTTATTATTTCAATTGAATAAATCTTAACATTTCATTATAATTATTAATTAACGACGTCATGAAAATGCTTGAATTTGGGATATATATATATATATATATATATATATATATATATATATATATATATATATATATATATATATATATATATATATATATATATATATATATTCCCTCTTCTCGACTCCTGGCTTTTTGAAATCTCGCTGTAAGCATTTGACTTCACCACGATGAACTCTTCGTCGACACCATTTGCTCAGCCACAGACTGTCATTGTATGAAAACGTCATTGCCCTTGCCCAACGCTTCCTCAACTGAGTCTATCCGAATCGACGGGCTAGTCACTCCATTGTGCCACTTTTGAAAGTAGCGATTACACAAAAATAATAATGATGACCAGCCTCTTCAATCGTCGGAATATAATGCAGGGAGCACTTTTAGCCGTCAGATCCAAGAAGACAAAGTTAATGCTGGCGAGTTGCATACTGTTCACATTAATCGTGCTTGCAGGACGCACGATGTCGTTTAAATGGAAGCAACATGCCATCTCCCTCCCCCGATCCTCCTTGCCTCGAAGAGGATACACATTATTTATTAGCATATGAAAAAGATATGATCTTTTGAAGGCATCCATTCCATATTATGCATCATGTCCTGGACTTAATTCTGTACATATTATTTGGAGTAAACCACACCCTCCTTCAAAATCTCTCATCAGCTTTCTAAGCCATGCTATAAAGTCAAATTCCGAAGATAGACATGAAATTGAGTTGAAATTCGACATCAAGCAAGATAGTTCAAATAACATTAACAGATTTAAAGAAATCAAAGATTTAAAATCTGATGTGGTCTTCCCTATTGATGTAGTCTTTTTTCTTGCAAATTTTGCTAGTGTGCATTAGTATTTTTGTTATTGTACATTGATGTACATTAGTAATTTTGCTACTATCTTCACGCGACTTCTGATGAACACGTGTTGTCGTTCTATTTCTTTTCACGCAAAATTTTTGTACATTGTTGTACATGATGTTGATGAAGATTTGCACACCCGTGTTCATTAAAGAATACCGTGTCAGCTGATTTGCACATACAATCGGGGTTTGAATTGTGTGTACTTGTCCAAATTTTTGAGAGAATTTAAGAGAATTTTTAGGATAATTGTAACATGCCTTTAAAAATGAGACAATTAATAATTAAAATGCCCTAATAATTAATAATTAAAATGCCCTAATATACTTAGCAATCAAACAAATTAACCATATCTTACCCTAAGTTGAATCAACTTCGAATATGCACACTGTGTATAGATAAAGATAGTGGCTTAGAGACTGATCAAATTTATTAATGAAAAACTCAACACAACCCAAAATCAGATGAAATTAATCGATGTATTTCAAAGACATGTAATGGTATGCATGCTTGGTTTCTTCAATTTTATTGAAAGACGGTGGATTAGAGATTTTAGGAGAAATTTCAGGAACAAAACCCTTAATTCTATCGTTGTACACCGATGTACATTAGTGTGTGATCTTCAATCGCGATTTAAGGAGAGAATTTAAGAACAACCCGTTCATCTATTTCTCTCTCTAGAATGCCTGTTATTCTATTTTCCGCTCCGAAATGCCTGTTCTTCTATTTCTCTCTCCTGATTGCACGCTAATGTACAGTAGAGTGAAGGTAATAGAGCGTTTCTTTTTTAGATTTATAATTGAAACGAGTTTTCGAATTAACTAATTCAATACTAATATATTGGGAATATTATTAAACAATTTAATATAAATTGGCATAGTTGTTGATTAATTATGATAGTTAATTCATTCTGGGGAAAAAATCAAATTTAAGATTGATTACAGTTTAACGACGTGTTGTTCAAACAAGCAAGAATGCACACGTGTGTACTCTTCAATCTCAAGTTAATAGTTTATTTTTTGTTTCTCTCCAAAATTTATTTATTTCACATGAATGCAGACTGATGTATATATATATATATATATATATATATTAAATAAATCATGTTTTTTTAATTCTATCTAGACGATGCACACTAATGTTCAGATGGGTAGGATATTATA
Source organism: Pogostemon cablin (assembly GCA_023678885.1). NCBI lineage: Eukaryota > Viridiplantae > Streptophyta > Magnoliopsida > Lamiales > Lamiaceae > Pogostemon > Pogostemon cablin. The sequence continues at coordinate 10,679,069 of CM043009.1, forward strand.
GGTCAAACAAAATAAAATTTTGAATCTGTAAGTAAATTTTTAAAGCGAATGTGTCGTTTAATAATCTCTATGTACGTTTTGTATCTACTATTTATTCACCTTAATATTAATATACTGCTTATCTTATCACAGTAAAATCTTTTTACTTTCTTAATTAATATATAAAATATACTTATCGCCATACAATCTATCACATATATATTATATACTTTTTTTTTCTTTTAGTCTAACATATCAAATCTAATCTATATGTTTTAATTTTAATTTTTACTTCTTCCCTTAAATAATATAATTAGATCTTTTCGGTATTTTAATTCTTTCCTTTTACATCAAGGAATGCTAGTTTTGTCTTCCGAATACTACACGGGTTTTATTATGTGTGATGTTTTTGTTTTAAAAATATATTTATAAAAAGAGTGTATATTGGGTGCACCCAGGTACAAGGGTACATCTATATGTGTATGACATTTTATTTTATTTTGTATACATATTATTCTATTTTGTATACGTGTTTTGTAATAATTGTATACTTATTTCACACTAAATTTTTCATTAAAAAATTAACATTCATATGTGTATAGCTTTTTTTTAATAGTGTATACATGTTTTTAATAATAGTATATTTTTTTACACTCAATTTTCATTAAAAAACTAACAGGTAAATTGTATATATTTTTGCTCATAATTGTATATGTTTTTTGTTTATATTTCTATATGGGTGCACCCAATCTTAGGGTGCACTCGGATGCACAGTATAATTAGCCTTATAAAAATATCCTATTATGATTTTATATTTTATTATTAAATATATATATATATATATATATATATTTGTTTTGTTTATTTTTTCGTCTCACTTTACTATTTAATGTATCTTTACCTCCGTGTTAAAAAAATGAGCATTTTATTAATATAAAAGGATGTGATATGCCATAATATTAATATTTTAAATTTATAACCTGAAAAAATGGATAAACTATCAATTCGTGTCGTGATTATTATTTCTATCAATTAGGGACTTGAAATATATAAAATTATAAAAAAGGAAGCGATGTCAAGAAATATATTTTCTATTACAATTAATCACAAAAATATTAAACCTATTATTAATAGTAAATTAATTTATAATCGAGCATCACTTTTTTTATCTTTTACTTTTATTAATTAGTTAAATTACTTTATTACTTTTTCATATTGAATAACCCAACATAAATATTTAAATGTTATAATATACTAAAAATTATTATTATTATTAATTATTTTAAATATTAATAGGAAGTTATTAATATGAGAGACTAAATAAAATAGTAGTTAAAATGTACACGAAAATTTTCTAGTAAGACTGTGGTTACATCACGTTGCCACCTACAAAATTAATATTTTTTATAAAATATATATTAATGAGACTAAATATACAAATTTTTTCAAGAATGAATGTGATGATTCCACATACACAATTAAATTTTTTTTGAACATATAGCAATATTTTTATTAGGATTAAAACAATAAATTTTCATTAAAAAATTTTAAAATATTCTTATTAAATTAAATTAACTCTTGATGAAAATTTACTTAAAATAAAATATTTATTATAAGATTATAAAATATTAATTATTTAAAATAAAATATTAATTACATTATTAATATTATTAATGAGAGAGATTAAATAAAACAATATTTAAAATATTAAATTACTAAAATAAAATGTTTAATTATATGATTAATGTGAGAGCGCCACGTACACAATATTTTTAAGAACGAACGTGGCGACACCACATACACATAGTTTCTCAAGGAGCAACGTGGCATCGCCACATACACAATTCTAAAACTTTATTTTGGCAGACATCTAAAAATGAGTGTCATTACTTAGGCTCCAGTTTTTGGGATAATATATATTAAAATGGAAACACAAATAAAAGGTCAATTGTACAAAAAGGTGGTTCGCCCACCCCAAGCACCCCCACACGCCAGCCCGACATCATGTGAAGGAGGTTAATCATGGTAACTCAATCATCAGTAAATGTTAGATATTTTAACCCACCACAGAAGGAGAATTAAGAGGTTGCTCCAATGTTACGGGTGGAATTGATACTTGGTCATTGTACAAGTTGTCCCCTTACTTGAACAGTTGAGCTGTCCATGCGAGCAATAAAAGGTCAATTGTAACACGATAGACTATAGAGCTCCAGACACATAAAGCATAAAATTTTTCTAATGTCATTGAGAAGCAAAAAATGTATCTTTAAATACTAATATTGATATTTTTGCAGATAACCCTATTATTTATCACTAACACCTAACATATATTTTTTTTATAAAAAAATAAAGGGTTAAAAAATCAACATATTCACCAAATCCATAGAATTTCTCTTTGCGTTTCTGTAGTCTTTGTTTGGAATCCTCCCATTGATGAGTAAGAATAATCGAATCCCTACTTTCCTGCATCATATTCACCTCTATATTTAGAAATTTGCAACATGTTATATGCATATTTAAACCTCAAAAAAATTCCTGAGCACCAACATGTAGATGAAGAAGCAATATTAATTGCATATTAACATGAGAGCGCCACGTACATAATTTTTTTTTCAGAAATGAATATGGTGATGTTAAATAAACAAAAATTTTCAAGGAGGAGTGGGTAATGCCTCCTATAATTTTTTTTTATTTTATAAAATATTAACCGAAAGATTAAAATGATTAATAATAGGTGAGACTAAATATACAAAAGTTTTCAAGAACGAATGTGATGACGTCACATACATAATTAAAAATTTTAAACATACATAATTAAAAAGTTTTAAACATATTTTAAATATATATATAAATAAAATTATTATGATTAAAAAAATAAAATTTTATAATGAAAACTTAAAATATTCTTATGATATTAAATTAAATTTTCATGAAAAAATTACTTAAAGTAAAATATTAATTGCAAGATTATAAAATATTAATTACTTTAAATATTAAATTACTCAAAATAAATTATTAATTGTATTATTAAGATTATTAATTAATAGGAGGGATTAACTAAAAAAATATTCAAAATATTAAACTACTTAAAATAAAATATTAATTGCATTATTGATGTAGAAGCGCCACATACACAATTTTTTAAAGAACGAACGTGGCGACGCCACATACAAAATTTTTTAAAGGAGGAGCGTGGCGCCGCCACATACACAATTCCAAAAATTTTATTTTTGGCAAGCACTTGTAAATTAATAGTATTAATGATAAGAATTATAAAGTCAAATTCATTTTTAGTCTTTGTCTTAATCTTTCCTCAATTTTTCTTTTGTGGAGAAATTAAAAAAATTGGTGGGCTATCCTTCTTTTAATTTTACAATATACATTTATATTTAAATTTTTATGCCGTATCGAATTTAGTTTGTAATTCTATTGTACTATCCCTCTATTTCAACATGGTTTTCACACCTCCTTTATAAATTACAAAGGAGGTGTGAATACTCTGCTGGGACGAAGGGAGTATTGATTTTAATATGTAAATTATTCTTCATAATTAATCGATAATTTTTATGCCTCCCCTTCGAAAATACCCATTCTGACCTAATGTGCCTAATATGTTTAATAGTATATTGTATTTATATAAGATTTTCTTATTACTTTATATATTGAATAAAAAATAAAGGGCCTATAAAAAAAATTCACACCAAACCCCTCAAATCAAAGGACCGACCCTGATAACGTGCTAACCTGCATGCCGGTGTACTTAGTTATTAAAAACTATTAGATCAAAAAACAGATTAAGAACTACCTTATATTAAATAAAATAATTGAAAATTTAAAAAATAAAAATAACCATACCCTTAAAACTAACATATCAAACCTAGGTGTACTAGTGTATCTGGTGAATGGAAGAATAACAGGCTAAGGATCATATATGCCCCTAAACTATATCACCTGGATCAAGTAAGCCCCTAAACTATTAAAATAAAAAATTAATTAACCTTTTATCTTTATAAAAACAAACAAACAAACATTGCCCTTATATCATAATAATTTTAAAGTATTTTACGAGCTAATTTCCAAACGATCAAACCATTAAAAATTTTCAAACTTTAAACTAATATTAACCTCTTCTTACGACTTTCATATCTACACTTTTAGATTTCAAATTTATTATTAAGTGATATGTTTTTTTTTTTACTATAATAAGTTCATTGAAAAGACACATTAAAAAAAATCTTTTGACTTCTAACTTTTAATATAAAAATATTTAATTTATTAATATTGAATTTAAAATCCAAAACAATAGATGAAAAGCTCATAAGAATAGGTTTCTTATGATATCAAGTTTGTAAATTTTTTACGGTTGGATTGATTGATAATTCACTTAAAATAAGCTTACATTATATGTTTTTGAAAAATTGCTACGAATTGTGGCATCAAAAATATATCTCAATTATTATTGGATTTATAACCCAAAACGGTAGATGGAAAGTTCGTAAGTAGTTCTTCATTTCAATATAAAGTTTAAAAATTTTTAACGGTCGTATCGTAGATTAACTTATAAAAAAATTATATATTAATGTTTATATTCGTTGACATAGGGGCTTATATGATCATTTTTAATAGATAATAAGGGGCATACGTGTTCAATTTTAAAATTTAAAGGGCATAATTGTTTGATTTAATAAAGATATATAAAAAAAACTTTAAGGAGATGCTTGATCATATGAACAATAGTTTAGAGGGTGTATTTAAGAATAACCTTAAATTAATAAGCCTTGGAAAAATATAATTTAATATTTAGATATATATACTATTAATGAAATACTTGAAAATTAAGTTATAATATGATTAATAACTTAATATTTGGAAAATATTTATTAATAAAAATATTTATTTTAATATCAATGAGCACCCGGGCGTACGGACCACATTTCGTGCGCCTTTAGAAATTTGTGTAAAATTGTATACTGTTTATTTTCTAAAGAAAATTATTGTGTGTATCTGGGTGCATGAACAACACTCTGTGCGCCTTTAGAATTTTGTGTTAAATTGTATACCCTTTAGTATAAAAATGTGTACCCTTTATTTTCTAAAGAAAAAAATATTAATGAAAAGTGTATACCCTTTAGAACAAAATAGTGTACCTTTTATTAATTAAAGTGTATACCCTTTAGACCAAAACAATGTACCCTTATCCATAATACTAAATTTCTAAAGGCGCACGGAATGTGTTCCCGTGTGCCCGGGCGCACGCAAGCCTCACTCTTAAAAAAATTGAAATGGTGCACAAAAAATAAAAAATTACACGTCTAGTTGTTATTAATTTTAATTAAAAAAAATATTACATTAAACTTTAGAGTCTAATTGCAGTGCACCACCTAAATAATATAAATCATTTGATCATATTTATATTTAATTTTAACCACTAAATAAAATAAAATAATTAAAAATAAAAAAATAACTACCCACTAACTACTCCATTTACCCTATAAAATCTTAAGTGCACCAATAATCCTACATTTTATCACCTGAAAAGGATAGTGTGACACGGCAAACTCACCGTATTTTGGTATTGGTTTATGGTTCTACTCACAAATGCCGTGAAGGAGATGATTTCACACCAAAAAATCAGTTTTAACAGGACTATCGCTATTCGCACTGCAAAATATTTGGACAAATTTTATCTTGATTTCAGGTTTTCACAAATTTGGGCTGTCTCTGTTGATGAGTGGCTTGTGTTTGTCTCAAAAAGTAAGGCCAAGGTGGTATCTTTGATGCTTCCTCGGTATTCTCTTCCGGAGATGTTTTATCGCAATTCATATTTAAAAGAGTTGGAATTGGCATATTGCAGGGTCTCCCCTCAGGGGAGAATAGAATGGGGATGTTTGATTAGATTAGAGTTTTGTGAATTGGAGTTGGGGGAGGATGTAATTGAGAATATATTATCGGGATGTCCACTTCTATATAGTTTGGGTCTACTGTCCTGTTGGGGGTTAAATAGATTGAATATCAGCTCTCCCAGTGTTGGTAAACTTGGAGTGTGGGTTGAACATGTTCTCGAGATTTCAGCACCCTATATACACTATTTGGACATTAAGTCTTCAGGTGAAGCAAAAAACAAAAAGATCCGGGTGACGAACATCCCATGTGTGGTGAAAGCTTTGATTGATATAAAACCTTATCAAGGTTTTAACGTGGCTACTCCGGAGAACAAGAGTGATGCCAAGGAATGGATTGAAGCAGCTAGCCATATTCCGGAGATCCTTCTCCCATATCACTTATTTATGGTATGCTATGGTGTGTCTTCTTTAGTTACACAATTACAAACACTTAACTACTGTTTTTGTTTTGCAGTTAGTATCACGAGTGGTGGTGGATGGATGGCAGATTCCTCCATGTGATGAAAACTACATACTAGTGTTTGATCAACACTAGGAAGTGTTGAGTGTGTGTTCAAGATCGAGGCTGATGATGGTGTATGAGTAAAACGGATGCAGCAACAACAACAAGCTTGAAACAACACGAATCAACAGCAATTTAACATCAGGTGTACAAGTGGGGACCAGGGTGGTTTGTAGCCGGTGTACATGTTGCGTGTGAGCTGTTTTTGGAAGGTTCTACATGGATGGATAGCTTGTCACGCAGGGTATGTGATAGAGTCAGTTGCAACCGTAAAGATTCGTTTTTAACCGCTTGAGAATCCAGCTGGAAGGTGGTTACACGAGTTGGTCCTGTAACTTTGCTGTGCATGCATAGAGTGTATATAATGGTGTAATCTATGCATAAGTTCATTGTAACACATTTCATTCTCTCAATCAATAATAGATCTCTCTCTCACAGTGGATGTAGGCTTGTGCAAACAAGTTGAACCACTATAAACCATTTCTTCTTCATACAATCACACATACACACACATTCTCAATATTGTTATCATATGTGATCAAATTCTTGTGTTCAATCCATTGTATTGATTGTGAATTCTTGGAGTAATTGTTAGATTACTTTGTAACATCTTCATCCTTGAGAAAGTGGCGCCGTCTGTGAGAATCTAGGCCAAAAGGATCAGCAATCAATAGAAGGAGGAATCAAGAAACAGTTGAAGGAAGTTGACACCATGGTTGCAACCAAGTTTGATATTGAGAGGTTTACGGAGAAATCTGACTTCGGTTTGTGGAAGATCAAGATGAGAGCTATCTTGGTACAAGAAGGATTGGCAGATGCCATTAGGGAAAAACCAGCAGCAACTGCAGAAGCTGCACAAATAGCTATAGAAGCCACTGCAGAAGCTGATATTCAAGAAATAGCATTAAGTGCTATTGTATTATGTCTTGGTGATAAGGCTTTGTGAGAAGTACAGTGAGAGACATCTGCAAGAGCTGTATGGAAGAAACTTGAAGATCTGTACATGGTAAAATCTCTTGCTAATCGTTTATACTTAAAGCAGAAACTATACTCCTTTAAGATGGTTGAGGATAGATCAATTTTAGTTCAGCTTGATGAGTTTAATAAGGTGTTAGATGATCTAGAGAATGTTAATGTTAAAATTGAAACAGAAGATAAGGCCTTTATTGTCAGCCCTTCCAAAGTCCTTTGAAAATTTCAAGGACACACTTCTGTTTGGAAATAGAGAAACTATAAGTCTTGATGAGTTTGAAATTGCTCTGAAGACAAAGGAGTTTCAGAAAGTTTCTGAAGAACAGGGAACATCAGGAGAGGGATTAATGATCAAGAGGAATGATCATGGTAAGAAGAATAACAAGAAAGGCAATTCTGATTCAAAGAAACAAGGAAACAAGGCTGATCAGTCAAACTCAGATAAGGAGGGAAGGAAGTTTTTTCACTGTCATGAACCAGGCCATTACAAGAAGAACTGCTATAAGTACAAAGCAGAAAAGAAAAGGAAAGCAGAAGCTGGTAAAGATGTACAACAAAGGGTGCAAGCAAATCAGGTGGTAAACAATCAGAATCAGGCTACTGATTATCCTGAGGCACTTCTGGTTGGATCATCAAAAGGATCCATGGATTGGATCCTTGATTCAGGATGTACATTTCATATGTCTCATATGAAGCATTGGTTTATTGATCTTAAGCTGCAGAATACTGGATCAGTATTGTTAGGGGATGATCACACATGTCAGATCAGAGGTATTGGATCCATCAGGTTGAGGATGCATGATGGAGTTACTAGGATTCTGACAGGTGTGAGGTATATCCCAGATCTCAAGAGAAATTTGATTTCTTTAGGTATCTTAGATACTTCAGGCTATAAGTTTAGATCAAGGGGAGGTGTACTCATTGTTGAGAAAGATGAGCATGAAGTGATGAAAGGAATCAGAAAAAATGGACCGTATATTCTTGATGGACACATAGTGGTTGGACAGAATCTGGTTGGACAGAATCTTGTCTCAACTGAAAGTGATGAAATTCACTTATGGCATGGAAGACTAGCTCACGTAAGTGAGAAAGGATTACAAGAACTGTCAAGATAGAATGTTATCAATATCAGATCAACATACAAGCTGGATCAGTGTGAGGATTGCATCTTTGGCAAAGCTAAGAGGCTGAAGTTTGGCATTGGTGAACATACAAGCAAATCCAAACTTGATTATATCAATTCAGATTTGTGGGGACCTACAAGAACTCTAACAAAAGGTGGAGGCAGGTATTTTATTTCATTTATTGAAGATTACAGTAGGAAGATATGGATATATATACTGAAATCTAAGGATGCAGCTTTCATTACCTTTAAGAATTAGCTAACTGAGGTAGAGAATAGCTGTAATAACAAGATTAAGATATTAAGAACTGATAATGGTCTTGAGTATTGTTCTGATGAGTTCAATGTTTTGTAAGGAGAAGGGGATCATGAGACACAAGATAGTACCAGGTACACCACAACAAAATGGTGTTACAGAGAGGTTAAATCAGACCTTACTTGAGAGAGTAAGGTGTATATTAAGTAGTTCTGGTCTTTCAAAAGACTTCTGGGGAGAGTTGGTTAGTACAATAGCTTTTCTAATCAATAGGTGTCCATCAACACCTCTTAAATTCAATACTCCTCAGGAAGTATGGACTGGAAAAGTTGTTAATTATACCAGGCTCAGAGTGATTGGTTGTCTAGCTTATGCACATGTTAAACAGGATAAGCTAGCTCCAAGAGCCATCAAGTGTGTCATGATTGGATATCCCAAAGGTGTTAAAGCTTACAAACTATGGAACATTGAAGGTAAAAAGATTATGATAAGCAGGGATGTTACCTTTAATGAGGCTGTTATGCCACTGAAGCCTCAGGATCAAAGCAAGTATGAAGCTGAGCTTAAGGTGGAGCTTATGAACAAGGTTTAGAAGGATCAGTGTAGAATTGAAGAAGAGACAGTACAAGGAGTCAGATCACATCTAATACTGATGAGCTGCTCAACAGCTATCAGTTGGCAAGGGATACACAAAGGAGGTCTATTAAGACTCCAACTAGGTTTGCAGATGCTGATATTGTGTCCTTTGTAATGTATTCTACAGAGGATATTGATTCATATGAACCAAGAAATTATCAGAAAGCAATGAACAGTAAGGAGAGTGCAAAGTGGAGTGCTGCTATGCAAGAAGAGTTGCTTTCATTGAAGAAGAATCAGACCTGGAAAATTATTCAGAAACCAAAAGATCAGAAGTTAGTGAGCTGTAAATGGATTTACAAGAAAAAGGTCTCCCAGATAGGACTGATGGTGTCAGGTTTAAAGCAAGATTAGTTGTCAGGGGTTTTTTTCAAAGGGAAGGCATTGATTATACAGAGATATTCTCTCCAGTTGTGAAACATTGTTCCATTAGGATACTGTTAGAATTAGTTACTCAGTTTAATCTGGAATTGCTTCAGATGGATGTGACTACAGCCTTTCTTCATGGAAATTTGGAGGAGAAGATCTATATGACAGTTCCTGAGGGAGTTTCACTTCAAAACTCAACTACTAAGGCTTGTTTACTTCTGAAGTCACTATATGGATTGAAACAAAGTCCTAGGAGATGGTTTCTTAGATTTGATGAGTACATTATCAAATGTGGTTTTGAAATAAGCAAGTTTGACAGTTGTGTGTACATCAAACAAGACAGTGAGTCTTATATTTTCTTCTTATTATATATTGATGACATCTTATTTGCTTGTAAGTCTATGGAAAGGATCATAGCTGTGAAAGAAATGTTGAAATCAGAGTTTGATATGAAGGATTTGGGTGAAGCTACTGTTATATTGGGAATGGAGATCAAAAGGGACAGATCAGCTGGTTCTATTGTATTACATCAGAGTTTATACTTAGAGAAAGTTCTCAAGAGGTATAATATGGATCAAAGTAAGGCTGTTACTACTTCTGTAAAGCAAGGGTTGGTTTTGTCAGCTCAACAGTTAGCTAGAACAAGTGAAGAAGTATCAGAGATGGAAAGGGTTCTTTATGCTAATGCAGTTGGCAGTCTCATGTATGCAATGGTATGCTGCAGGCCAAACTTAGCTCATGCAATGAGTTTGGTGAGCAGGTTTATGGGGAATCCAGGGAAAGATCACTGGGAAGCTGTTAAGTGGATTCAAAGATACATCAGAGGCAGTTTAACAATAGGTTTGCATTTTAATAAGTTTACTTCTAACATTGATTTTCTTGCAGGTTATGTAGATGCTGATTATGCTGCAAACTTAGACACAAGGAAGTCACTATCAGGCTATGTATTTTGCTTGTTTGGTACAACTATCAGTTGGAAATCAACACATCAGTCAGTGGTTGTATTGTCTACAACGAGGCTGAGTTTATTTCACTTACAGAGGTAGTAAAAGAGGGCTTGTGGTTGCAGGAAATTTTGTCTGAGTTTGGAGTATTACAAGAGTCAGTATTGGTGCATTGTGATAACTCTAGTGCTATACACTTGTCAAGACATCAGGGTTTTCATGAAAGGACAAAGCACATAGATGTAAGGATGTATTTTGTTAGAGACTTAGTTGAAGGAGGAAAAGTTGTTGTTAAGAAGGTTGAAACAGCAAAGAATCCAGCTGATTTTCTCACTAAGGCCTTGCCTAGTTCAAAGTTTGAATTATGCAAGAGTCTTATCAATGTGTATTGAACATATCAATGGAGAGTTCAACTACTCTCATAAAAGCAGTGTACAAGTTTGCTGTCTTGATAAAACAGTGGAGTGAAGGAGTGATTGAGGTTGATTGAGTATGAAGTTTTAGGTGGAGAATTGTGAAGAAAACTACATATTAGTGCTTGATCAATACTAGAAAGTGTTGAGTATGTGTTCAAGATCGAGGCTGATGATGGTGCATGAGTAAAACGGATGCAGCAACAACATCAAGCTTGAAACAACACGAATCAGCAGCAATTTAACATCAGGTGTACAAGTGGGGACCAGGGTGGTTTGTAGGCGGTGTACAGGTTGCGTGTGAGCTGTTTCTGGAAGGTTCTACACATGGATAGATAGCTTGTCACGCAGGGTATGTGATAGAGTGAGTTGCAACCGCAAAGATTTGTTTTAACCGCTTGAGAATCCAACTGGAAGGTGGTTACACGAGTTGGTCCTGTAACTTTGCTGTGCATGCATAAAGTGTATATAATGGTGTATATGCATAAGCTCATTGTAACACATTTCATTCTCTTAATCAATAATAGATCTCTATCTCACTGTAGATGTAGGCTTGTGCAAACAAGCTGAACCACTATAAAACCTTTCTTCTTCATACAATCACACATACACACACTCTCAATATTGCTATCATATATGATCAAATTCTTGTGTTCAATCCATTGTATTGATTGTGAATTCTTGGAGTAATTGTTAGATTACTTTGTAACATCTTCATCCTTGAGACTCCATCTAAGCGGGTGCATTTGGAAGTGGAAGCCGGCGAGCCTAAAGCTTCGGACGACCCTACCATTGTTGCTCTTGTAACCCTGCTCGACTCTTCTCCCCAACTTGAGAAATTTAAGCTGTGCATCTGGATGCGAAAGTACGTAAGTATTTGTGCGACGTTGCTACAGAATTAGGCATTGGTAAATTTGTTCAAGTGGTTGTTTTGTTTGATGTAGGATCCTCTTAGATATCAACCTCTTAGGAATGATGATTTCAGTTGCTGCGACTATTTGCATTTGAAGAGCGTTGAGATTTATTGCTGCACTGCGGAGGATAGTGATTTACAGGATGTTGATATAGTCCTATTGCTGGCCCGGATTGTGCTTAGAAGGGCGACGGTGTTGGAAAAGATGACGATTCTCATGGATATGAATTTTAGACCTGAGTTGAAGAAAATGGCGGAAGAAGTGAAGTCATATCCGAGATCATCTAAACAAGCACAAGTCCTGATTCATGATCCTTTCTTGGATTTTTTAAGGTGGCTGCAGCTTCTATCTATGTTTTAAGTTTACTAATATTGGAAAGATGATTTGGTTGGTTGTATCTAGTATTTTATAAGCAAATCAAAAGAAAAGCCTTTTAACTCCACATCTGCATTCTTAAGCTGTTGCCTTTCACTTGGATAGAGTCTTAAGTTCCCTTCTCTTAGTATTTCTGTCTTGGCTTTTAGAAGTTTAACCTGCAGAAAAAGATATATAGATCAAAATGTGCATACATACCTTGTGAATAAGTGCACTATAAGAAAGTTATTATCCATCTCCTATGCTAGGTCAGGGTGTTATAATTGGAGTGAATAAGACAACTACTAACAGAAAATCGATAGCAATTAGAGGCGAATTTACTGTACGATGATAGTAGCACCGCAGGTTAACGTCTCATACAGAATGAATCCTTAAAAACCGATAGGGGGAAGAGAGGATTGTTATGGGCCGGGCATAAATTCATAATGGGCCGGGCATAAATTCATAATGGGCCGAGACATAAATTCAATATAATATATATTTATCCATAATCATCTTTAATGCTTGCAAATACTTGGCAAATATGTAAATGTTTATTATAATTACTTAGCAATATCTCAAATATAACACTTAAAAATAATCGCTTCTGTTTTATATACATATATATGCATTTACAACTATAATCTATTTGAACCATGACGTTTGAATGTAGTAATAATAATAATAAAGTCCAAATAATTTTCTGGATGAGTTACATATATAATTTTTTTATCTTATTTAATTTATTTAATTTTTTATATCTAATATCAATCATAATGGAATTAATACTATATGAATTGGAAATATTATAAAATTAATTAAATTAATTTAATCATCTAGAAATACAAATTTATCATATATTTAAATGAGTTATCGAGATAGATTATGGAACAAAATATCCTTTATAATCTCAAAAAATTAAATGTTTTAAAAGCATATATCATTAGCTTATTAAACATAAAAGATAAAAGATTTATTTTTGTAAAATACATGATTAATAAATTATATAAACATTTATAAGTATTTAGAACATTAATATAAACACATAGAAAAGACATAATTTTAAATATAAAATATAAATATAATAAATACGTTGAATATAGACAGATTAAAACATAAGAGTAACTTTGTTCTCAAAACAATAACAATAAAATCGTTCCAAATTACTTAAAGTATTATGCTTTAATAAATGTAATATATTTTAATAAAAGACGAAAACTTAAATTTATAATATATAAAATTTAACAACATAGTTAGAATATCTTTATGATTATTCATCTTTAAAAAATAACAAAATAAAAAACAATGATGATACACACTCCCCGTGCATCACACGACGGGTCAAAAATACTAGTCCTTAAAAACGATAGGGGGAAGAGAGGATTGTTATATTTTAATAAATTCATAATGGGCCGGGCATAAATTCATAATGGACCGAGCCTTTTTACAGATTTTGAGTTGGGGTGGAAGTGCTCACGAGTCCAATTCTTAATATCCAACTCATTAAATTGTTGGACCATAAATAATGATATAATGGTAGAGTTAGCAGTGCACCTAACCAATTTCATGAGCTATTAGATTAAGAAATTAACAGAGTGTCACTTAGGGGTATTATGGGGGGCAATGAGAATGTAATAGTATTAATTCCCACTCTTCATACGAGGTAATGAGAATTCAAATTCCTTAACTATTCCATTGATTCAATATATACTTCCACTCCTTTAATCAATTTCATTCTCATTATCATTACACTCATCAATGATTCACATTGCTATTAGCATTCTAAAATTTGAACCAAGCGAGTCCTTAGTTGCATCGTTTAACAGGTGCATCACAAAATTTCACTCATACTATAATTTTTATACTAATAATTTAAACACTCTTTTATTTTTAACATTTGCGGCTATTTACATCCCCAATTTTACTACACCATTTATTTACTAAATGTACTCCATCAAAATTAAAAGATACATATATAAATTACTACATATACTCCCATTTTAGACATTTTTACCCTTTTAATTAAACGGTTTGACTATTTATGCCCCAAGTATTACCAAACATACCCCTTTATTAATTTACCCAAATATATTTAAAAATAGAGTTGATGTGCACCCGAGTGCAAGAGTGCACCCATATATGTATAACTTTTTATTCTATTTTGTATACATGTTATTCTATTTTGTATACGTGTTTTTTAATAATTGCATACTTTTTCCACATTAAGTCTTTCATTAAAAAAAAAACTAGCATCCATATGTTTATAACTTTTTATTCAATAGTGTATACATGGTTTTTACTAATTGCATATTCTTTTACACTCAATTTTTCATTAAAAAAACTAACAATTAAATTGTATACATTTTTGTTCATAATTATATATATATTTTTGTTTATATTTATATACGTTTTTAAAGTGGATGCATCCTATCTTAGGTGCACCTGGGTGCACAATATAATTAGCCTTAAAAATATGTATATATATTACTAAATATAGTCGACAATTTTATTCTTTTAATTAAAAATAATAAAAAAATAAAAATTATTCTTGAGCAATTTGAATCTAAGAAATCACCACAGTAGAATAAATAAGATTAACCAATAAATAAATCTGTTCTTCTTCAATTCTATCCAGTGAAGATACACGCGCTCCATGTTTTCAGTTCTGGAAATTCATGGTCAATTTCGGTGGATTAAGGATTTATTGAAAAAATTTCACCTTCTGTATTTTTATTCTTTCACTAACTCTTAGTTCTGGAAATTGATACTTTCAGCGGATCAGAGATTTATTGAAAAATTCACCTTCTATATATTTATTCTCTCAGTATTTCTTATTTCTTCTTTTAGACGAAAGAAAAAAAATGAAAAAATTATTGTTCGATTATTAATAATGTGAATGGAACACATAATTCTTGTTCAACTATTAGGTGAATTGTTTGATTATTTACATGTTTTTTGTTTTTCAATCTGAGAAATTTAATTACAGTGCATTAAGTCATATATATTTTGATTCTTTTTTATTTTATTGATCAACACTTAATTCATGGTTCACGAAAAGGACGATGTTAGTGACGGGAATTCACAAGCCATCCTTAGGAATTAATAAAATTGAATTGGAATTTTTAAGAATTAATCTTTGGGTATATTTATTAATTTTGACGTACAAGTAGCCGGTTTCTTAAAAAAAAAAAAGTTAATAATTAATATATGGATATTTATGTCTAAACATATAAGAATTATTTAATCTTAAGATTTATTAGTACATTTAGTAAAATCAGGGGTGTAAATAGTCGTGCCCTTAATTAAAATAAGAGATACCTTTAGAAAAAGATTGGGTGGTAATAGCGAAGTTTAATTATGGACTAAATATGGTTGAACTTCACTACCGTGGTTTAAATCAGTGATTTGAAAACCGGACAGGACCGGCTGGTCGAACCGATTAAACCGGGAACCGGTGTCGGGACCTGTCCAGAACACCTATGTAACCGTTTTTACAATTGAACCGGAGAGAACTGGTTTGAACCGGTCGGAACCTAAAAACCGGTAAAACCGATGAATAGAAAATTCGCCGATTTAATGTATAAATCTGCGTCGATTACAAAAAAATCAAAACCTAATCTGATCTAACCATTAAGATTATTGAAATTTCAGAAAAGTAGGAGTTTCAAAGGCAAAAATTCAAATTCAATTGATAGAAAGAAACATTGAAAAGTAAAAACCCTATCTTCACGCCAAAGCCGCCTTCATGAACACTGCTCTGACGAAGAAGACATTTATAATATCTTAGCCTAACTAGATTATTTTTTTTAGAAAGCCCAAAACCTATTTATTTATTTTTGGCCCAAGTTGACCTAGATTTGTTTTTAAAGCCCAAAACCTATTTATTTATTTATTTTTGGCCCAAGTTGACCTAGATTTGTTTTTAGAGCCCAAAACCTATTTATTTATTTATTTGGCCCAAGTCCAGCCCACTTAAATGGCATAACATGGAAATAAGCCCAGCCCATTCTAATAGCCTCAACACATATAAAAAAAAAAGAAAAGAAAGAAAGAAGAGTACGGGAGAAGAAAAGTGAGAAGAACAAAAGAAGGGAAAGAAGAGAGTGAAGAGGAGAAACCCTTGTTGATCAAATTCTCCCTTACAACCCTCATCCTAGGTGGTTTCTAAGTTGTTTTGAGGTAAGTAATAGGTTAATTAAGCTTCCTTCCTCCAAGATTTTGTGATTTTGTTGGGTTTTCTTCCTTATATGAGGAAATTCGTAGCTACTGTTCGAACTACTTTCGACATAGCTATTGATCTCTGAAATTTGTAAACTCAATTTTTATACGTAGCTGAACTCGTTAGCTTTCCGTAGCCACCTGAAACGCCTCCATCCGATTTTTCTACAATTAGTTATGATTTTTCTCGTAAACTGCTGCTAGGCAATTCGCAGCTGCTGTTCGAACTGATTCTGACATAGCTACTGACCTCAGAAGTTTACAAACTCAATTTCTGTATGTAGCTGAACTTGTTAGCTTTCTGTAGCCACTTGAAACTCCTTAATTCGATCTTTCTACAATTAGTTATGATTTTTCTTGTAAACTGCCGCTAGCTGGAAAATTTCAGAATATTTATGTCGAATTCAAATTTATTTCCTATCGTTTTGTTTAAGAAATGATCTGAAACGGGTTATGTGAGATTGGGAGATGATGTTGAGGAGATACGGGCTGTTCTTATTTAATATCGACTCGCTCAAGCTCGATTAAGATTTATTTTGACAATGAAAGACGATGTTACTGCTAATAGTTAGTTATATTTGATTTGTCTTTAATTGCTCATCTCCTTTCTAGGTAAAGAACCATCGACGAAGGGCAAAGGACCGACTTCAGACTCCGGAGAGAGTTAATCACTTCCTTGTGAGTTGATAATTCGGGAACGCCTTCTCTTGTGGGAAGTGTGGACCCTCATTAAATTTGCATTCATTTTATTTTTAGTTAATTGATAACAAAATTATTTTGGTAATGTGTTATGTGGTAAAGAGTATGATTGGCTCGATTGTTCTAGTTAGAGCCTGATTGGCCTAAGTTGGTCCATTGATTATCTTATATTATTTCATATGGGTATTGTTGATTTTAACTTATGTTGAAGAGCCTTGCCGGCTCGATATCTGATAGCCTTTATTGCGAATTATTTGCAGATTGATTTCTGGTTATTCTTGTGACTTGTGTGCCAATTAAGACTATGACTTGAATTGTTATTTATCTCATGATGCATATGTATACCTGATACCAAGGTTAAGTAGCCTGAATTGGTCACGGTTCGGGTGAGTTGGAGCGACATTGATTAAGTAGCCCGAATTGTCGCGGTTCGGGTGAGTTAGAGTGACAATCGAGTCGCCCGTGGCTTGGCAAACCCGGGTGAGTTAGATCTAACGGGGCACCTGTCCATTTGCCAAATACTGATACTTTGGAAGGTGATCGTTAGATGAATCAGTCTATTATAGGCTCAGTCAACGTCACCAGTGTGGGACATGCATGTCATATATGTTTATATGTTTGATCATTTCAGGGATTACATCGATATTTTATTGTGAATTTTAGCACTTGGTGTGCATTGAGTAAGAACATTAATGTGCATTTTATCTAGAGTAACGGTGACGGGCTCGGACTGACTCTCGACGGAGAGATCAGTTTGAGGAGGATATTGGCTACCCACGCGTCTTTTATGTGATAACATCTTGTTTGAACTAATTGTGTATTTGTAAATGCATTCATAGGTTGTATTTTTGTTAAGTTGTATATTAAGTAAACATAATAATTGATGTGGAACGAAATATTGGATTTTATGTTATGAACCGCGAGTGGGAGTGCATGCTTCGTATAAGGGTTGGGGTGACCGGCTTATCACCTCACTGAGCTAGTGGTTTTGCTCACCCCCATTATTTCCTTCCTTTTCAGGCTGTTGATATCGTTTTGGTTGGAGGTTTGCCTATCGTTTGCTCATCATTCGATCGGGGTTTTGGGTACTTTCTCTTTTATGTAAATTGACGGATCCATTGGCGAGATTGTATATTTTATATTTTGTGATCCCCCTTGATGTTCTTTTTGTACTTTCGCGATGTTATATCGCTCATGTATATTTTCTTCAAACTAAGTTACATCGTGGTATTTTGTACCTTTGTAAATCCTTGTTGATACTTTATGTAATGATGTCCTTGGGTTGTACCCGTAGTTATCAGTTGTTCAATTCTACAGGTACTTGATAGCAAGCCTTACGTTTTCTATAAACTTTGTGGAGTGGAGTGCACCCATTTCACGAAATTAATGGTTAACGTGGCGGTTGTCGCGTTCCGCCTGCGGGTTGGGGCGTGACAACTTTCTTGGTATCAGAGCCTGGTTATATGATTCTCATTCTTTTTGAGTCGAGCTAATGGATCCAATTTTATTTCTATGTCATCCTAAGGTATCGTATTACCTTAATGTTGACCTTGTATTTTCTTTCCCTTCTTTCTTTCAGTCATTATGGCACCTCCAGTTCGTCGTCGAGGTCGAGGTCGAGGACACGTTCCTCGTGATCCTCCGAGTCCTCTACTCTCTTCTGTTCCTCGTGGACCTCGAGGACATGTTTCTTCTGATCATGTTGTTCATCCGACATTTACGGATCCTATCAATTCTGATCATAGGGTGCCGGTTACCCAGGTAGAGCAACCACGGGCCCAGTTGCGTGTTGAGCACATGATGACCCCAGAGCAGTACCAGTTGTATTATGATCACATCCGAGTACATGGTGTTCCACCACCTACGACGACTCCTACCACTACAACTGTCACTGAGGATGTTCTTCGTGCTAATGAACCAATTCGACCCACATCTCATGTACCAGTTTCTACTCCAGAAATGGCTTTAGTAGGTCCTACTTCTCGAGGTGCACTTTTCATACCTGATTTAGTGAAAGCAGTTGAAAACATGGGGACTTCAAAATTTGACGGTACAAGAGATGCTTCTAAAGCGGGGGCATGGTTAAAGGAGATTACAGAGACCTTTGACACTTTGATGATTGAAGAATGTTATCGTGTGGTCATTGCGACCAAGCTGTTAGGCCCAGACGCACGACGATGGTGGCATAATCTAAAAGAGACATCTTCGGTTACTATTACGTGGGCTATCTTTGTGGAACGATTCAAAGTTCGATACTTCTCTCAGTACATCAAGGATCAGAAGAGAAAGGAGTTCTTCAACCTCTTTCAAGGCACTATGTCGGTTGTGGAGTATGAAAGCAAATTTCTGGAATTGCGAGAATTCGCTCCTGAGTCATATACGACGAGAGACTTATGCAAGAGATTTGAAGATGGTCTTAATCTAAATATTCGAGATCGCATCAAGTCCGGAGACAAGTACGAAAGTCTTGACGAGCTTGTAGAAGAAGCCCTGAGGGTAGAAAGTTTAGTTCAGGCGAGATATAAGCTTGCAGAACGATCTCAAAAGAAAAGGCAAGGGAGCGCATTTCCAGGAAATGCATCGAAGGTGTATAGGGGTGTGGGATCTTCGCGTGGCGCACCAAGTTCAGTGTCTATTAGTTTTTCTCAACCTCGGGAGCAGTTTAGTAGAGGCGGGAGCAATGTCTCGAGATCGGTTGGTGAAAATCGCAAGTGCCAGAATTGCTTAAAGTATCATGACGGCCCCTGTAAGGCTCCTCAAGTATGTTTTCAGTGTCGACAGCCGGGCCATATGCGAAGTTCTTGTCCTCAACTTATGGGAGCGAACAGTCAGAGTTCTGGTCAGCCTCGTGGTAGACTAACATATTCTACACCTAGAGATACTCGATCTGCAGCTACCAGAGTGCCTGAAGCCTCAAGCGGCCCTAGTACTCGATCACCTATGCAAGGAAGGAATCAAACTAGAGTATTTCATATTTCCCAGGAAGAGGCTCGCTCAGATCCGAAGGTTGTGACAGGTAATTTATAATCCGAGTATTTTCACATGTTAGATCTAACCCCGCCTTGTTATGCCACTTGATTACAAATAAAACATTCGTAAGAAATTTTATCTTTCCGAATTTTTAAATCACAATCTCACCTAATATTGCTTCTTTAGGCCATGTGTTTGTGGGAGACCATCAGGTCTACACTTTATTTGACCCAGGTTCTGATAGATCTTATATTCGGGATGATTTTGCTGCGATCTTAGATTATCCTATCTCTCATTTGTCACCTGGAATCATAGTTCATACCCCTCTAAGAGAGCGTCTAATTCGTGATTCGGTGTTTCTTGGTTGTCCATTGAAGATCAAAGATGTCATTCTAGAGGCTGAATTGATACCATTGCCTTTGATTGATCTCGATGTTATTCTTGGCCTGGATTGGCTTTCTTCTCATCATGCAATTCTCGACTGCCACGAGAAGCTTGTTATTTTTCATAGACCAGGATTCTCAGAACTTGTTTTTGAAGGTGAACTTCAAACGAGATCCCTTTCTTTTATTTCAATGTTGACTGCGCATAAATTAATACGTAAGGGTTGTGAGGCATTCTTGGCATTTGTCGTCGATAATTCTCTTTCTGAGACTAAACTAGATGACATCCCGATCGTGAATGAATTTCCTGATGTCTTTCCCGAAGACTTACCAGGACAGCCTCTGAATCGAGAGATTGATTTTTCCATTGATGTACTTCCTGGAATCACACCTATATCGATTACTCCATATCGAATGTCGCCAGCTGAGCTTAAGGAACTCCATAAACAACTTGGAGAATTATTGGAGAAGGGATTCATACGACCTAGCACATCTCCTTGGGGTGCTCCAGTTCTTTTTGTCAAGAAGAAAGATGGATCACTTCGCTTATGTGTCGACTACCGTCAATTGAATAAGGTAACAATCAAGAACAAATATCCTCTTCCGAGAATCGATGATCTGTTTGATCAATTGCAAGGAGCAACTGTGTTCTCAAAAATTTATTTGCGATCTGGTTATCACCAACTCAGGATTAGGGAATCTGATATCCCTAAGTCTGCTTTTCGTACCAGATATGGTCATTTTGAATTCTGTGTTATGCCTTTTGGACTCACAAATGCTCCTGCAGCTTTTATGGATCTTATGAATCAGGTCTTTCGGCCGTACTTAGATAAGTTTGTCATCATCTTCATTGATGACATTCTTATTTATTCTAAATCAGACGACGAGCATTCTCATCATCTAAGAATTGCTCTGAACATTCTTAGAGAAAATCAGCTTTATGCTAAATTTTCGAAGTGTGAATTTTGGCTTCGTGAGGTAAGCTTTTTGGGTCATCACATTTCTAAAGAAGGAATCTACGTCGATCCAGTGAAGATTCAAGCTATACTAGATTGGGAGCATCCAAAGAACGTGACAGAGATTCGTAGTTTTCTGGGATTAGCTGGATATTATCGACGGTTTGTCAAAGACTTTTCGTTGTTGGCTTCATCTTTGACTAAATTGACTCGGAAAGGGGTAAAATTTGAATGGAGTGAAGAATGCGAGGAAGCATTTCAAGAATTGAAAAGACGACTTGTTTCAGCTCCTATTCTTGCTTTGCCAGACCCAGCGATTGGAGAATTTACCATTTATAGCGACGCCTCGAGACAAGGATTAGGATGTGTTCTCATGCAAGAAGGAAAGGTTATTGCCTACGCTTCAAGGCAATTGAAGAAGAACGAAGAAAATTATCCTACACACGATTTAGAGTTGGCTGCAATTGTCTTTGCATTGAAGATCTGGAGACACTATCTGTATGGTGCAACTTGTCGAGTTTTCACTGATCACAAGAGCTTAAAGTATATCACCACGCAAAAGGAGCTCAACCTCAGGCAAAGACGATGGATGGAGTTGATTAGTGACTGTGACTTAGTCATTGATTATCATCCTGGCAAGGCGAACGTTGTTGCAGATGCTCTAAGTAGAAAGTCTTCTACCTCACTTGCTTCGATTCAATCTTTTTATCTTCCTATGTTGGAGCAATTTAAATCTTTACACATTTCGCTCGATTGTGAAAAGTCTAATGATTCCGCTTTAATCGCCAAATTCGAGGTTAGACCTACCTTGTTTGAGCAAATTCGAGAAAGACAATCACACGATGTTCATTTACAACAGAAGATGGCGAAGCTAAATCAAGGAAAAGAAACAGAATTTCAAATTCGGGATAACGGACTCCTTACTTTTAAAAATCGTGTTTGTGTTCCCTCAGAACTTGATGTTCGTAGAGCTATTCTTGAGGAAGCCCATTCTTCAGCCTATGCTATGCATCCTGGTAGTACCAAAATGTACAGAACACTTCGGGAGCATTATTGGTGGCCAGGTATGAAACGGGACATTGCTGAATTTGTATCAAAGTGCTTATCATGCCAACAGATTAAAGCGGAACACCAAAAACCAGCCGGCATGCTTCAACCACTACCTATTCCTGAGTGGAAATGGGAGAACATCACGATGGATTTTGTTTCCGGTTTACCTCGGACCCAAAAGGGTCATGACTCAATCTGGGTCATTGTCGATCGTCTGACGAAATCGGCACATTTCCTTCCAGTGCATACCAACAAATCTTTAGAGAAACTTGCCAAGTTATATGTCGATGAGATCGTGAGATTGCACGGAGTACCAGTGTCAATCATATCTGATCGTGATCCAAGATTCACTTCCCGTTTTTGGCCTAGTCTGCAGAAAGCGCTAGGTACAAAATTACTATTCAGTACCTCGTTTCATCCACAGACTGATGGACAGTCAGAGAGAACTATACAGACACTAGAAGACATGTTACGTGCAGTGGTGTTGAATTTAGGAGGTAGCTGGGATAAGTACGTGACTTTGGTGGAGTTCGTTTATAACAACAGTTATCATTCAAGCATTGGAATGCCCCCGTACGAAGCTCTGTATGGCCGAAAGTGTCGAACACCGATCTTTTGGGATGAGGATGGCGAGAGACAAATCGAACAAGTAGAGCTTATCGAAGATGCGAAGGAAAAAATACAACTTATTCGAGACAGACTTAAGGCAGCGCAAGATCGACAGAAAAGCTATGCAGATAATAGGAGGCGCGATTTGGAGTTTAATGAAGGCGACAAAGTTTTTCTAAAAGTTTCTCCGTGGAAGGGTGTGTTGCGATTCCGCCGTCGAAGAAAGTTAAGTCCAAGGTATATTGGACCGTTTACGATCGTGCAAAGGATTGGTCGTGTCGCGTATCGACTTGAGCTACCATCTGAATTGTCAAAGATTCACGATGTCTTCCATGTCTCTATGCTTAGAAAATATGAACCAGATCCTTCGTACGTGCTCGAATATCCCCCAGTTGTATTAAAGGAGAATCTATCGTACGAAGTACAACCTGTTCAAATTGTAGATCGCCGAGAGAAAATGCTTCGTAATAAATCCATTCCTATGGTGAGATTTCTATGGAGAAGTGATCGAATTGAAGAAGAAACGTGGGAACCAGAGTTAGTCATGCGTCAACAACATCCACATCTCTTTTCATCTCTAGGTACGTTTACGTTTCGAGGGCGAAACTTTTTAGAGAAGGGGATACTTTATAATATCTTAGCCTAACTAGATTATTTTTTTTAGAAAGCCCAAAACCTATTTATTTATTTTTGGCCCAAGTTGACCTAGATTTGTTTTTAAAGCCCAAAACCTATTTATTTATTTTTGGCCCAAGTTGACCAAGATTTGTTTTTAGAGCCCAAAACCTATTTATTTATTTATTTGGCCCAAGTCCAGCCCACTTAAATGGCATAACAAGGAAATAAGCCCAACCCATTCTAATAGCTTCAACATATATAAAAAAAAAAGAAAAGAAAGAAAGAAGAGTACGGGAGAAGAAAAGTGAGAAGAACAAAAGAAGGGAAAAAAGAGAGTGAAGAGGAGAAACCCTTGTTGATCAAATTCTCCCTTACAACCCTCATCCTAGGTGGTTTCTAAGTTGTTTTGAGGTAAGTAATAGGTTAATTAAGCTTCCTTCCTCCAAGATTTTGTGATTTTGTTGGGTTTTCTTCCTTATATGAGGAAATTCGTAGCTACTGTTCGAACTACTTTCGACATAGCTATTGATCTCTGAAATTTGTAAACTCAATTTTTATACGTAGCTGAACTCGTTAGCTTTCCGTAGCCACCTGAAACGCCTCCATCCGATTTTTCTACAATTAGTTATGATTTTTCTCGTAAACTGCTGCTAGGCAATTCGCAGCTGCTGTTCGAACTGATTCTGACATAGCTACTGACCTCAGAAGTTTACAAACTCAATTTCTGTATGTAGCTGAACTTGTTAGCTTTCTGTAGCCACTTGAAACTCCTTAATTCGATCTTTCTACAATTAGTTATGATTTTTCTTGTAAACTGCCGCTAGCTGGAAAATTTCAGAATATTTATGTCGAATTCAAATTTATTTCCTATCGTTTTGTTTAAGAAATGATCTGAAACGGGTTATGTGAGATTGGGAGATGATGTTGAGGAGATACGGGCTGTTCTTATTTAATATCGACTCGCTCAAGCTCGATTAAGATTTATTTTGACAATGAAAGACGATGTTACTGCTAATAGTTAGTTATATTTGATTTGTCTTTAATTGCTCATCTCCTTTCTAGGTAAAGAACCATCGACGAAGGGCAAAGGACCGACTTCAGACTCCGGAGAGAGTTAATCACTTCCTTGTGAGTTGATAATTCGGGAACGCCTTCTCTTGTGGGAAGTGTGGACCCTCATTAAATTTGCATTCATTTTATTTTTAGTTAATTGATAACAAAATTATTTTGGTAATGTGTTATGTGGTAAAGAGTATGATTGGCTCGATTGTTCTAGTTAGAGCCTGATTGGCCTAAGTTGGTCCATTGATTATCTTATATTATTTCATATGGGTATTGTTGATTTTAACTTATGTTGAAGAGCCTTGCCGGCTCGATATCTGATAGCCTTTATTGCGAATTATTTGCAGATTGATTTCTGGTTATTCTTGTGACTTGTGTGCCAATTAAGACTATGACTTGAATTGTTATTTATCTCATGATGCATATGTATACCTGATACCAAGGTTAAGTAGCCTGAATTGGTCACGGTTCGGGTGAGTTGGAGCGACATTGATTAAGTAGCCCGAATTGTCGCGGTTCGGGTGAGTTAGAGTGACAATCGAGTCGCCCGTGGCTTGGCAAACCCGGGTGAGTTAGATCTAACGGGGCACCTGTCCATTTGCCAAATACTGATACTTTGGAAGGTGATCGTTAGATGAATCAGTCTATTATAGGCTCAGTCAACGTCACCAGTGTGGGACATGCATGTCATATATGTTTATATGTTTGATCATTTCAGGGATTACATCGATATTTTATTGTGAATTTTAGCACTTGGTGTGCATTGAGTAAGAACATTAATGTGCATTTTATCTAGAGTAACGGTGACGGGCTCGGACTGACTCTCGACGGAGAGATCAGTTTGAGGAGGATATTGGCTACCCACGCGTCTTTTATGTGATAACATCTTGTTTGAACTAATTGTGTATTTGTAAATGCATTCATAGGTTGTATTTTTGTTAAGTTGTATATTAAGTAAACATAATAATTGATGTGGAACGAAATATTGGATTTTATGTTATGAACCGCGAGTGGGAGTGCATGCTTCGTATAAGGGTTGGGGTGACCGGCTTATCACCTCACTGAGCTAGTGGTTTTGCTCACCCCCATCATTTCCTTCCTTTTCAGGCTGTTGATATCGTTTTGGTTGGAGGTTTGCCTATCGTTTGCTCATCATTCGATCGGGGTTTTGGGTACTTTCTCTTTTATGTAAATTGACGGATCCATTGGCGAGATTGTATATTTTATATTTTGTGATCCCCCTTGATGTTCTTTTTGTACTTTCGCGATGTTATATCGCTCATGTATATTTTCTTCAAACTAAGTTACATCGTGGTATTTTGTACCTTTGTAAATCCTTGTTGATACTTTATGTAATGATATCCTTGGGTTGTACCCGTAGTTATCAGTTGTTCAATTCTACAGGTACTTGATAGCAAGCCTTACGTTTTCTATAAACTTTGTGGAGTGGAGTGCACCCATTTCACGAAATTTAGGTTAACGTGGCGGTTGTCGCGTTCCGCCTGCGGGTTGGGGCGTGACAACATTGTAGGCTCCAAAGCCGCCTCCACAAATCGTTGTTCCGACGAGGAAGGCACTATAGGTTGACCAACTATTGTTGCCGCCTACGCTATTCCCATCGATGGAAGAATTAAGCTAGCAAAATTGGTGCTTGAAAACCACTTCAAAGAGAGAAACTAATTCTGTGAAACTGAGAAACCATTGAATGAGAAACAGCGGCTGAATGTTTTGGTGTGCCCTAGTCGCTACTTTATTTTTAAATAAATGGGCTTTAAAATTGGGTCACTTTTTATATTTTATTATCCAATTTAATGCTCTTATTAATGGGTTGGGTTGAGTCCTTAAATTAAAACATGGATAAATTATATTTAATTAAATTTTAAGTATTAAAAATTTTTATTCATTACATATTTTTTTAATGGTTATTTCAAAATATAATTGAAAATAGGTGAATTTCATTTTTCGATTGAACCTCCCGGTTCGATTGATCCGACCGATGGAATCTCGAATCGTTGACTTCACCGGTTTGAGTTCCGATCCGATTTTCAAATCACTGGTTTAGATTTTGGGTGCATAAAGTAAAAATCTAAAAAGAAAATTGAATTTGTGTTATTAATTTTTAAACAAATTTAATATAAGGTTATTTTTATCTTAGATTTAATTAAAATATCTAGTACCTTTAGAAAAAGATTGGGTGGAAATAGTGAAGTTTAATTCTGGAGTAAATTATGGAGTATTTAATTAAGTTTTAAGTACTAAAGTAATTTTATTGTGAAGTTTGAACATTTTTTCTTTGTTTTTGTTAGTTCAAAGTATCTTCTAGAAATTTTTTTTTGTTGTCTTTCAAAATTCTAGTATTATAAATATGTGATATATTGGATCCCTTCGAGTATATTAACATATTATTTACCAATTTACCTAATGTATAATTTATGTTATAAATTAAATTTTAAATTTATTAAAATCTCCTTTTTTCAACGAAACTTTCATTGAAATTTTCCTAAAACTTAAAGTTTAATTGGAATTTATATTGAACATTTTCAATTGTTTATCAATTTATTGGCATTAGCATTGGAATTTTCCAATTGTTTAAATTTATATGAGAATTTTTGTTGGAACTTTCCAACAGCTTTTATTTTTATAGGAATTCTCGTTGGAAATTTCAATAGTTTTAAATTTCCATGGGGATTTTCAGTGGAATTTTTCAACGATTTAAAGTTTTATTGGAAATTTTCTTGGAACTCCAAAACTTCCATTAACTTTACTTTTAGTTGGAATTTTTCTGTTGGAATTTGACAGTTTTTTTTTGTGCATCTTTTGCAAATTCTAAGCTCCAACAGCTCTTTCTTTTTCTGATCACTCTTTGCGTATTCATATCGATTTCTGTCGGGAGTTTTCATTCTTAATTCTTAATTCTTAGATGCTCATCATAATATATACTCCCTCCGTCCCAGGCTAAGAGTCCCATTTCTTTTTGTGCACATGAATTAAGGAGTATTATTATTTAATGTATAGTAGTTAGTTGTATTAGTGGGTGTGGGGGCCCATGTTTTAATCGTATTAGTGGGTGTGGGTGGGTCCCATGTATCCAAAAAAGAAAATGGGACTCTTTGGGTGGGACGACCAAAATGGTAAAATGACCCTCTTAGCCTGGGACGGAGGGAGTATATATATATAGCTATTTGTATGTATACAAATACATCATAGGGTGATAGACCACCCCAGATACCCTCACACTCCAGACCCGACAGATTGTGAGCGAAGTAAATCATGACAACTGACCAACAATGGTTAGATCTTTTAACTCACCACACAAGGATCCCCTTAATTAATATGTTGCTCCCACACTGTGGGTGAGATTCGATCTTGATCATTGTGACCATTATCATTTTACTTAACCAATTGAGTTGCTCATGCGGGCGATGGGCTTCATGTAATGAAATTGTGGACTAGCAGCTACACATGGGAAAATAGGTCGTAATTGAAAATTAAACTCTTTGACTCTAGCTAGTTAAAACCATACTCCCTCCGTCCCGTGTTATATTTATATTTTCTATTTTAGTTTGTTCCAACTTTCAAGTTAAGTTTTACATTTCCATTTTTGACAGGTGGACCCACAAAAGAGTAATTAATTATTTTATCTGGGTCCACACACTACTGTAATATAACTAGATACTACACATTAAATATTATATTTCTCACCCGGCCACTATCAATTAAAATATTATATTTCTTAATTTACGTGAAAAACAAACGTAAATTTAATGCTGGAGGATGTTGGGTTTACTAGCAGCTACCTTTTTCATATGCTATAACTACAAAGATGTTCTAATTAAAATCATATATTAGATGTTCTACTTTTACAAAGATGTTCTAATTAAAACCATATATTAGATGTTGGTTTTGAACATTGTGAACAAAAAGATTTAAAAATAAAAAAAAGAAGTTTTGGAGGGCGTCTCAATATCATAAATATGGGATAATATCAATTTTGGCCCTCTAAGATATGCAAAATCCAACTTTAGTCCTAAGGTTTGGTAAATTTTAAAAAGTGGTCCTCCAGTGTCCACTTTTAGTCATTTTTGTCCACTTTTGGTCCTTTTTGTCCACTTTTAGTCCTTATTTGACATATCCTAGAGGACCAAAAGTGGACAAAAAGGACCAAAAGTGGACCAAAAGGACCAAAAGCGGACATCGGAGGACTACTTTTGAGAAATTACATACTTGAGGACTAAAGTTGGATTTGACATATCCTAGAGGACCAAAATTGATATTTTCCCTCATAAATATTGAGACACTTAGAATTTTTGTGACACTTGATATAAGTGTTGCATGTAGTGGTGTCTCATTAAATTATGGGACACTTCATAGGAACACTTATAAATATATTAAAATATGTTGATACATAACACTTATATATGTCTCTACATAGTTTATACAATACAATTAATTATCTCAATATAATCTTATATATTTTAAAATAGTAATCTTTTTGGATGTTTAAAAGTACCTCCAAATATTGAGGCATTTAGAAATGTTTGTTTTATATATATATATAATATCTTTTTAGATATTTAAAAGTGTCTCCAAATGTTTATTGAGACATTTATAAGTGGTTGCTAATAAATTTCACAAGCCACAAATAAGTGTCTCTAAATAAAATCTATTTTGTTAATGACAATTTCACAAATAGATAATAATGATCTATTGTTGTTGTAGTCTATTTTAGTGTTGTTGTAGCTGCTTTAATGTGTTGTTGTAGCCTATTTCAGTGTTGTGAATGACATTTTCAGATTTGACTTTTTACAACATTTATCCTACTGCTGTTGTAGCCCATTTAAATCTGTTTTCTAATAGAGCTTACTAAAGCATTAAATGGCCAAGGTGTCCAACATAATAAACCATTCTAAATATGACAAGACATTGAAAAAATGACAACAATAAACCTTTGTAATTGATACCAAAGAACAATAGCATCGCACAATCTTATTCACCTCTGGCTCTAGCTCTAGCGGCTGTGACTGCCTGCATCATTCATTTTATCATACATTTAGGGGCCGCTTGATACCAATTGGTCAATCGTACTGACAATAGGGTATAATTAAGGAGTCAATCACAATGAAAATGAACGGTGGGGAGTGGTTATTGAATTAATGGGAGTGATTGAGAAATTTTGATTCCCATTACACCAACCAAACATCAACATGAGAATCAATATGTCTATAATTCCATTACCTTCCCTCACTACCCCCAACCAATTAATACTATTCCTCAACTAAATTAACTTGAGGGTCACTGGTGTTAATACAATTGTTTTACCATATATATGTATACTATACTACCTGTAAGTTGAAGATGCCAGCAAAAGAGCTAGTTGACTCACATCAACAATCTGAGAGTTGTAGTCTGCACCACCAAATATGCAAACAAAATAGAAGAACGAACTAATTTACAAGTAGAAAGTAAAGAACAGTATACTCCATATGTGTACACTGCAGGTTAATTCACCTTTAATTGCCAGAGTTGACACTGTATCCATGGATCACTTATAAATATTTGTATTACCACCACATTTCCTCTCATCCTGCACCTGCAACAAAGAAGCTACTATAATTCTTAGTTTTCCCTTTTTTAAAAAAAAAATAAAATCATAGCATGGTAGGTAGTAGACACACTCCAGTCATTGATGGGCGACAGTTGCGCACCGTAGAATGATTAACACGTAGAATATAATAAAATATATATCCTAAAATGAAAATGACAACCCTAAGGGGAAATGTTGAGATTTTCCTTCCCACATGTGTATTACCCATCTAACGCGTATAACAGGAGATATAACATGAAATATAACAGTACATCTGAAATCCTTTTTATTCTTCAGAGAATGGCTGTAAGCAGAATTGTATTTTATTACAAGTAATTAGCATGGTTATATTAGGTAGTAGGAATTACAAAAGAAAATTACGTTAGGACATTTTGAGATAGTGTCTCATTACATATATGGGACATTAATTTTATTGAAAATGTATTAAAAAAATCTAATATATGTATATTTTGTTTTAGTGATTAATTTAGTGTTACGAAAATTAATTAAACGTGTCTCAAATGAAAGTATCCCTATAAAATAAAATACAACATATTAAAATTACAATAAAATAATTCGAGATAAAATATAATAATTAGAAACACTTAATATATCTCAAATTAAGTGTCCCAATAACTAATTAAATACATAATAATTAAAAAAAAGCCTTAAAATTAATAATTAGATACACTTAATATAAAATATTTCAAATTAAGTGTCTCAAAAACTAATTAGAGAAACAAAATACAAAGTGTCTCAAATAAAAGTATTTCAATAGTTATATTCTGTTGTAGTGCGAATCTTTGCGAATCTATCTCCTATATAGTAAACTAAAGTTGAGTTTTAACTCTCCTATGTGTCATCTTAAAAGTGAGTCTAAGTGTCAATTTTTTAGAATTTTTAATTTAATTTAATAGATTTATTCATTATGCATTTATTATTTATAACATACATTTTATGGACTTAAATGTATTAATTATGATTTTCTTTTCATTACTTAATTAAATTTTAATAACAAAATCCTTTTCGTTTTTCATTACTTAAATTTATGTTTAATGACAAAATTTATAACTTTTTACTTATATAACACAAATTTAATGTTATAATATTATGTAATTTATATCCTATTAACATAATCGCTTAATTGACAAAATATTAATTAAACATATATACTAAATAAAAATATATATTTATATAAATAATAATACTAATGAATATTATTGTTTTTTTTAAATTTTTGAATATATATCATTTATATAAATTTAAATTGGGATATGATTTATTTAATGTTAATAAAAAAACCGTTCTTCATATAGTACATAGTACTTTATATATCATAACCTATTTACTTTTTAGAATAATAATAGTGTTATGGTTAATTTTAATTAAAGACAATTTAAGGTGATATTGTATTTTACATTAATAATAAATACCGAAAGTTATGGTCAATTTCTAATAAATGTTGAATGGTACTCTTTTCATCCTATATTTACTAGCAACGTCACTATGGAGTTTAAAAATATTTTTTTTACCAATTTTATTGTCTTTTTTAGGATAATATAGTTTTTTATGTAATAAATAAATTAATTAATTATAAAGTATGTTATGTGTTTTAGCAAAAAAATAGTAAATTTGTAATTTAGATGTACTTTTAAGTATATAAATTAATATGATATTTCCTTTTATGAATAGTGCAATTTAATGTGAAATGGATAGAAATGGAAAATGTGAAATTTAATAGGGCACAGAAGAGTATATCTTTAAAAGTCTATTATTAGATATAGTCAATTGTACCGAAAATGGCATATATATAAATGGTTTTATAAAGAACTTTTCGATAATGTTGTATATGAAATTTAATATGGCACAAAAGAGAGTATATCTTTAAAAGTCTATTATTACATATAGTCAATTGTACCGAAAATGGCATATATATAAATAGTTTTATAAAGAACTTTTCAATAATGTTGTATAATCATTTCATTATATTATATTTTTGCAAATAAAATAATATTATGTTCTATTTAAGTTTTTTTCTTTATTTCTTTAAAACTACTGATAAAATTTTATTCTCTTTTATTATTATAAATAAAAATAATATAAATTAATCAATGATTAATTTATAAAAAATTCTTTTATTTTAAAATAATATTATTATTTTTATAATTAAAATTTAATGAGCCAGTTACATGCTATGAAAAGAAAAAATCCATTAACAACAAATGCAAAGGTGTTCTATAAAGATGCAAAAAATGATAATCAGGAACACTAAGCTTAATCAAACATTTAATAACAAGAGACTCGCTTGATGGTGGAGCTAGCAGGCCATCTCCTGTGGTCGTAAAAGATTTATAAGCACGGAAAATGATGAAGTAGGTGCGATCAGCACTATCTTGTACTCAAAATCCAGTCATGCATAAGCAGATTTTGCACTACCAATATTGAAACGGAAGTTATCAACATTAGAATTACAATCAAAGCTCTCAAAAGTTGATTGCCCGGGCGGCCATCATCCATTTGTGGAATCCTTTCATCTAAAATTAAGCCAAAGCAACAGATTGTAATGAGACTATCAAGTGTACTTTCCTTGACAGCACAAACCAGGCTCTTATTCTAAAAATTATAGACACAAATGACCCTAATGATCACAGTATTCATCTTCAAATTATACAGAAAATTCATGCCAGTTTTGATACGCCCCAAATTCACAACTCAACAATAAATTTAACAAACTCGAAGGAATTGATAAACAACGAGAATTATTAATTGTAAACAAAATATTGCACTGATTCGAGCCAGTGTTGAACTTCAAAGAAAGAAGGAAGAGGCAGAAAAGAGAGAAAGCACAATGCCAAAACTATTTCTCATCCTAACAAACTTGAAGATTCCCTAGTTTATATCGCATTCACATGATGGGCTATCCCTCAACACCATGGGCCTTAAAGTTGGGTTAATACTTTCTTTGGCCGTATCACTCCATCCCCCTTAAAAATGGTCTTGTCCTCAAGACCCAATATAGACTCTGGGTGCACTACTTCATACTCCATATCAGTAGGAGATCGAAAATGTACTTCAAGCAAACTATGAGCCTCTAAACCCCTGCTTTCAAATATTGGAGTGTTACTTTGGATTGTTCCATGTCTTCACCTCATGATCCAATTTTCCTACCTTGCCATTCAAACTCCATTATCATCTTAGAGTAATCATGAGAAACCCGACCCAATTGTTGTAACCACTATATTCCCAACACCACCTCAGGGCCCTTTATAGGAAGAACATACAAATCTGTTGCAGATGCTTGTTGTGGTAAATTCAACAGATCATTTGGGTAAATGAATTGGCAAGTTAGCTAATCCCCATTACCAAATGTACACATTGAAATTTTGAATGGGTTCACGAGGTATTCCCAAAAGCTCTACAATTGTCGGTTCGCCCCATATCCGTAATGATCTAGGATTCACTTGACCCCAAAGCTCATAAAAACTTGAGATATCTGCAGATACAATTGTCACTCCCTCATCATTTCCACATGGGTTTTCCCATTCTTCTTCATCAGTAGTACCCAACAATAGTTAAAACTTACTCTTATATTTATGGTTTGGTCAGCAATGTTGATCGCAATTATAACATAAACCCTTCTCACGTTTCTCATTAAGCTCTGACGAAGAAAGCCACTGAATAGGCAAACTGGGAGTAGATAGGATTGGAGATTGGGAAAGTAATTTGTTAGAATGAATTACCTGTGATTTCACGGCTGCAGGAGACAAATCAGGCCTAGGACTTAAAGGGCTTGGGGCCATTCCACTTAGGCCTGGAGTTCTACTTGGGCTTGGGCCTTGAAGAATAGAATTACATAGTACATACTGAATCATGTGTTTGATCTGAAGTCCACTTGATATTGTTGGTATTTTGAAGGATTAGTAGCAGGTGAGTGGCGGTAGTGTATTAGTTGAGGAAATTGGTTTGGGGTAGAATATATAGTGTGAGATTTTGAGTTGTTGATAATGGTTGTGACGTGCAGCAGGCTTTAGGTACTAGACATAGGAATTGTTTTCTTCATTTATGCTCAGTCTTTTTTAATAGGTTTTAAGTGAACCCAAAAAATATGTCATTGCCAATTTTTTTATATCTTTAGTCTCTTCTATGGTAGTGACAATTATATTGTACTTAGTAAAAGAGATATAAGAATCTTTTCTACTATTTTTTATCTGTCTTATCTTCCCCATAAGATTTTATTTGATTTACTTCTCTTAATTTTCTTAATTGAGTGTAGTAATCTTTTATTGTCTCAAATTTTTTATTTTCATATTCACGAAATCTCTCCTAAGAGTTTAGACTTTTAAATTTCGTACCTTGTCACTTCCTTGATACTCCTCCTTTAAAATATCCCATGCTTCTTTGGATGTTTTTGCTCCACAACTATCTGTAGAATGTAGAGCGCGAAGTTATCCTTTTCCATGATTCTGTCTAGTTTTTCTTTGTCTGTATTTGAAAAAGATGATGTATTGTTGGGAAATCGTATCCCTTATCAACAATCTCCTATAGGCCTTGAAACATAAAGTATGTCTTCATTTTAATGGCCCAGTAGTTATAGCCTTCACCTGAGAAGGTTGGGACTAATTTGGTGGGTATTGAATAGAGAGGACATTTTTAAAGGGTTGGAAATGATTTGGGAAGTATAGTGAAGAATTTGGGTAGTAATATGCGGAAGCTTATTTTAACCCAGTTAATGAACTAACCGAACTCTAATACTACTGTTGATATTTGAAGGTGATAAAGAAATAATGTGTATGGGGGATAGTGAATAGTGTGGCATGAGGTGAGATGGTTAATGGGTGCTTAAAGTAGATGTTTGTAGTGATTAGGAAATGGATGAAAATGTAGAAAATGTCTTTCAGTTTGAACCAAAAATGCAATCTCAGAATTCTAAAAATGGGGGGAAAAGTTGAAGAAAATAACAATAATAGGAAAGGAAAATATCCCCCATGTAGAGTTTGTAAAAGGACCAATCATCTTGAAAAAAATTGTTGCTTCCGATATAAACCACAATGCAAAAATTGTAGGAAATCTGGACATTTGGAGAAAAAATTGTGGCTCCAAGAAAAGTCACCAGGCTAACTACTCTGAAGAAAGAAAAGATGGAGATCATCTCTTCTATGATGGAGATCATCTCTTCTATGCGACCATGTCGCATCAGAGGTAAAAAATGACACGTGGTATGTTCACAGTGGGTGCAACAACCACATGACGGGAGACGAGAAGATCTTTCAATAGGTTGACAAAACAATCTAATTTCAAGTAAAGCTACGCAATGGAAACCTACGCAATAGGTTGACAAAACAATCATACTTATCTCACAACACCACATTATCAATTAATCACAAATTCAATTCAATAAGTGCTTAGAAAGATCCAACAATCATCCTCAAGAACCAAAAATTAACCACTTATACTAGGATAAACACGCAACAAAAACAAACTAAACTTCACACACCTGCACAATCACAAAAAATCGACCTCTCAATATAATCAAATTAATAAAAAATACCAAAAAATTACAAAACATTAATCATCCAAGCACACAACACAATGAAGCAATTTTACTTTGGTGTAGCAAACGCAAGTATACACGTATCCCCCCAAACTTAGATCAAATAAAGTGAGAGCATAAGTTTGTAAAGAAGTGTATGTGACTTGTTCGTATGTTCTCAACACACAATTTAATCCCCAAGTGTGAAGGATATCAATTGCAGTTTTGAAGGTGACCAAGTTATTATCGTACCCAAGGGACGGATAAATATCGATTCAATTATACTCTAGCAAACTAAGACTATTTGGAAATATAATAATAATGTTGAAATTGAGTAGGAACTATTAATCGAAATAACAAAAGAAAAGATAGAAGGTTGTGGTCAAGTAAGATGATAGGTAGTTCGTCAGGTCATCCGGTTTCATTCATTAATTCATACTTTTGTGTGTCGATGTCCAACTTTGCCTTGTGGTTTATGGACGCATCACTAACCCATGCAAATCTACTCTATAGACACAAGTAGATAAGCGTTTGACACGTGTGATTATCCTCGGAGCAAGATGTATACTTTACCCCCCTTTCTAGGTACTATCATAATCAATTATTTCCCGTGCACTTTGTACTCTAACCCGATTTGATCTCCCTTTGTAGGTACTATAAAGTTATACTCTTTATCCTACTTGTTAACCCGAATTCAATTCAATTAATAAATATTCATATAAGACGGTTCTAATAAGACTTCTGAATCCCTTCACTTAGAATTATAACAAATAACCCTGCTCAGTAGTGAACACACTCAACCAATAACCATGTTATGCATTCAGACTCTACACAACGATTATTGATGCACAAAACGGCTATGAGTATGGATTAAAAAAGCACAATCTTATATAAACTAAACCACAAGTAGTGTTGTACGGAGTATACACACGAAAGATAAATCAACTCATGAAACCTTCATAACCCTAGAATTACCGAAGCGGCTCTAGCCCATGATTGATCTAGGAACAATCACGGTTAGATTGATCGATCTTACTTGAACCTCCAGCGGAGCTCTGTCACAGCCCTTCGGATGGTGGAAGATCTTCTCCTCCAATCCACGTCTCCTTATCTCCTTATGATTCTTGATCAAAAGCTCCCTTTACTTGGACTGCATGAGCCTTCTTTTATACTTGTAATCACGTCTCTAGGGCTTGGAATGGGCTTTTCAAGTGATCCCACGCGTTTTGGCCTCGAAAAATCCAGATAAGATAAGTTTCCGCACGTAGGTTCGACCTCGCCAAACAGGTCGAACCACTGGCCACAGGTCGAACCCCAAGTCGAACCCCGCTACTAGAAGAATTCTGCACCGGTTCGACCTCTTGAACAGGTCGAACCTCTCAGGATCAGGTCAAACCCCAGGTCGAACCTCTTCACTAGACAATTTCTGCTCTTGGTTCGGCCAACCGTCAGGTCGAACCCCCAACGTCGTAGTCGAACCCAGCTTCTCACGAACTGGTTTGACCATGGTTCGACCTGATGAACAGGTCGAACCTCTCGAGTCGTGGTCGAACCTACTTCCTGCACTTCTCCAACACTGGTTCGACCTGCTGGAGAGGTCGAACCCTCCTCCAACAGGTCGAACCCACATCTTTTTTGGGCGGTTCGCATGGCTTCGACTCCGTCTCTTTGATTCTTGGCACTTTCACTTCGATTTCGCTGTTCAAACCACTCAAAGAGCTCCAATAACACCTGATTCATGCTAATTCACAATATGTATAGGTTTTCCACCTATTTCCACCTTCAAACTCTAAAACTAGAACAAAACATGATGCTAAACTCGTGAATTTACACACTCATCAAACCCCCAAACTTACATGTTGCTCGTCCCGAGGCAACCAATTTAAACCACAGGAGTCGTGTATAATTCAATAAGATCAAGTACAACACATATTACACATGCCACTTCATTAAATCAAACAAGAATTACTTGCACCATATATTTCACTCATGTAAAATCAATCCAATCACACACCATTCGGAGTACTAAGTAATCTAGCTCACAAGATAAGTTTGTATTCTCTTTCGCTCACGTGCATGAGGCACCATAGGCTAGTATAAACACTCATATCAATTCATCTTCACGCGTAACCATAAGCTTGGCAAAGGTCTCAAAAATCAACTCACATCAACTTAATACTAGGATCACAAAGGACTTGTTTCTAGGTTGTAATGTTGGCTCTTTGGAAAGGGTAGGAAAATTTAGACATAGTGACTTAAGACACTAGTAGAGAGTTACCTTGGAGGTTCTTGATTTCTCATTCGGCTTCATATTCTCCTCCAATTCTTTTCTTGCACTTGCAATTTTCGATTTTCCTTCTCTTCCTTGCATCAACATCATTCTTCTTTTGATCGCTCGGGTACCAGTTGTAGGCACTACCCTTCTCGAACATCATTCGGCTGCTTTTTAAAACTTCAAGCCCCATGTATAAGCAATTCAGGGTACCAGTTTCAGGCACTACCCCTAACAAGATTTAACCATGAACTTTTCTTACTAAACCCCATTCCATCTTCCTTTTCTTCTTGCACACTTATTCACCTCACTTTCTCTACCAATGAATAGGGTATTTACAAAGCTCAAATAAGGTAAATAAGGCTCTTTTATTTGGCTTGCCAAAGAAAAAGCTTTTAAAAGCTCAAACAGGACTACCAAAGGTTTATAGGATCATTAGGAAAGGTAAAATTTGGCTAAGTGACTCAATTAATCAAAAATGGCCTAAGATCATGTCCTAATATTTCATCAATTGTAAGTTTCACACAAGACGCCAAGCCAAGTTCTAGAATACGTTCATACGAATGATTCTCTCAAAAATAAACTATCATGATCAAACATGATAAAGGCTCAAATCCTCACATAGGTAAATCAATTCCTAATACTCCTCATAGCACATAATCAAGATCAATTCCTCATGAATTCCACATACTTATCAAATTATACATGCTCTTTTCAATGAAAATAAACACGTGAACACATGAATGCACAAAATCAACAAGCTTATACCCAATCAATCATACAAGCATCTATCCATCGCCCAACTCATGCATCATAGAAGGATGAGATTAAGAACACACTTCCCTGGCTTGGTTCGACCTTGATTCGGTCTGTGAAAGAAGTCGAATCAACATTCTGAACACCTTCTCCTTCGGTTCGACTTGGGTTCAACCTGCTGACCAGGTCGAACCATTCTTGTTTTGGTCGAATCTATCTTCTGTAAGTTTCCTGTCACCGGTTCGACCTAGGTTCGACCTGTTGAACAGGTCGAACCAAAAACATCGTGGTCGAACCGTACTTCTGGACTTCTGTTATCGCTGGTTCGACCTTGGTTCGACCTGTTGATCTGGTCGAACCATCTCGCATGAGGTCAAACCATCTCTCCAGACAACTTTTGCACCACAGTTCGACTTTCTCAGCTGGGTTCGACCTCCTGGCACTGGTCGAATCTATCCTGGCTTTGGTCGAACCAACCTTCTAAACTTCAAAACTGAGTGTTCTTCAATCCCTACACACTTCAAACTTCAATACGAATCATTAGGTACCAACTAGAGCACAACTTCATCAAAAATTATTCCACAAAATATTATTCATGAGTAACTCCGCAATACGAAACAACAAAAACACCACGGAACATTAGGCAAGTTGTAAAAAATCATCACATTAAAATCGATTAAAATTTTAAATATGGCGCAAAAACTAACTCCCCTAACAAACATCATGAAGAAAAGATTATACTATCGGTACTTATCAAGGTAAGTACATCACACCCCCCCAAAGTTAGTAGAAATAATAGTTGAAACTAAGTTTGAAAAGAGATGCAATTGCCGATAAGTAAGCACCTCAAATATAAAAATTTCTTACTCACACAAAAGAAATAAAGCATTAAAATGGGAGGGAAAGCCCCCAACAGGCGCTCATGTTTAACGTCGGAGAGTCATGACGGTACCACTTTGAAGACTACTTGATCAGAGGACGGTCTCGTCGCATCCTCACCTTCCAATACTTTCTCCCCCTCTTACTATCCTCACTTACCACCTTACCTTTCCTTGGCACCATACGATCAGTCGAATCTCATTTCTCCAACTTTCTCTTCTCATTCCTGTCAATCTTCCATTCAATTGTGGAATAACTCCTATCTCCATCAAGATCAAAATCAGGATAAGAACGAGAACAAGGACATTCAAATTTGTTGGTATCCGGTGGTAAGTTAGGAGGCTTCAAGTAGGCATCACCTTCTCTTCCTTTGTCTACAGTCAGCACGGCACCTTTATCGCTCACAAAAATATGATCATTAGAATTACCTTCATCCCATGCCCGTGTAGACTCCTCCGGGTCAATCCTCCTCTTGAATTCCGAATCACCTGATGGATCTTTT
The DNA here is from genome assembly GCA_023678885.1 of Pogostemon cablin. Taxonomy (NCBI): domain Eukaryota; kingdom Viridiplantae; phylum Streptophyta; class Magnoliopsida; order Lamiales; family Lamiaceae; genus Pogostemon; species Pogostemon cablin. Next base: position 10,719,522 of record CM043009.1, read on the forward strand.
TCATCGTCACCAAGATAAGCATACGTCAAGTGTTCCGGCAACGGTTTCAGCTCCTTTTTCTTTTCTTCCATCGTAATGCTCTCTCTTTCCAATGGCAAGTATGTTTTAGTCCCTTTCACTTCTTCAGCCTTCGATTTTTCCAATGCATACCTGGCCTCACCCGAAGCAAGTAAGTTCTCAAGATATTCAATGCATTCATCATTGGATAGACCATCAAGCTCTGTAGTGGAAGAAGTAGGAGACTCCATCAAACATTTCTCAAGAGGATCCTTAGACATCAAAGACATATCCTCCTTTACAATCTCCTCCATCACGTCAATACTACGACACTGAGACTCCATGGGCATCTTCATTGCTTTGTCTAGATTGAATAGCACCTCTTCTTTGTCCATCCGCAATCTGAGTTCCCCTTTTTGAACATCAATCATAGCTCCAGCAGTAGCAAGGAAAGGTCTCCCCAAGATTAAAGGGATATTATCCTTGTCATCATCCATCTCTAGCACAAGAAAATCCACAGGAAATACTAGTTTATCTACTTTGACGAGAACATCTTCAATAATACCTTTTGGAAACGTCATCGACCTGTCCGCCAATTGTAGAGCAACTGTTGTAGGAGTTAACTCCCCCAAACCAAACTTTTTAAAGATAGACAATGGCATCAAATTGATGCTTGCCCCAAGATCGCACAAAGCTCGTCGTGCCGGACCTTTTCCAATATCACACAAGATAGTGAAGCTTCCTGGATCCTTCATCTTCTGTGGCAGCTTCCTTTGAATGATCGAGCTGCAATTCTCAGATAAATTCACCGTCAACTCTGTTCAAGCTCCTCTTCTTCAACAATATGTCCTTAAGGAATCGGGCATAGTACGGCATCTCCATTATTGCTTCCGAGAAAGGAATGCTCAAGCTTATCTTGTTCATGATCTCTGAACTTTGCTCATTCTGAACCACTGGAGTAGCATCAACATCATCGGGAGTGTTCAGAGTAGGAATAGGCAAGTTTTGGATAGGTTCGACCAGGGTTCGACCTATTGAACAAGTCGAACCAGGCATGTAGTGGTCGAACCGTCCGTCTGGAATGTTGTTCTCATTTCGAAGTTCAGGTTTGACCTGGGTTCGACCTGTCAGATAGGTCGAACCATGCATGTCGTGGTCGAACCGTTGCTGCGACAAAACAGGGTACTCCAAGTTGTGTGGTTCGAGGTGGTTCGCATGGCTTCGACTCCGTCTCTTCGATTCTTGGCACTTTCACTTCGATTTCGCTGTTCAAACCACTCAAAGAGCTCCAATAACACATGATTCATGCTAATTCACAATATGTATAGGTTTTCCACCTATTTCCACCTTCAAACTCTAAAATTAGCACAAAACATGATGCTAAACTCGTGAATTTACACACTCATCAAATTGACTTGTTCGTATGTTCTCAACACACAATTTAATCCCCAAGTGTGAAGGATATCAATTGTAGTTTTGAAGGTGACCAAGTTATTATCGTACCCAAAGGACGGATAAATATCGATTCAATTATACTCTAGCAAACTAAGACTATTTGGAAATATAATAATAATGTTGAAATTGAGTAGGAACTATTAATCGAAATAACAAAAGAAAAGATAGAAGGTTGTGGTCAAGTAAGATGATAGGTAGTTCGTCAGGTCATCCGGTTTCATTCATTAATTCATACTTTTGTGTGTCGATGTCTGACTCTACCTTGTGGTTTATGAACGCATCACTAACCCATGCAAATCTACTCTATAGACACAAGTAGATAAGCGTTTGACACGTGTGAATATCCTCGGAGCAAGATGTATACTTTACCCCCCTTTATAGGTACTATCATAATCAATTATTTCCCGTGCACTTAGTACTCTAACCCGATTTGATCTCCCTTTGTAGGTACTATAAAGTTATACTCTTTATCCTACTTGTTAATCCGAATTCAATTCAATTAATAAATATTCATATAAGAAGGTTCTAATAAGACTTCGGAATCCCTTCACTTAGAATTATAACAAATAACCCTGCTCAGTAGTGAACGCACTCAACCAATAACCATGTTATGCATTCAGACTCTACACAACGATTATTGATGCACAAAACGACTATGAATATGGATTAAAAAAGCACAATCTTATATAAACTAAACCACAAGTAGTGTTGTACGGAGTATACACACGAAAGATAAATCAACTCATGAAACCTTCATAACCCTAGAACTACTGAAGCGGCTCTAGCCCATGATTGATCTAGGAACAATCATGGTTAGATGGACCGATCTTACTTGAACCTCCAGCGGAGCTCTGTCACAGCCCTCCGGATGGTGGAAGATCTTCTCCTCCAATCCACGTCTCCTTATTGATGAGAGTGAAAATAAGCGTGTTTTAATATCCAATTTAACACCTTTTTGATTGATATTGTAGTCTTATATGAGCACAAATGTCTTATATTCATTATATGTGAGAAAAAGGTACACTTGAGGTGTTTTGTTATGTTTTAGGTGGAAAAAGGATCAAAAGAGCCAAGTTTGAGAAAAGGTGCAATTTGTGCAAGAATGCTGATAAACGCACATCCAACTTGTGTAATTATTCTGTATTGATGTGGAGCTCTGAACGGGAAGTGTGATATATGGTTGGAAAACCACTGAAGAGAGGGTCGTTTTGGCATAAAGAACATCCCATTCGGAGTCCGAACGAGGAAGTTATGAGCAAAGTGGTGACGCCGCGCGAGCTGTGCCGAACAGAATTACAGTGCTACTTTCTATGGCATGTTACATATTCAATTCTTGGATTTTTTGTGATTTCTTTATATGGATAGAAATCCAAGGAAGAGAGGATTGCGTGAGCACAAAAATCACTCAATTCGGAGGTCGGATGTGAAAGTTATACGCGAAATGGAGAGACTGCGCAAATCCAGTAGCAGGGTTCGACCTGTAGGTTCGACCTGGGGCCAGTGGTTCGACCTGTTTGACGAGGTCGAACCTGCGCTTCGGGAACTTACCAAATCCGTATTTTTGAGGCCAAAACGCGTGGGATCACTTGAAAAGCCCATTCCAAGCCCTAGAGACGTGATTACAAGTATAAAAGGAGGCTCATGCAGTCAAGAAAAACATCACCAATCACCGAGGAGAGGCCACAACCATACAACACCCCACAAGGGGGGATCACCCCCCATCCATCATCCACTTCCTTTTCTCCATCCATCCATCATTTTGAAGATTCGTTTGTGGAATCAAGAGGAGAACCAAGAGGAGGATTCAAGATGGAGAAGGGCATGAAGACGCCATATCAAGGGTTTATTCGTTTCCTAATTTATCTTGTATTTTCCGGACATCCGGGTAAGATCTATCCAACACCCATGATTGTTCTTCGAAACACCATGGGCTAGAGCCTTTTTGGTAGAACTAGGTTTGTGAAGGTTTTATCTAGTTAATTGAACTTCCGTGTATACACTCCGTACAACACTACTTGTGGATATAGTTTATATATGATTGTGCTTTATTAATCCATACTCATAGTCGTTTTGTGCATCAATAATCGTTGTGTAGAGTCTGAATACATAACATGGTTATTGGTTGAGTGCGTTCACTGTTGAGCAGGGTTTTATGTTATGATTCTAAGTGAAGGGACTCCGAAGCTTCATTAGAACTATCATATATGAATACTTATTAATTGAATTGAATTCGGGTTATTAAGTAGGATAAAGAGGATAACTTCATAGTACCTATAAAGGGAGATCATATCGGGTTAGAGTACCAATCCTAGGGGGAAATAATTGATACTGATAGTACCTAGAAAGGGGGGTGAAATTATATCTCTTGCTCCGAGGTTATTCACACGTGTTACACGCATGTTTACTTGTGTCTATAGAGTAGATATGCATGGTTTAGTGATGCGTCCATATTCCACAAGGCAGAGTCGGACATCGACACATGGAAGGGAAGTTAATGAGTAAAACTGGATTATCCTAGAGCTACCTATTCTCCTACTTGGTCCACTTTCGTATTCTTCAAGTGATATTTATTTGTTATTTTAATTACTTGTTTATTAGTTTAATAATTCTAAACCTCAACGTTATTGCCATAATCGTCTTAATTAATTTAGATAATAATTAAATTAATAATACGCCGTCCTTTGGGTTCGATATTCACTTGGTCGCTTGCTAAGCTGCAATTGATATCCTTAATACTTGGGGATTAATTTTGCGTGCAAAGAAAACGCGCATCAAGTTCTTGGCGCCGTTGCCGGGGACGGCTGTTATTATTGATTTTATTATTTCTAGTTGATTAAGATTTTTTTTTCTTTTATTTGTGATTATTTATTTCTATCTAACCTTGAATTTTTTTGAGTTACTTGTGCGCTTGAAAAAGGAGAGGATGGAAAGGAACGAATAACACACTGTGCTAAACATGGCCGGAGCAAGGCAGAATCCGGATAATGTTGCCATACGTGAAATTTTCACGAACTATGGAATTGGTAACATGGGGTTGATAGGAGCAAGGGGGGAAGATGATGATTTTGAGATAAATCCCGCTCTTATTAACATGGTGGAAAAGAATCCCTTTTCTGGAGATTGTTTTGAAGATCCATATCAACATCTCCGAAGATTTCTTGGTTATGCAAACACTCAAAAGGGAGCTGGAGCTAATGATAATGCTAGGCGGATTGCCTTATTCAAGTTCTCTTTGATTGATAAGGCGGAAGCTTGGTATGAGACTCTTGATGCCACACAATGCACTACATGGGACCAACTGCAGCAGAAGTTCTTGGAAAGATACATGCCACCCTCAAGGATCTTAAAAATGAAGCAAGAGATCACCCGATTTGTTATGAATCGGGGTGAGAAATTTTATGAGGCGTGGGATAGGTTTAAAGACATGCTCAGGAGGTGCCCACAGCATGGAATGTCTAAGGCTGACTACATAAGTATCTTCTATTATGGATTGGATTGTGAGTCGCGTATTTTTATTGATGCATCATCAGGAGGAGCACTGTTATTTAAGACAGCACTTGAAGCGGAAAAGTTGTTCGAAGACATCTCTATGAATACACGTGACTGGCCAGTAGAGAGAGATAGAGGATCATATGTACTTGGTAAGGTGGCGCAAGTTGAACATCAAGTGGAGAAGCCGAATAGGGATGATGAGATCGTCTCTAGTCTAGCTAACATCAATAAGCTACTAGAGTCCCAGCAAAGGCAAATCACAGAGTTGACACAAAGGGGGCCTAGTAGGCAGCAGCAAGAAGTGAAGAGTGTTGAAGATACCTTCCATCAATACATGGCTGGGAATGATGCAAGGATTGATCGTCTTGAGGATAACATGAATGTTGATCGTGCAGATTTATCTAAGTAATTGAAGGACCTTACTTTGGTTATGGGATAGATGACCACGAACGTGAATCAATTAACACAAAAATTGGAAAATAAAGCCATCACGTTAAGGTTTGGAACACAGTACGAGGGAGCAATGAAGCCGGAGTCGAAGTTTGAGGCGAAAGCAAGCGGATTCGACCAAAAACAATGTGATTCGACTTGTCCCACAGGTCGAAGCGTGCAGGGGAGGTCGAACTGGGCTTCTGGAAGTGTTTCAAGAGCAGCAGGCACTCGGTTCGACCTGGGGGGCATCGATTCGACCAGGCCATCTGGTCGAACCCAGGTCGAACCACCCCATCTGGAGCACTCTGTTTTCACAAAGCCTCGATTCGACCACGATGCTACGGGTTCGACCAGGCCATCAGGTCGAACCCAGGTCGAATCGGCGACCAAAAATCTTACAGAAGGTCAGTTCGACCTGGGGCATTTCGGTTCGACCAGCACAACAGCTCAAACCGAGGTCAAACGCACCCTCCGAAGTACTCTGTTTCGTCTGTAGCTCAATTCGACCACGACATAATCGATTCGACCAGTACTCTTGGTCGAACCAAGGTCGAACCGGTAGGCAAAAATCATCCAGTGAGCCGATTCGACCTGGGGGGAGTTGGTTCGACCAGTACCCCTGGTCGAACCCAGGTCGAACCCCAAGTTCAAAGTGAGAGCAGTATGCCAGACGACTGGTTCGACCAAAGCATTGATGGTTCGACCAATCACCCAGGTTGAACCCACGTCGAACCCCAATTACAGAAAGAGAGCAGCCTTCCAGACGATTGGTTTGACCATTACACACCTAGTTCGACCAGCACCAGTGGTCGAACTGAGGTCGAACCTATTCCTTCTGCACCGTTTTCCGCACCGAATGTTCCCTATGATGTTGATGCTACTCCAATGGTTCGGAATGAGCAAAGTACAGAGATAATAGCTGAGAAGAAGTGGGAAGAAGCAAAGAGATTGAGAGCCAAGAAGGATAAAGCGAAGGAGGTTGAACGTGATGAATGGGGAAGACCAAAGACCAAGATACCTTCTCCGTTTCCTTCGAGATTGGCCGAGAAGGGATTGGAAGAAAAGTTCAAGAGGTTTCACGATGTCATGAGCAAGGTAAGCTTGAACATTCCTTTCTCTGAAGCAATCATGGAGATGCCATACTATGCCCGATTCCTCAAGAATATTATATCAAAGAAGAGAAGCTTGAACGGAGTGGAGACGGTGAACCTATCAGAGAATTGCTGCTCGATCCTTCAAAGGAAGTTGCCTACAAAGTTAAAGGATCCGGGAAGCTTCACTATTCTTTGTGACATTGGAAAAGGGTCGGCACATAAAGCCTTATGTGATTTGGGGGCAAGCGTTAATTTGATGCCTTTGTCCATATTTAAAAGGCTTAGTTTGGGGGAGTTAACTCCCACGAATATTGCTCTTCAATTGGCGGATAGATCCATGACTTGTCCGAAGGGTTTAATTGAAGATGTTTTAGTGAGAGTGGATAAGTTAGTTTTTCCCGTGGATTTTCTTGTACTTGACATGGAAGATGATAAGGGTGATATTCCCCTTATTTTGGGACGACCATTTCTTGCCACAGCTGGAGCTATGATCGATGTTAAGGAAGGAAAGCTTAGACTGCGAATTGATAATGAAGATGTGGTTTTCTCTCTTGATCGTGCAATGAAGATGCCCATGGAGACTCAATCGTGCGAAAGCATAGATGTGGTTTCTAACTTGTTTAATCTTGATTTTTCTAAGATAGGTGATTCTGAATTTAAGTGGAAGGTTGACAAGGGGGTGTCTAGACAGCCATGGGAGCAAGGAAATTTCAATGATCATATTTTTGTGACCAAGAAAGGTGAGGTGTTGAGTGTAGACAAGAAGAGGGAAAGAAAGTACTTGAAGGTGAGGATGCGAGAAGACCGTCCTCTACCGTCATGACTCTACGACGTTAAACATGAGCGCCTGTTGGGGGCTTGCCCTTCCGTTTTATTACTTTATTTCTTTCGTGTGCGTAAGAAATTTTTATATTTGGCGTGCTTATTATTCGGCAATTACATCTCTTTTCAAACTTAGTTTCAACTTACGTTTTTACTAAGTTTGGGGGGGTGTGATGTTCTTACCTCATTAAAGCACTAAGAATATAATCTTTTCTTTATAATGTTTGCTAGGGGAGTTGATTTTTTGTGGTATATTGAAACTTTAATCGGTTTTAATGTGTCGATTTTTTGCAATTTGCCTAGTGTTCAGTGGTGTTTCTAGTGTGTGGAGTCGATTAGATAGTCAATTTATTATTTCTTATAGTTCTCCTATTTTATTATTGATGAATCTTGTGATGATGAGTTTGTTTGAGCTTTGATGATAGAAAAAGGTAACTAGGTGGCAAGATGAGTTCTACGCTGAGGAGCTCGAGCATACGTTGAAGAAAAATCAGGTGCCCTCGTTTCCTTTTTCAAATTTTTATGTGTGCTTATAATTCATGGAGTGAAGGATTGAGTTTTTGGTGGTGATCCATATGAGCTTATATTTGAAATTCATATGCTCTTGAAATTGATGAAGGAAGTGTACTTGAGTTATATTGTGATATGAAGTTCTATGTGTACTTGTGGGATATTACCTACCATGAAAAGTGCTCTGTTACTTGTTAAAAAACCCATGTGAGATTTTGAGCCTCGTTGATCATGTACATAATCACATGATATTTCTTTCTGGTGAGTATCGTTCTTGTGTGTGTATTCTAGAACTTGCCTCTTGTCTTACTTGAGACTACATGTTATGTTAGATAATGGGAAATGATCTAAGGCCATCCTTGAAATTATGAGTCACTTAGCCAAATAATTCCCTATACCATATGATTGTTTATCCGTAGTTAGCCCCGTTGAGCTTAAAAACCTCATTCTTTGGCAGCCTACGTGAAATAACCACTTTGAGCATCTGAATTTTTTTTAGCCTTGATTGTCTTATTAGTGGAGAATTAATGGCTTTTCAAAGTGTGTTGATAGAGCTTGATAACGAACAACTTGGGAAGGAATGAAATTGGTATTGAATTAGTGATGGATTTTGATAATGCATTTAAGGAGAAGCATGGAGTAGTGCTTAAATCTAGTACTCCATTGAATCAAATACCCTAGGGTAGTGCTTAAATCTAGTACCCTATGGAGGATGCGTGAGGTAGTGCCCGAAACTGGTACCTCAAGAGAAAAAATAGAAAAAGAGAAGGAAAAACGGATGAGCTTGAGAAAAGAAAAATAATTGTGCTTGAAGGTGAAGAAGGAATGAAAATCGTCTGCATTGAAAAGAAAGAGAGGATGAAAGTTGAAGTGATCAATCAGCTTTAGTTCTCCACTATTTGAGTCACATTGTCCATATATTTCCTACCTTAACCAAAGAGCCAACATTACATCCAAAAGAAAAGTCCTTTTTGATCCCATTGTCGAATCATACTTTTAGTGGTGGAGAGTTTGAGACGTTTGGCAGGCTTATGGTTACGCATGCACTTGAATTGAATCTGAGCGTAAACACCTTAGCCCATAAGTGTACATCTTTTACACTTGAGTGCGAGTGATATATACTTCCCGTGAGAACATGTCAATGGAGCATTTGAATTGGTGGTAATTGTCTTAACTTGTATGCTTTGAATTGATTATTACATGTAATAAGAGTTGCATGACCTAAGTTGATGACGATTGTATTTTGAATGGGGTATTGATCATAGTCCTTGTTTCCCCGCTAATTTTCTTACTCTCTCTCTTTATCTTTATTTTGTTGCCTCGGGACGAGCAACGGGTAAGTTTGGGGGTTTGATGAGAGTGAAAATAAGCGTGTTTTAATATCCAATTTAACACCTTTTTGATTGATATTGTAGTCTTATATGAGCACAAATGTCTTATATTCATTATATGTGAGAAAAAGGTGCACTTGAGGTGTTTTGTTGTGTTTTAGGTGGAAAAAGGATCAAAAGAGCCAAGTTTGAGAAAAGGTGCAATTTGTGCAAGAATACTGATAAACGCACATCCAACTTGTGTAATTATTCTGTATTGATGTGGAGCTCTGAACGGGAAGTGTGATACATGGTTGGAAAGCCACTGAAGAGAGGGTCGTTTTGGCATAAAGAACATCCCATTCGGAGTCCGAACGAGGAAGTTATGAGCAAAGTGGTGACGCCGCGCGAGCTGTGCCGAACAGAATTGCAGTGCTACTTTCTATGGCCTGTTACATATTCAATTCTTGGATTTTTTGTGATTTCTTTATATGGATAGAAATCCAAGGAAGAGAGGATCGCGTGAGCACAAAAATCACTCAATTCGGAGGTCGGATGTGAAAGTTATACGCGAAACGGAGAGACTGCGCAAATCCAGTAGCAGGGTTCGACCTGTAGGTTCGACCTGGGGCCAGTGGTTCGACCTGTTTGACGAGGTCGAACCTGCGCTTCGGGAACTTACCAAATCCGTATTTTTGAGGCCAAAATGCGTGGGATCACTTGAAAAGCCCATTCCAAGCCATAGAGACGTGATTACAAGTATAAAAGGAGGCTCATGCAGTCAAGAAAAACGTCACCAATCACCGAGGAGAGGCCACAACCATACAACACCCCACAAGGGGGGATCACCCCCCATCCATGATCCACTTCCTTTTCTCCATCCATCCATCACTTTGAAGATTCGTTTGTGGAATCAAGAGGAGAACCAAGAGGAGGATTCAAGATGGAGAAGGGCATGAAGACGCCATATCAAGGGTTTATTCGTTTCCTAATTTATCTTGTATTTTCCGGACATCCGGGTAAGATCTATCCAACACCCATGATTGTTCTTCGAAACACCATGGGCTAGAGCCTTTTTGGTAGAACTAGGGTTTTGAAGGTTTTATCTAGTTAATTGAACTTCCGTGTATACACTCCGTACAACACTACTTGTGGATATAGTTTATATATGATTGTGCTTTATTAATCCATACTCATAGTCGTTTTGTGCATCAATAATTGTTGTGTAGAGTCTGAATACATAACATGGTTATTGGTTGAGTGCGTTCACTGTTGAGCAGGGTTTTATGTTATGATTCTAAGTGAGGGGACTCCGAAGCTTCATTAGAACTATCACATATGAATACTTATTAATTGAATTGAATTCGGGTTATTAAGTAGGATAAAGAGGATAACTTCATAGTACCTATAAAGGGAGATCATATCGGGTTAGAGTACCAATCCTAGGGGGAAATAATTGATACTGATAGTACCTAGAAAGGGGGGTGAAATTATATCTCTTGCTCCGAGGTTATTCACACGTGTTACACGCATGTTTACTTGTGTCTATAGAGTAGATATGCATGGTTTAGTGATGCGTCCATATTCCACAAGGCAGAGTCGGACATCGACACATGGAAGGGAAGTTAATGAGTAAAACTGGATTATCCTAGAGCTACCTATTCTCCTACTTGATCCACTTTCGTATTCTTCAAGTGATATTTATTTGTTATTTTAATTACTTGTTTATTAGTTTAATAATTCTAAACCTCAACGTTATTGCCATAATCGTCTTAATTAATTTAGATAATAATTAAATTGATAATACGCCGTCCTTTGGGTTCGATATTCACTTGGTCGCTTGCTAAGCTGCAATTAATATCCTTAATACTTGGGGATTAATTTTGCGTGCAAAGAAAACGCGCATCACTTATCTCCTTATGATTCTTGATCAAAAGCTCCCTTTATGTGGACTGCATGAGCCTTCTTTTATACTTGTAATCACGTCTCTAGGGCCTGGAATGGACTTTTCAAGTGATCCCACGAGTTTTGGCCTCGAAAAATCCGGATAAGGTAAGTTTCCGCACGTAGGTTCGACCTCGTCAAACAGGTCGAACCACTGGCCACAGGTCGAACCCCAAGTCGAACCCCGCTACTGGAAGAATTCTGTACTGGTTCGACCTCTTGAACAGGTCGAACCTCTCAGGATCAGGTCGAACCCCAGGTCGAACCTCATCACTGGACAATTTCTGCTCTTGGTTCGGCCAATCGTCAGGTCGAACCCCCAACGTCGTGGTCGAACCCAGCTTCTCACGAACTGGTTCGACCATGGTTCGACCTGATGAACAGGTCGAACCCCTCGAGTCGTGGTCGAACCTACTTCCTGCACTTCTCCAACACTGGTTCGACCTGCTGGAGAGGTCGAACCCTCCTCCAACAGGTCGAACCCACCTCTTTTTTGGGCGGTTCGCATGGCTTCGACTTCGTCTCTTCGATTCTTGGCACTTTCACTTCGATTTCGCTATTCAAACCACTCAAAGAGCTCCAATAACACCTGATTCATGCTAATTCACAATATGTATAGGTTTTCTACCTATTTCCACCTTCAAACTCTAAAACTAGCACAAAACATGATGCTAAACTCTTGAATTTACACACTCATCAGTATACCATAGTCGAACAACACCTAATAAAATCTCTATATTGACATAGACTCAAGAAAGCAAATAAAACGGGAGGGTCGGCCCCCAATAGGTGCTCATGTTTAACATCGGAGAGTCATGACAGATACCTTTTTTGACTACTAAATCGGAGCACAGTCCTTTCGCATTCATACCTTTAAGTACTTCCTTCCTCTATCATTTGCAGCTACAACCACCTCACCTTTCTTCGTTACCAATACAGGATCTTCCATGTCAAAACACGGGCTGAACAATTTAGAATCTTCAACACACATAGAAGAAGGAAAATCCGTAGGTAAATCTGGAGGCTTCAAATATCGATCATTCATGATTCCTGCAACTAAAAAATTATCAAACATAGCAGCAGAGTTAGTAATAGGATAAGTAAGAGATCCGTTTGCTTTGTTGACCCTCTCTACTACTTCAACTCTCTTCTCCTCAGACTGAACATCCTTTTCAACAGTGGTACTCTTCTCTCGATTCACTATGTCAGCTGTGGGCTTCCTTATCTGTTCATCTCTTGCACCACCCAATGAAAGCAACTTCTCAAGATAGTCAATACATGCATTATTGGACAAACTCTGAAACCCTGCATCAGACAAGGCAAAATTCTCATCATGCTTTGTGTCCACTACATCCACAGACTTACATTGCTGCCGATCTTTAGGCCACTGCATCTTCTTATTCAATAAGAAAACCACTTTCTTATCATCGGCTGTAAGCTTCAACTCTCCATTGAATACATCTATCTGAGCTCTTCCAGTAGCAGAAATGGACGCCCTAAGATAACAGGCGCGCCACACTTTTCATCCTCCGTATTAAGTACTAGAAAGTCCACAGGAAAAACCAAATCTGATACCTTTACCAGCACATCTTCCACAACTCCCTCGAGGTATGAAAGCGACCTATCTGCTAACTGTAAGTCCACAGATGAGGGTTTCAACTCCCCCAAACCAAGCTTCTTGTACACTAATAAAGATATCAAGTTTATGCTCGCTCATAGATCACACAATGCTCTTCTTGACGGTCCTTTTCCTATCTCACATGGAATGATGAAGCTATCAGGATCTTTCAGCTTCTCAGGTAACTTTCTCTGTATAATAGAACTGCAGTTCTCTGTCAAACTCACTGTCTCCACACTGTTCAGCTTCCTTTTCCTGGAGATGAGCTCCTTGATGAACCTTGCGTAATGTGGAATCTGATCCAAGGCATCTGAAAATAGAATAGTAACTTGGACATCCCTCATAACTTTAGCAAATTTCCTGAACTTCTCATCTAAGCTCTTTGACATCTGCCTTTGAGGAAACGGAAGCGGCACCTTTGTTTTTGGAAGTCCCAAACTGTCTTTCTCGAATACCTCTTCTATTTCTCTCAATCTCTTCGCTCGCTGTCATTTTTTATCTGCAATAGCTTGATCAGATTTGTTCACTCCAGAATTTAAAAATGCAGGAAACCCCGGAGGTGAGCTTGTATTGCGTTGGGGTTGTACTGCATTCTTAAGCTTTGTCTGATTTGCAAGATCACTACTTGCCTCGATTTGGTCACCCCCCAGTCCTGGCTTGTCTTGAACAGGTGCAGAACTAGTGGCCAAGGGACCTTTCTCTTCTTCTATTCCATACTTTCTCATTTCTGTCATGTCTTGTATCAGTTCTTGACTACACTGCATCCCTGACCTCAAAGTGATCGCATTTGCACTCTCCTTTGGGTTGATTTCTGTGTCTGAAGGAAACTTTTCTTTCTGAAATCGCTGCTGCTGTTGATTCACCATGGTAGAAATTTGCCCTATTTGATATGTCAGATTATGCAACTGCTTGTTCACTTCTTCATTCTTCTTAGTCATGTTCGAGTCCATGAGCACTATGCAGTTGTTAATCTTATTGATGTCTGCATCATTCTTCTGCATGTACTTCGCTAGCACATCATCAATATTGGGATTCCCTTCTTCAGGCTTGGCTCCATGGTCAAAGTTTGGAGGATAAGGAACTGCATTATTCAGATTTGAATAAGCAAAGTTTCATGTCTCAGCTGATTCTGCCATCCTCCTTGAGTGCTGGGACCTACTTGATTATTGGGGTCTCCCCCTTGGTTATTCTTTTGATTAGAATTTTCTTGGGGGTACCTATTTCCCTTCCAATTTTGAGGTGCTCTTGAAACCTGTAGACTCTGCCCCATGGCCCAATTTGCATCCTCAACCCCTTAAACATTCATTACTACATCATCACTTGCAGGCCCTTGGTTTCCTCCACCACTGTTACCAGATATCAATGTAACCAAATTTTTGTTCATCTGCTCTAATTGAGAGATAACCTTGTCATTCTTATCAGCTTCAGAAAATTTATGTTCCACATGTGCCACTCTACCAAGAATATACGTTCCACATACTCTCTCCAAAGGCCAATCTCTAGAGTTCATAGAGATATCATCGAATAATTTTTCCACAGCTTTGGACGTTTTCCCGAAGATTGTTCCTCCAGCAGATGCATCAACTAACACTCGCAAGTCATTGTCGAGGCAATTATAGAAGACACTGATGAGCTGAGACTTCTTAAATCCATGCTGTGGGCATCTTCTCAACAGATCAGTAAATCTCTCCCAAGCTTCTCCAAACAACTCATCTCTTCGCTGCTTAAATTGATTTATCTCTTATTTCAGTGAAAGAATTTTTCCATGCAGCATAAAATGATCCACAAACAGCCGCTGCAACTCAGTCCAATTAGAGCAACTGTCGCCTTTGAACTTGTCATACCACTCCCTCGCCTAGTCAACTAAAAAAAACTGAAAAAGCCTCATCTTCCATCTGTCATTGGTAGCATCAGCGGCTTTAACAGTATCCATGTAGCTATTGAAATATTTAAGATGGTTGTATGACTCATCAAAAACACCCCTAGTGAAGGGATTTTTCTCCACCATATGAATCAGGGCTGGCCTTATGCCATTCATTTCATCAGCTTGAACGGATCTAACTACGTCTGATCCTCCAAGATTGGTAGAATTAAACGTCTCACGGATGACAATGTCATCCTCATGTGTTCTATCTCCTATAGCAGCTGTTTCTACGGTTGTTTCTGCTTCAACTTTTGACTCAGCCTCCTTTGGGATAACCTGATATTCAATATGCTCTTCTTCCTCCTCTATGACTGCTTTAGGTACTGATGCGTCTGCTTTCTTTTTTGGATTCGGTACCTTAACAACCTTAGGAGGTGCTTTGATCTTTTTTGCTGCTCCACTCTTTTTTCTAACAGATGCTTCAATCTCCTGATCAAATTCAAGATTTTGTGTTTCCTTCTTTGACCTGGTGTGCATGCAACTTCAAAAAATTCAAGGTGTAGACAATTAAATTCCAAAGCAAAAATTCTAATTAAATAAGTAACAAACGAAAATAAATAATTTACTATCCCCGAAAACACGGTGTCATAAACTTGTTAGGCTTTTATTGCGCACCTCAATTAAATCCTAAAGTGTAAGGATATCAATTGTAGAGGCAAGTACCCTAGTTAAAATTAATATCATTCCCACTGAGACAATTGATTATTTATTTAATTTCTATTACTCTTTAATCAGAATTGTGATAACCAATTTCCAAGTGTTTTGATGAATTAATAACTTAAATAATTTAAATAACAATTAACACAATAAATAGAAGCAATGAGAATTATTCAAGTTTGATCAAAAGAGAAATAACAGCTCTAAGGTATCAGGTTTAATGCAATTGATTTGGTTTCCTAGACGTCCTACTGTTTATTAATATTGTTTTAATGGATTATCATTACAAAATAACGCGTGAATAGTTTTAATCCTCCTTCCTAGATACTAATAAGGTGAATTTTATAAACCTCCGGATGGCCAATTCGTCTAACATATATTCTCTGAAATTCATATTCAATCTTATTCACTTCCTACTTGACTTCTTAATTGCATTGTTCCACTAAGATAATCAAGTACCCTATTTACCAGCTCTTAGGATTAATGTGTTCACGGGCAAACTACATTAATCCCTAGCAATCAAACAGTATTAAGTACAGATGCACACAATCTAACATAACATATCAAGCATCACAGGCAATATCAATAATATGTTATGAAGACATTACAAACGTATGACAAAGTTTGGATAAAAACGAATAAATAAGGATTATCAACAGTATAAATTCACAAGATTAGTCTCGGTTCCCAAATCAACTACATCTAACCCTCAATCCTTAGAACTGTAAAGGGGTTTAGCCCATGAGGTTACACACATCCCTCATGGCTCTCAAATTCATAACAAAATCAACAAAGAGAAACTAAAGAAAAGAATACAAAACCCTAGTGTCACGTGGTTTGCGTTCTTCCTCTGTCTCTCTGATTGGATTGCTCTCTCAGTCGCACTAGAATCCTCCTCTAGACCGATGGGATGGATGATGGAAGATTTTATGTGAGTGGGTGGATGGATGGATCATGAATTGAATTCACGATGTGTTTCAGTAGTGAATGATCGGTCTTTTTCTCTATGTGATCTGATCCCTTTTATACCTTAGGCCAAGAAAAACTGACTTGACTACGCAATTTTTCTACTTCTTCACGCATAGAAAATTAAAAATCCCAATTTTTGGCCCAAAAAAACCCAACTTGAGTTGGGGTACCCAACTCGAGTTGGTAACATGACCAGTGTTACGTTGAAAAGTAACTCGAGTAAGCTAACACGAGTCATGTTGCTAAGTCGTGCACTCACCTGTCAAGTCGTGTTGCGATGCTCTAAAACTGGACTGCCTTCGGGACCCAACTCGACTCGAGTTGCAAGTCGAGTAAGGCCTTGCAACTTGAGTAAGCTCTCTGGATAATTTTCGGATGCTGCTCTGCCCCCTACTCGACTCGAGTTGCAAGTCAAGTTGGACCTTGCAACTCGAGTAAGCTCTCTAGAAGATTCTGGACATATTTCAGATCCCAACTTGACTTGTGTTGCAAGTCGTGTTGCAACTTGAGTTGCATGTTACAACTCGAGTTGGGTCTTTTTAGCCCCGTTTCTTGCTCGTTTTCATTCCTGCTTCATTTCTACCCTATTTTAACCTTCAAAACTCAACAAAACCCATTAGTAGCATCATAATCATGTAAAATATATAGACTACGCAATCCGACATGAATGTTTGGCCTTATTCTAATAAAAGCAAGGTATTGTGATATTAAAAAGACATAAATTTCCACTCTCATCATGACTGAAAAGGAGTTTTTAGCTTTGGATATGCATTCAACAAGTTTCGACAGTATTTGGTTGGCATGAAAACTATAGTGTACATGGATCACTCTGCGATTCGGTACTTGATGGAGAAGAAGGAAACAAAGCCAAAAATCATAAGATGGATTCTTCTTCTTCAAGAGTTTAATATGGAGGTCCGAGATAAAAGGGTACGGAGAATGTATTGGTGGATCACTATTCAAGGTTAGAGACAAGGGAGCATTGTGATGATTCTTTTGATTATATTGAGGAGATATTCCCGGATGAAAAGATTATGGCTGTGTTCTTTGAAGGGGCTGAACGAGCATGTGTGGTTGCTACACAAGGGATGGATCCATGGTATGCGGATTATGTCAATTACTTTACCGTGGGTGAAATCTCGAGGGATCTCTACCAATATCAACTTGCTAAATTCAAGAGAGATGTTGAGACATTTATATGGTATGATCCATTTATTTACAAAATATGCATGGATTTTATCATCTGTAGGTGTGTGCCCAAGATGGAGATGGAGAGTGTTCTCGAGTTTTGTCATGCACAACCTAACGGGGGGCATTTCGGAGCTCAAAAGACAGCAGCCAAGGTACTTCAATCCGCTCTCTACTGGCCTACTTTGTTTAAAGATTGTGAAACCTATATGGCGACATGCGATAGATGTCAAAGGATGGAGAATATAAGTAGGAGAGATGAGATGTCACTTCAGCCGAGCATTGTTGTAGAGATCTTCGATGTGTGGGGGATTGATTTTATGGGGCCTTTTCCCCTGTCTAATGGATTTCTCTATATTCTTTTAGCTGTAGATTATGTTTCTAAGTGGGTGGAAGTCATTCCTACTCACTTGAATGATTCAAGGAATGTTATATTTTTCTTGAAGAAGCATATCTTTGCCTATTATGGAGTTCCTAGAGCACTAGTGAGTGATGGAGGGTCTCACTTCGTCAATAAACTTCTGGAGAAGGTGCTTAAAGATTATGGTGTCAAGCATAGAGTTACTACACCCTATCATCCTCAATCGAATGGGCAAGCGGAGGTCTCAAACCATCAAGTGAAGCAAATTTCGGAGAAAGTGGTGGGAACCAATAGGAAGGATTGGGCTATGAAGCTCGATGATGTTTTGTGGGGGTTCCGTACTACTTATAAGATGGTGTTGGATATGTCACCGTACCAAATTATCTATGGGAAGCCGTGCCACTTACCTGTGGAGATCCAACATAAAGCTTCTTGGGCTTTAAGAAGCTTGAATTTATCTTTAAGAAGCTTGAATTCTACGATCTACAAGGAAAGGCTGAAGAAGTGGCATGATTCTAAGATCTCATACAAGGAGTTCA
Source organism: Pogostemon cablin (assembly GCA_023678885.1). Classification (NCBI taxonomy): domain Eukaryota; kingdom Viridiplantae; phylum Streptophyta; class Magnoliopsida; order Lamiales; family Lamiaceae; genus Pogostemon; species Pogostemon cablin. The sequence goes on from CM043009.1 coordinate 10,737,834, forward strand.
AGAAAGGTGATGAGGTATTACTTTTTAACTCTCGTTTGAAGCTTTTTGCCGGGAAGTTGAAGTCAAAATGGACGGGTCCGTTCATGATTCATAGAGCCTGTGGAGGGAGGATTTGTGAGCTTATTGACAAAGATGGGGACATTATCACGGTGAATGGGCATCGATTGAAGCATTATAAGTCACCGGATGATGCTTGTGTCATCTTTGAAGATACCTTACAGTAAATTGGTACCATCGTGACTCTCCGACGTTAAACAAGAGCGCCTGTTGGGGGCTTACCCTCCTATTTTATTGCTTTATTTCATTCGTGTGAGTAAGAAATTTTTATATTTGAAGTGCTTACTTATCGGTAATTACATCTCTTTGCAAATATAGTTTCGACTATAGTTTTTACTAAGTTTGGGGTGTGTGATGTACTTACCTCAATAAGCACAGATAGTATAATATTTTCTTTATAACGTTTGTTAGGAGAGTTAATTTTTTGCGGCATAACTAATACTTTATTCGATTTTTATGTGACGATTATTTTGTAACTTGCCTAATGTTTATTGGTGTTTTGTTCCGTGTTTTGTGTGGAGTTACTCATAAATGTTAAGTTTTAGGATTGATTCTTGATGAAGTTATGCTCTATTTTGGTACCTAATGTTTGTTTGTTAAGCTTGAAGTGTGTAGGGGATGAAGAAAACTCGATTTTTGAGCACCAGTGAGCCATTCGACCAAGGAGTATGGTCGAATCCAAGCATTCAGGTCGAATTGAGGGGCAAAAATTATCCAGTAGCCAATTCAACCTGAGGCATGGCAATTCGACCAGAGGCCCAGGTCGAATTGAGGTCGAATTGGAGTGTGCAAACTTCCAGTGAGCCAATTTGACCATGATTGTCTCAATTCGACCAGCAGATCAGGTCGAATTGAGGTTGAATTCAGTTCAAATTGGGGACCTTAATCTTACAGTGTGTGGATTCGACCTAAGGCATGTACTATATATTGTCATTTTTGATCATCTCGGATGTGGATTGTTAGGAGTGACTATAATGCATAAGTTGTGATTTGTAGAGATGCTTGTATGATTGACTATGATGTATGGGTTTTTGGATTTTGTGCATTCACATGTTCATGTGTTAATTTTCATTGATGAGAAGCATGTATAATTTGATAAGTATGTAGAGTTCTTGCGAAATTGATCTTGATTATGTGCTATGAGGAGTACTTAGGATTCTATTTACCCATGTGAGGATTTGAGCCTTTTAATCATGCTTGATCATGATAGTTTATTCTTGAGAGAATCATTCATATGAACATATTCTAGAACTTGGCTTGGAGTCTTGTGTGAGACTTACAATCTGTGCATTGCTAGGATATGATCTTAGGCCATTCTTGATTACTTGGGTTACTTAGCCAAATTTTACCTTATGTATATCTTTGGTAGCCCCGTTTGAGCCTTAAAAAACCTTTTTCTTTGGTAAGCCGAATAAAGAGCCTTATTTAACCTTTATTTGAACTTTGTTTAAATACCCTATTCATTGGTAGAGAGTTTAGGTGAATAAGTGTTGCAAGAAGAAGAAGGAAGATAAATTGTGGTTGAGTAAAGTAAGAGAAGTGTATGGTTAAATCTTATTTAGGGGTAGTGCCTGAAATTGGTACCCCGATTACTTTTAAAAAGGGGTAGTGCCTACAACCGATACCCGAGTTATCAAAAGGAGAATGATGTTGATGCAAGAAAGAGAAGGAAAGTTCGAAAATTGCAAGTGCAAGAGAAGAAATTGGAGGAGAATTTGTAGCCGAATGAAGAAAGCAAGAACCTCTAAGGTAACTCTCTACTAGTGTTTGAGGCACTTTATCTAAATTTTCCTACCCTTTCCAAAGAGCCAACATTACAACCCAAAGACAAGTCATTTGTGATCCTAGTCATGAGTTGATTGTGAGTTGATTTTTGAGACCCTTGCCAAGCTTATGGTTACGCGTGAGTATGGATTGAGTATGAGCGCATACACTAACCTGTTAAGTGCAACTAGCACTTGAGTAAGAGAGTAAACACTTATCTTGTGAGATAGATGACTTAGTACTCCGAATGGTAATATGATTGAGTGATGTTTTGCATGAATGATATATATGATGTAGGAAATACTTGTTTTTAATTGGTGAAATTGCATGTGTAATATGAGTTGTAATTGGTGATCTTCGTGAATTATACACGACTCTTTGTTTTGATTGCATTGCCTCGGGACAAGCAACATGTAAGTTTGGGAGTTTGACGAGTATGTAAATTCACAAATATTGTGCCTGGATTTGTGGTATTATGAAGTGTTTGAAGGTTGTAATCGATTGTAAACTGATATATATTGTGAAAAGTCATGGATTAGGTTTTGATGAAGCCATTTGGGTGGTTTTTCGAAGGAAATTAGAGTGGAAGTGTTGAAAACTGAAGAAAGGAAGTCGAAGCCAGCAATTTGGGCAAAGCATGAGTGCAATTCTACCTGAAAGATATCGATTCAACCAGCCCTTTGGTCGAATTGGCAGCTTAACACGAGCAGAAGGTGGATTCGACCACGACAGGGGAATTCGACCTTGGCATCAGGTCGAATTGAGGTCGAATTGATTGGCGGAGATGCCAATTCGACCTCGTCACTTCAATTCGACCAGGGCATCTGATCGAATCAAGCACCTGGGACTTACAGTAGGCTAATTCGGCCTCCAATTCGACCTGAAGGGGTGAATTTGACCTATTGATGAAGTCGAATTGAGCCTCGAAAACTTACCATTTCCGTATTTTTACACCCTCAATGCATGTTATCACTTAAAAAGCCTATTCCAGGCTCGGGAGGTGCGATTACAAGTAAAAAAAAAGGATTATGCAGTAGTGGAGATCAAGACATAGAGTCGTTGTTGACGTAGAGAAGAGAGATCGATCAAGAGGAGAGAAATCATCCATCATCCGGAGGAGCTACAAGAGAGATTCCACTGGAGATTCAAATAAGATCGGTCCAACTTACCATGATTGTTCTTAGATCAATCATGGCCTAGAGCCGCTTCGGTAATTCTAGGGTTATGAAGATTTCATGAGTTAATTTATCTTTCGTATGTAAACTCTATACAACACTACTTGTGGTTTATTTTATATAAGATTGCACATTTTTAATCCATACTCATGGTTGTTTTATGCATCAATAATTGTTGTGTAGAGTCTGAATACATAACTTGGTTATTGGTTGAGTGCGTTCACTGCTGAGCAGGGTTTTATGTTATAATTATAAGTGAAGTGATTCCGAAGTCTTATTAGAACTATCTTATATGAATACTTGTTAATTGAATCATATTCAGGTTAATAAGTAGGATAAAGAGTATAATTTCATAGTACCTATAGAGGGAGATCATATCGAGTTAGAGTACTAAGTGTACGGGAAATAATTGATATTGATAGTACCTAGAAAGGGGGGTGAATTATATCTCTTGCTCCGAGATTATTCACACGTGTCATATGCATATTTACTTGTGTCTATAGAGTGAATTTGCATGGTTTAGTGATGCGTCCATAAACCACAAGGCATAGTCGGACACCGTCACACAGAAGATGAATTAATAAGGGGAACTGGATGACCTGAAGAACTACCTACTTTCTTACTTGATCACAACTCACTTATCTCTTCTTCTTGTTATTTTTACTTGATATTTTAATTAATAGTTGTTACTTAATCTCAATATCACCATCATTGAATTTATCTACATAGTCTTAGTCTACGAGAACATAATTAAATTGATAATTATTCGTCCCTTGGGTTCGATATTCACTTGGTCATCTTTAGAAACTACAATTGATATCCTTCATAATTGGGGATTAATTATGTATTGAGAAAACGCTCATCAGTGGATCCAAAGAGAGAGAAACAATTAATTTGTGTGGGGCCCTTTTACCAAAAAGAGAAATCCACACTTTGTATTGGAACGAACCAAAATGAAAAAATGCGTACGTTTCAGTGGGATGGAGAGAGTATTTTTTTATTAAAAAGATAAGCTTTAGCTATTATTTAATTAAATTAACTTAAATTAATCATTAATTATTATTTAATTATTATTGTAATAAGGTGATGGCCACGTGGACAGAGGCGCCCCTACTATTGGCGCATCTGCTTATTCTGTTAATCATCCGTAGAATAGCAATATATAATTAAAAAAAATTTGAAACAACAATATTTTATTAATTTAGCCAGATAAGTATGTTTAAAAAAAAAGAAAGTAAGTAGGTAACTATGAAGGTCAAATGCGGTAATTAGCAATAGCGTGTCGCGCAATTGGGGATACATCATGTTCCGATGTGAGCACAATCCTCCCTTCTCATATTACTAATATAAGCTAAATGAAGTGTTGATCGGATCTTACAAATTAAGGGTTTTTATCCCTAGATTTGAGAGAGGAAAGTTCATGGAGAAATCAAAGAAACAAACAGTAAATGGTTCAGGTAGTAAGGGTGTGCAAAATTTTCAAGGAAATTAGTAGGAACAAGGAGGAGAATAGTGAGGAGCCACAAGAGGATACAATGGTGGTAACCTTTGATACCACGAATGAAGAAAAGAGATGGCTAGAAAAATGTAAGGTAGCTCTTATCAAATAGCAACACCGTTGGGAGGAGATATTGGTGGAGATGCAAGAAGAAGTGAGAAACACACATAAGATAAGAAACATGGAAGAGAAGATGGTCCTGATAGATGAAATGGGGAATGATCAGGTTGGAGTCAGAATCTATGAGCAATGGAGTTCTTATTTGTTCACATGGGTATGAAGTTGGAAACCAGACGACGTGTGTTCGAAGCGGGAGGTTTGGACACTCTGGTATGATGTACCTTGCCATGCTTGGTGTAGCAAAAATTTCAAACATGCATGAGTTAAGTTAATGGTGTCGAATATGAAACATGTCAAAGAGGTGATTAAGTCAAAGATTGATGGACAATTTTTCACTATTAGAGTGGTGGAGAGAAGCCGAGTTGGGGAGAAGAGGAAACATCTGAGGATGAGTCAGATTCTAATATGTCTGATGAAATTGAGTCAATTGATCCAGTGGAGGTGGAATGGGTTGAAGCAGATGACGATTCTGATGGGGTCATCTGAAATATTGAAGCCCAACAACGGCTAAACACTAGTGCGGAATCCGAGAAATGCATGCATGACAAGCCAGTAAATGAGAAGCCACCTCGTTCTAGGGAGGCGGGACTAGCCGCAAAAGGAGATAAAGAGAGTGCGACTATTGAGAGCACTGAATGCTCTTTGGAAGATGGGCCACCTCCAGATTGGGTTGAGGGTTGGGCTAATAACAACATTGGGCCACAAGAAATTAAAAAGGGGAGTGGGCCTGTGATTGTGAAAGGCCCAACTAGTTTGGTGAACCCAATAAATCTTACAGAAATAAGCCCAAGAGAGGAACAGGTAATCGTATTCTCTCACTCAAATGAAACTCAAAAGGGATCTGAGACCTTACGACAAGCAAATCCTATGATAACTAATCTTAAGTCTGATGGAGCAAGGCAGTAAGAAATCAAGGTTGTCAAAACAAGAAAGAAAGAGAGAAAAAGAAGAGTGGATCGTTTGAAGTTCCAAGAACTGGTAAGAAAAATGCCATCTCCTGATGATTTATAGAGAATAAGGCGAATCACCAAAGAGGCAGAACATATTTGGAATTTGGGGAAAAAATTAGGCTTGGTCGCGAGAGGGTCCGATGATCAAATGGTAGAGGCCATCATCCCATTATTGGAGAAGAAAGAGGCGGAGGATCGATTAAGTACGACTAGGGAGGAAGCAAGACATCAATGAAGGTACTTATATACAATGTGACAGGCTTGGGACATTCATCAAAAAGAGAGGAGATTAGGGAGTGGATTAGGAGAGTTGGCATTGGGGTATGTTCTATACAAGAGTCTAAGATGGACAACATAGATGCATAAGTTTGTAGAGAGATGAGTGGAAATCTTGATTGGCAATGGGTTTACAAAAGTTCAAGAGGTCGATCAGGTGGGATTGTAACAGGTTAGAATACTGACAAAATTACGTTGAGGAGTTGGTGGGATATAGAAGGTGCAATTATCGTGAATGGGTGTGCACTGAAGTAGCAAAAGACATTTATTTGATAAATATATATGCATCGTGCGATAGGAAGGAAAAAGAAGTTCTGTGGGATAGAATTCTATTGTCCATAGAAAGATTACAGGATACTTTAATTTGTGTAGGAGGGGACTTTAATTCTGTGAGGAATGAGGGGGAGAGAAGGGGGAGAGGTGTTGTCACAAGTAGAAGAGACATGAGGTAATTTGACAGATTAATTAGAACCTCAATCCTGTTTAATATGCATTTACATGGTAGGGCATATACATGGTACAAAGATGATGGTACTTGCAAAAGCAGATTAGATCGTGTGTTGGTTAACGAGCTGTGGCTTGAGACATGGCCTGGATCTTGGTTACATGGAGCGAGCAGAAGTTTATTAGATCACTGCCATTTAATTTTGGAATTAAAATCAATGGATTGGGGGCCAAAATCATTCAAGAGCTTGAATGTATGGAAGAGGCATCCGGGATTTGTTAATTTGGTAAAAGAGAAGTGGTCTAATTATGAAGTAGTTGGCTGGGGTGGATATGTGCTAAAAGAAAAAATGAAGAGGCTTAAAGAAGACTTAAAAGTGTGAAAAGTGGAAGTGTTTGGTAATATTGAGAACATAATTGAGAATAGAAAAGAGTAGATTCGATGTTTAGATTTGATGGACGAGGTATTCGGGTTGGAAGAAGAAGAAATCATACAGAGGAATTGAGTTAGGGCTTTATTGATTCGTAATGTGAAAGATAGAAGGAGCTTCCTTAAGCAAAAGGCAAAAGCTAAATGGGTTGTAGAGGGAGATATGAACACAGCATATTTTCACAGAATCATAAAGGGGAGAGCTAAAAAAAATGAAATCACTGGGCTGATAGTGAATGGTGTTTGGTCATAGGATGTTCAGTTGATAAAAGGCGCTGTTTTTTAAGCATTTAAAAAATATTTTAGCAACCAGAGCTATAGTAAGCCAAAGATTGGAACATGATTTGTGACATTGAGGATATCAGCGAAACAGAACAATTTTTTGGTAAAAGAGTTTTTTTTTTATGAAGAAGTAGTTAAGGTGATCAATAGTTGTGATGGCTCCAAAAGTCCTGGACTAGATAGGATGAATATGAAAATTTTTAAGGTGTGTTGGGAAACTCTTAAAGGAGATGTGATGACTTTTATCAGATAGTTCCATGAGAATGCTAGAATGCCTAAGGGTCTGAACCATTCGTTCATAACTCTCATTCGAAAGGTGGAAGGAGCATCAAAATTAGAGGAATTCCGACCTATCTCTCTAATTGGTGCCCTATATAAGATACTGTCGGAGATCTTAGCACAGAGGCAAAGTGAAGTTCTCGAACCAGTAATATCAGATAGTCAAACAGCTTTTATAAAAGGGCACCAAATAATAGATAGTATAGCAACTCTTAATATGGTGATTGAGGAGGTGAAAGGAACAAGAGATGGATGTTTTTGCTACAAAATTGATTTTGCAAAAGCCTACGATTCTGTGAATTGGGTTTTTATGGAAGAAATGTTGATGGCTTTCAGCTTTGATTCGAAATGGATAGCCTGGATGAAGGAATACTTTTCGACTGTGCACACATCAGTTTTGGTGAACGGGAGTCCATCGGGAGACTTTCAATTAGAGATGGACTCCCGTTATGATATATCGATATATCGGGCTCCATCTTGTGCATTGAAGAAGATAATCAGATTGCAAATAAACTTCTTGTGGAGTGGGAAAGGTGAAGGTAAAAAAATAGCTTGGGTTAGTTGGTCGACAATCTGCAAAGATAAGAGATATGGAGGCTTGGATGTAAAAAATCTAGAGTTGTACAACAAGGCATTCATGGGCAAGTAGCTATGGAAACTGTGTTAGCGCTCGATCGTTTGGTTAACGTGACCTGTTAGGATACCATGCGTTTCTATCACAGCGGAAGCAATAAATCATAGAAACGATTACCGTTCACCAGGGTATGTTGATGAAGATTAATTCTCGCAGGCAGCTTGCGCAGTCCCACGAGAATGGCCATAACTTCCTCGTCTCATATCGGAATTGAGTGATCTTTGCGTTCAGACGATCCACTCTTCGACGGCTTTCGGTCAGTATATTGATCATCAAATTATGAGTATTTACGATTTTATATAAATTTCGCAAGGCGGCGGACAGCAGCAGCAAACTACCTTCTGATCTTCTGCTGTATGTCCCAAGTCCGATCTCGACGTCGTGTGGGCGACGATCTATCAGACCTCCTCAATCTGCTCTCAACCCTCATCACACGTGAATAATCAGTTAGATTAGATTAGGGTTCCAGATAAGCTGAGGTGACTTATATACATGGGCTATAGCAGGGACCAGGAGGAGAAATTGGGTTGGGCCTCCATTGGGCTTAAGTATCCAAGCTTAACCCAAAGCTTATACTTAAGTCCAATAATAATAATATATTCCACTAAAATATTATTATTGCACTACCGTACCAATCCCAAAATTATGTTTTGGGCTCCTTCTTATTATGAGCCCGTTAGTCTCCCCATGTTTAAGATATACAATGTCCATTAATTAATTTAAGTTACTGACAACTCAATTAATTAATATCTCTTCCAAGAGTAGTACCACTCAACCTCATTATCATGCCGGAATAAATTCCACCTGCAGGATTTACATGATAATCCTTATGAGCTCCTCAAGGGGACATCATCAACCTATGACGGACACGGATTCCTTCTACAATCAACAGCACACCATAGAGACTGCACTACTTCCCAACTCATCGAGTTTGTTGATTTAATAACATGTAAATCTCACCCATTGATGAATCAAAGAAATACATTCTGCCCTACGTGTCGAGGTTATTGTATAGGGATTAAGAGCACGAACTTCCATAATAACTGAGATCAAGTTCTCCTATAAGTCAGTATAAGTCGAACGATCTCAAGCGGTCCTGCTCAATACACACAAGTGCACTAATGTGATTCTATAGCCAAGACAAGCTAATACTAAACCACACTACAACCATCCCGATAGAGAGTCCCCGTCTATCTCGGTTGTGAGCATCTATTTATACTTTATAAGGAAACCGATAATATGATCTTCCGCGTGTTGTCGCACAACATATTATCTACAGTATAAAGTAAGTGGACTATTGCATCGAACATATAAATAAATTATAAGATACAATCATTTGATCATATGATTCTCATTTCAAATTAATTGTTATAACATTGTTCATACAAAAAGCTAGACTTTTAGTATACAATCCAACAATCTCCCACTTATACTAAAAGACTATGCTGTCATGTCTTCCGCCATACATATGATTTCCACTCCCACTACACGACCATCAAAAGCTCTCGCCATAAGGTCCTTGTAAATGGATTTAATAGGTTATCATCCGATACAATCTAGGTGACAACAACCTTCCCCTCATCATACGATTTCTCATAACAGGTGGTACTCGCGCTCCATGTTTTTAATTTCCTTATGGGCTCGTGATTCCTTCAAGTTTGCAACTGCACCAATATCATCAATATAAATTGTGATATCCTTGGGCAAACTTAGAAACACTTCGAAGTTCATCTTGAAGTTTCTAGAGTCATACAGATACTTTGGCTGCCTCATAGGCTCCAATTTATCATCTTTCCATGATAGAGTCCGAAGTCTGAAATATATTTCTATATAACACTCCTCCACATTATGACTCAACATCCTAAAATTAAACGCATAACCTTTGAGGTGGATTTACTGCCGTCCCTATCTGATTTGAAAAATCTGAATCTATGTAACCCATAAGAATCAGTGAATCTATTCGGTAAGCCCACTTATAATTTCTAGTCCTTTTCAGGTACATAAGTATATGTCTTACCACAGTTCAACATTTTTATTTTGGGTTACCTTGATACCCACTGTTCATGCCATCGGCAAAACAGATATCCAATAACGTGCATAGCATTCCTTAGATTAAACTTCCTCATTTGCCGAAGCATAAGGAACCGCTTTCATCTTCTTTATCTACTTTTGTGTCACAAGACACATTCACTTAGATAAATTCACATGCTAAACGAGTAAGGATCGTATCATTATATGAAACTTGAGATAAGCATAACATCCTTTCTTGTGATCCGTATTACCGTGATCAAAAGGATATTTTTGCTCTTCTTAAGTCCTTCATCTCATACCGCTTTATCAAGCATACCCATACGCCCGACAATACTCTTTCGTTGTCTCCAATGAGCAAGATACTATCTACGTATAGTACAAGAAATACCACCACATTTCCATCACTCTTTTCAATACACAAGACCCATCCGATCATTGATTAGATCCATGTCACTGGATTACCTCATCAAAACGGATGTTTCATGATCTTGAAGCTTGATTTAGTCCATGAATGAACACTTTTAAGCTTATTATCACAATGCTCTTAGCTTTTTGCAATGAATCACTCTGGTTGCTTCACATAGATGTTTCCCTTAAGACTTCCAATCAGGAAAGCTGTCTCGACATCTATTTGCTATCCCTCATATTTCATATGAGTAGCAACAAATAAAAGAGTCTGGATCAACTTAGGCATAGCTACCGGCGAACAGGTTTTCTCATAATCGAACCCTTTCTTTCTGAGTATACCTTTTCGCAACAAGCTTGCTTCCAAGGTTTTCACCTTATTCTATGATCCTCTTTTATTCTTGCATGCCCGCTTCCAATGGCTTTTACGCCATTTAGCGGTTCAACAAGCATCCAGACCTAATTTAAAATCCATCGATTCTATTTTAATATTCATTGCACTTTGCTAGGATTTGGCATTTCTAACTTGTAGTGCTTCGTCGTATCCGTGGGTCCATTTCACGTCTGCGAGGGACCAAGTCTCACGACTTTCCCAAAATATGTATCTTACAAGTTGTCGAACATCCCTCCCACTACGACAAGGCATTGCATGCAATTGTGTATCAGACGTGACATGCGTTGCAGTTTACCTTGTGGTATATCCTCTTGCACAATTGGTACTTATACTTTGTGTTTTTCCCTCTCACTTCCTTTAGAACAATTTATACATGGGTTTATGATTTAATACATAGTCTTTTTCCAAAAATCTAGTGTTTGTGTTAACAATCACCCTTCGATCTTTTGAACTAAATAAATCATCCTTCATTTTTCTAGGATATCCCACAAAATGAATTTAGTAATTCCAAATAATTCATCATCCATCTAATCATTTCCACAAGAGTACTACACCTTTTATCCGCCACACCATTCAGCTGGGGTATGCCCGGTGTAAACAATTTGAGATTTAATCTCAACCTCTGATTAATAGCTCTTAATTATCCTATGAGGATCTCGCCATACGATTAATCCGTAATGACTTGATATATTTTCCATGACGCTTCACTGTACCAGCCTTGCAATTCTTGAATTAATCAAAGAACTTAGACATGCAGTGCATCAAATAAATATATCGGTATCTAGAATAATCATCGATTGACGAATATTCATATCCACCTCTCATCCGGACAATCTTAGGACCACATAAATCATAATGAACTAATTCCAACATATATATCTTTGGTTCTGCACCCCTTTGCCTTGAAAAAGCAATTAGTCATTTTTACTCCCAAGCAAGACTCGAAAGTCAGATAGTTTTCACTTCAGATAAACCTAAGGGTCTATCGGCTATCAACTTTTGAATCCTACTCAAGTAAAATGATCTAGTCTTAGATGCCAAATATATGTTTAGTTCATATCCGAAGGTATCTTTCTTTACTAAGATTAGAAGATTCATTATTAATTACTATTTGTTGCATCTGTGGAATATACATGATATAAGAGTATACAAATTGTTCACCAACGTACAATAACAAATTACAACTCTATCCTTCATTATAATGACCATGTCATTTAAATGAAATGGAGTATCCATCTATTAATGCATAGAAACCGAAATCAAATTCTTTCTATGAAAACGTACGTAAAACAATTTCTCATAATCAAACGTCTACTCATATCATTAGATAAATAGACAATTCCCACTGCAATAGCCACTACTCTTGTAGTTTTACCCATGTCATAACAATCTTATCCTCACTTAGTAATAAACATTTAGTGATTCCAGTATCTACACACTTCGTGTCAGTAAATGCCATCACTAATCATGTTTTAAACAACTAGTGAATAAGATATAAAACTTGTTCACATTATGATGAAAATGGCTTTCCTTTGCCACATGTTTTGCCAGAAGTTTTCCACCATATACATCCTATTGTAATTCAGGTCGAACTTACTCAAAAACATCTAGGCAATTCACGAAAAATTAAATTGATCTAGGTTTCCCTTCAATTTATACTCCATGCTTTCCCAATTCATTCATCAAATTAAATCATGATCTTCTGCCTTTTAACTTACTCAAGTATCCGAAGAGTTACATGAGACCATCATATTTCTATGAACCTCTCATCTCTTCACTAGAGACTTTAATAGGCATCATGAGACGTCTCTTGTGAGAACACACATGTATTTTCTTAAGCAGTAAAATTCAAAACCAAGATTCTTTCTAATCATCTAATTTGGACAAGTAAATATAATTTCTTTTAGTTAATAATATGTGAGATAAAACCATTTGAAAATCAGATAATCATAAATTAATTTACCGATCAAACCTTCGAATTTTATCCTTTTATATTGATTCCCTCAAAGCAATATAAAATAAAATTCACCGACATCTCAAGCACCGTGAGTCTGCAAGCCACGTTAGTGTGGACGTTTACAAACCCGAACATTTACAAGAGAAGGTTTTACCCATTAATTTCATTTGTCAACCTAACTTCATGACAAAATAATTAATAGTCGGTTCCTCTTTAGCCATGCAAATAATAGCAGTGACTCCGTTGGGGAGGATACTAATTATTTACATCTAAGTGTGCACCATTATTTGATTCCAAGTCCGCTGCCCAAGCTTATGTGCCTTACTGTTGGAGAAGTACACACGCGCTCAGATAACTTTCTACAACCATCAATTATATAAGTTTGTACTAGTGAACCGCATATAAGCTCATCCGTTAGGGAGGAAGGCACTATAGCCAACGCGCAAGTCCATATGCATCACATTACAAATAATAATTATTTAAAGAAGTTTGTACCAGTGATCCGTGAATAAACTCATCCGTTAGGGAGGAAGGCTCTATTGCCAACGCTCAAGTTTACTCACATCACTTACAAACCAATAATGGAGACCGTGGGAATTAATTACCAATCCCCTCTCCCACTTAGTTATTTAAGACAGAGGGTTTTTACATGCATATAATATTTAGAATAATATACGCAACCTAGCATGCTCATACTTCCAAATATATAACAATAATTGACCAATAAAACAATTATAGCAGTTATATATAAGGAAATAAATTGCCAAAAATAAGTTGACTTGATCAACACTCCAACATACATGCATATAATATACCAAATATAATACTCCCTCCGTCCCACGTATTTTTACCCACTTTCCATTTTGGGGTGTCCCACGTATTTTTACCCATTCCATTTTTGGAAAAAATACATAATATTTTATTACATACTTTTTACAATCCCAACAACTTTAATTACTTTTTTACACTTTATTCATCATTCCCAACAACTTTATTCACTTTTTCTTTTCAAATTACTAATTTATCCCTACTTTCTCTTACATTATATATTAAAAAAATAAAACGTCTTAATCTCCGTGCCCGTACAAACGGGTAAAAATACCCGGGACGGAGGGAGTAGCAATCTAGCATGCTTCTATTTAAGGCAATAAATCATAGATAATCATGCATACATATATAACAATAATCAATTAATAAATCAATTATAACAGTTATATAACAGCGAATTCGATTGTTCGCCACCAATCACGAATGTGGACAACTGCGACGGGGATCGACCTCCACGCAGCCTGCTCCACCACTCTGGTACCCTGCCCGATCATATTGTGAAGACTCACGCGGAACCTGATGCAGACCAGTCGAACTTGATGCAGACCAATCGAACCTGATGTAAATCTGCTCGAACCTGGTGCATCATCGATCGAACCTGATGCAGACCGATCGAACCTGATGCAAATCCGCTCGAACCTAGTGCATCATCGATCGAACCTGATGAAAATCTGCTCGAACCTGGTGCAGAGTCGATCGAACCTGATGCAGACCAATCGAACCTGATGTGAATCCGCTCGAACCTGGTGCATCATCGATCAAACCTGATGCAGACCGATCGAACCTGATGCAAATCCGCTCGAACCTAGTGCATCATCGATCGAACCTGATGCAGACCGATCGAACCTGATGCAAATCTGCTCGAACTTGGTGCATCATCGATCGAACCTGATGCAAACTGATCGAACCTAATGCAAACCCGCTTGAACCTGGTGCATCATCGATCGAACCTGATGCAGAACAATCAAATCTGATGCAAATCCGCTCGAATCGTCGCTCATTCAAGGGCTTACTTGCACGGAACCAAGTTCAGCCCAACGCGCAACATCAAACTACACCAACTGTCGTTCAGGGTTCGCAACTGTAAGACCTGGGAATCCAATCTCCACCGTCCAGAATCTACGCCTGTGAGTTTTGAACATGCTGTCCAAATTACGGGTCGATCCAACGGTTAGATTGTGAGAAATAGCTCTTTTCCCTCGACTGCGCAGAACAGAGTCGCCCAAAAAACTGCTTCTATTTTCGGTGTATTCCCGACAATACAAATCTCGAAATACGATCTTCACCGTTCAGAATGTACATCCACAAAATCCGAACGTGTTGACCAAAAATCAGCCTCATCCGATGGTCGAAACTCCGGTTATTGCCTCTGCAATATCACTGCGCTGGATTTTCTCTCAATTTCTTCCTTCCATGTGAAATTGACGAACAGTTTTCGTCGAATCCTCTCACACACAACCATCAACGAACAGATATTATATAGGGTATATTTCACATAGGGATATTCATGGTTTGCGCAATAAAACCAAAACCCTAAACATGCGATCCTAATTTCGAAAAATTAATCACATAAACCCTAGCCTAACGTGTCACGCTTCACCACGAAACCGAAGCTCTGATACCAATTGTAGGCGCTCGATCATTTGGTTAACGTGACCTGTTAGGATACCATGCGTTTCTATCACAGCGGAAGCAATAAATCATAGAAACGATTACCGTTCACCAGGGTATGTTGATGAAGATTAATTCTCGCAGGCAGCCTGCGCAGTCCCACGAGAATGACCATAACTTCCTCGGCTGATATCAGAATTGAGTGATCTTTGCGTTCAGACGATCCTCTCTTCGACGGATTTCCGTCAGTATATTGATCATCAAATTCTGAGCACTTTAAGATTTTATATAAATTTCGCAAGGCGGCGGACAGCAGCAGCAAACTACCTTCTGATCTTCTGCTGTATGTCCCAAGTCCGATCTCGACGTCGTGTGGGCGACGATCTATGAGACCTCCTCAATCTGCTCTCAACCCTCATCACACGTGAATAATCAGTTAGATTAGATTAGGGTTCCAGATAAGTTGAGGTGACTTATATACATGGGCTACAGCAGGGACCAGGAGGAGAAATTGGGTTGGGCCTCCATTGGGCTTAAGTATCCAAGCTTAGCCCAAAGCTTATACTTAAGTCCAATAATAATAATATATTCCACTAAAATATTATTATTGCACTACCGTACCAATCCCAAAATTACGTTTTGGGCTCCTTCTTATTATGAGCCCGTTAGTCTCCCCATGTTTAAGATATACAATGTCCATTAATTAATTTAAGTTACTGACAACTCAATTAATTAATATCTCTTCCAAGAGTAGTACCACTCAATCTCATTATCATGCCGGAATAAATTCCACCTGCAGGATTTACATGATAATCCTTATGAGCTCCTCAAGGGGACATCATAAACCTATGACGGACACGAATTCCTTCTACAATCAACAGCACACCATAGAGACAGCACTACTTCCCAACTCATCGAGTTTGTTGATTTAATAACATGTAAATCTCACCCATTGATGAATCAAAGAAATACATACTGCCCTACGTGTCGAGGTTATTGTATAGGGATTAAGAGCACGAACTTCCATAATAACTGAGATCAAGTTCTCCTATAAGTCAGTATAAGTCGAACGATCTCAAGCGGTCCTGCTCAATACACACAAGTGCACTAATGTGATTCTATAGCCAAGACAAGCTAATACCAAACCACACTACAACCATCCCGATAGAGAGTCCCCGTCTATCTCGGTTGTGAGCATTTGTTTATACTTTATAAGGAAACCGATAATATGATCTTCCGCATGTTGTCGCACAACATATTATCTACAGTATAAAGTAAGTGGACTATTGCATCGAACATATAAATAAATTATAAGATGCAATCATTTGATCATATGATTCTCATTTCAAATTAATTGTTATAACATTGTTCATACAAAAAGTTAGACTTTTAGTATACAATCCAACAAACTGATCAATAAGCAAGGAGGGATATGGAATGAAGTTATGATGGCAAGGTTGGATATTGATACTTCATTGGGAAACCTTGAGAAGATTATGCTAAAAAGTCAAAGTCTCAAAGGATGGTAGAGGGATATAATAAAATCTACTGTGGATGATAAGGGGGGATGGTTTAGAGACGCCCTGCGAAGAGAAGTGGGTGATGGATTAAGTACATCATTTTGGAATGAAGTATAGACGGGGGATACTTATTTGAGAAACAAATATCCAAGACTATATATATTGAGTGAAATGAAAGATGAAAACATTGGAATTATGGGAGCTTGAGATTTTGATCAGTGGAATTAGGATATGCGATGGAGAAGAGTCTTTAGAGAATGGAAAACAAATCTCTATTTGGAGTTCATGAAGGATGTAGAAAACAAGAAGATCGTAAAGGATGTAAGGGATGTATGGAAATGGGGGAGTAGGAGGCAGGGAGAGTATACTGTTAATGAAGCATCTAAGATAATCCAAAAAAAGATGTTGGGCTAAGATCAGCAAATTGAGGAATATACTTAATACATTTGGAACAAAGTGGCTATACCTGAAACCCAGTTTCTAGCATGGAGGGTAATTAAAAATCGACTGCCAACCAAAGAAGAGCTTAGGAAGAGGAATTGCCTACCTGACAATGTCAACACTTTATGCCCGGTATGTCAAAATTACCCTGAATCTATTTTGCATTTATTTGTGGTGTGTAAAAAGGTGGCGGACTTGTGGAATAGAGTGATGAGATGAATGAGAGTGGTTGGACCACGACAAAGATGTATAGAAAAAAATTTCTTGGAGTTTAGAAAGTTTTCTAGAAGGGAGTGTCGGTAATTTATTGGCTTCTTGTGTTTGAATTTGTACGATTTGAGTTATTTGGACAATGCAGAATAACATGGTATTTAAAGGGGGTTGTTAAAACTCGGAGATTCTATTGGGTGAAATTATAACTCAAATTTGGGAATGGTTTGCTCTCAAGAAGAAAGAGTTATTGAAAGGTGCAGATTTGCAAAGGTGGAATGAAGATATTAGAAGCATACTGAAAAAGATTATATGATTAAAAGGAGATGATGATGGTGGTGTTAGTTTGGTACTGTCTTTTATTTTGGACTTTTCATTTAGCTACTATATCTCTTGTATTTCTGTTGTAATATGTGGGTAGATGTCGTGCCGTTTGAAGCAATAAAATTATTTTCCTTATTCCAAAAAAAAAAACTAAGGGTTAAAATTACAAAAGAATACGAAAACTATAAAGGAATACGGTGTCCCCAGGGCACAAGAGGCTCACTCTTTAATATTTGAATAGTTAATGGAGGATCTGTCTAGATATATATTAATTAAAGATTGTGAGTAGGTTTCCGAAGATGATAAGTAAAAAAAAACTAATTGACAGTTTAGTTTATTTTTTTATTTTTTTTCAACCGCTAAAAAGATTTTTATTAAAATTATTAAAGTGGGTATAAGAAATACCGTAATATAACATTTTGAGTTTCCTTTCTTAATACATTCACATGAATCTCCAAGACACCATATTAATGGAACATATATCAATAATAAACAACTAATCTAGGATTACACTCACAATCTTCAAAAGCATACCGATAAATTGATATCTCTTTCATCCAAATTCAACTATAGACACGAGTTTTGAGCTCCTTTACTAAATCACCTACTTCAATATTTTCATTCCAAAATACCATAGCATTTCTAGTTTTCCATATTAACCAAATAAGACATTGCCAAATTAAACAACAATCTTCTTTCCTTTGTTCCCTCTCAAATTCATACTAAAATATAGTAAGTTCATTGAGGGATTCAAGGAAATAATAGTTGATATTCTAATTCATTTGAAAATGTGCATCCATAAGTTGTGAGCAAATGAACATTCGAAGAAAATATGACATACTGTTTCTGGTTCCAAACTACATAAAGGACATGAAATGCTTACATCGGGATGCAGTGCCTTTCGTCGAACAAGCATTGTCGTTGTAGGAATACGTTCCCACAAAACACGCCAAGCATGCACCTGAACTTTCATTGGAGAATAAGGATTCCAAATCAATATGAACTCCTCTTTTTTCACATTAGAAGCACCCGGCTTGTTCATTAAAATCATTCGTAAACTGCCTTTGTATTGTATACTCAATCCTTCGATTTATTCCATCTCCAAGTATATTTGAATCCTTGCTTTGGAATGTAATTTTATCCATCTCCAACGACTAGATTGGTATGACTGAATGGAATAATGATGAAATAGAATGAATTTGTGAATGGAATAGAGATGGGAAATGAATGATTAAAAATAATAATTATCATGATTGGTATGGTTTAGGAATAACTCAAGTAATAGAAAATGTATTACTAAACTGGTTCTAATCTCATTAATAATATTTTTATAGTATTAAATTTAAAATTTATACATAAATTATTTAATTAATTAAAATCTCAATGAAAATTTTATATATTTTTAAAAAAATTCAATGAAGATTTTATATTTAAAGTGTTAAATTTAAAATAAAATAGAACCTTAATATTATTAAAATATAAACAAAAAAATGAACTATATTAAAAAATATTAAATATATATAAAAATAATTATATATTCAATATTACATGTATATATTTAATTTTATCAATTATATTGATTTTTATTTATAGTTTATTAATTTTCATTTAGAATAAATATTAAATTAATTATACAATTTTTATTAAAAATTTAATGAATAAAATTAAAGTAATATATTTTAAATGGGTATATAAAATTGTATGAAATTTTTTTAATTTATAAATAATTTAATATTTTGTTTTTTAATAAATAATATAATAACAAAGTTTTTAATTAATATTACACGTTAAACATAACAATATTAATATATTTATAATTTTTTATGGCTTATATTATGCTACATAAATAAAAAAATAAAAAAATAAAATTGATTCCTTCAAGCATGGGAATGGGGAATACCATGGGGGTGGGATGAATCACCATTCCATTGTTTAAGGGAATGGTGATTCCAAAAGGAATGATGATTCTCATTCCAAATACATATCAATCTGAGAGATTAGGAATCAAATTAGAAATGATGATTCCATTCCTAATCGATTACCATGTACCAATCATATCGTATCTTTCACTTCTTGCTTTTGGAATGTAATTGTTAATTAAAATAGTGAGATTATCAAGCATTGTTAGTTCTCTATCCAACTGTCAATTGGTATATTAATTAAAGATAGGAAATAATCTCCATATATAGTGCTAATTTTCTAATACATTGAAATTAATTTGAATTAGCTAATTTAGTTTAGAAATAATTAACATCTTACCCATGAAAACCAAATTTGCCAGCAACTTAACTAAACACCAACATTTGAACATTTTGTTTATAATGCGTTCACAGGAATCTTCTGTCCCTCCATCAAATTATATGCATTTTTTTAAACTTGGTCTCTTCGTCCCACCTTTGTGAAATACTTTCTGGGTTATTTCATAGCTCTTCTGCTTATGGGTGGGTAAACCCATCGAAAAAAATCTGCAATTATCACCCATTCACCCTACAAAATAATTATCACACTTTGCAATATCATTATATCAAGAACAAGAAAACAAGGTGTAAGCGTAAAAAATCAACAAATCTTAAGAAATATTTTCAACATCACAAAATTTTCTACCCACATTACTCTCCTTCCATATGATCAATGTTGGGAAATCACAATTGCATTAAATGAACTCTGTTGTACCAATACTCTGAGACATTTCGTCAACTGGATTTCAATTCGATTCGGACATTCGAAAAAATATTACGCCTAAAAATTTTACAACAATTTGCCGTCAATTCAAATTATAGTTAGCGGAAAAGGTAATAGTACAATTAAAATTGACCTAATATTACAATTTAAAATGCTATATTTCTTAATATTTAAAAAAAATCAATCGTGGGTCGGAAGGAGTGGTATCTTTAAGCATAAACATTGTTAATCATTTGCATAAGCATTTCACTTTCACCTTCTCCTATCAATTGCAGCTGATCAAGCAACATGGATATGGTAGTCGTATCTGCCCACAATCCTTTTTCATGCATTTCCTTCAATAATGGTTTTGTTTTGGAGAGCTCGTTTCTCCTCAACAAACTCCGGATAATAACATTTTAAACACAACTATCAGGTGCACAACCACTTTCTTTCATTTTCATGAGTAATTGTTTTGTTTTCTCCAATGACCCTTCTTCGTAAAGCGAATCAATAATCACTCAAAAAGATCTGTTGCAGCTTTAAGGTTTCCATCTTTACATAATCCATGAATTAAAGTACCATAAGTAATTATACTAGGACGTACTTGTTGAGTTTCCATATCATTGAAAAGCTTCCAACCATCAACATACCTTCCGATGCTAAATAAACCGTGAATCATGATGTTATAGCTATATGAGCAATGATTTAGACCTTTTCGAGGAATATCGAGAAAAAGATGCCAAGCTTCCTCTATCTCTCCCATTTTGCAGTACCCATCCATCAAACTGTCATAGGTGACGATAGATGGCTTCAGGCCCTTCTCTACAACGGAGTTAAATACTTGTTTAGCATGTTCTGTATTCCCTTTCACACAGTATCCTTCTATCAACGCATTATAAGTGATTATATCGGGACATATATTTTGCCACATTATATTTTTCAAAACATCCTTTGCCTCTTTCATCCTTCCATGCTTGCAAAGTGCATCCACCAATATATTAAAGTTACAGCATTTGAGAATATTTTTCGTTTGGAGTACATTTCATTTAAAAGGTCTATAGCATCTTCCAATCGATCAGCATCACATAACCCCTGGATCATCGAATTATACATGATAACATTGAGTGAAATGCCACTGTCAATTATTTGAGCAAATAGTCTTACAGCATCATCCAGTGGTGGCCCTGAGGAGGAGCGAGAAGGGCGACCGCCCTGGGCCCCAAAAATATAGGGGCCCAAAATTTATAAATAAATATATATATAATACTTGATAAAATTATATTTTAATAAAATACATACTCCCTCCGTTCTTTGGTAAGAGTCCCATTTACTTTTGGGCACGTGGATTAAGGAGTATTATTATTTAATGTGTAGTGGGTAGTTGTATTAGTAGGTGTGTGGGCTCATGTTTTAATTATATTAGTGAGTGTGGGTGGGTCTCATATGTCCAAAAAAGGAAATGGGATCCTTTAGATGAGACAACCAAAATGGTAAAATGGGACTCTTACATAAGGATGGAGGGAGTATTTTATATTAGGTCAATAGAGTTTTCATAAAATTTAGCCCGTCAATCTATTGGACTTGAAAAGGGGCCCTATATTTAGATATTAAAAAGTATGAACGTAATTGTGAGAAAGAAAAAAAGAAAAAGATCATAACATTTATCACAAAGAAGATCATTAGATAAAGTTTTTCAAAGAATTTGAAAGATTCGAAAGATATAATGCTTTAGCAAATAAAGGATATAATGATTAGAAAATCTTAGTGAGAGACTTAACATATATAAAAACATATCACTAATATGAATAGTTTGATTGATTTTCAAATTACATTAAAAAGCCATAAATAAAGATTTACAAGAACAAATTTTCAAAGAAAAATTACATTGGAAATAATTTCTTTTGACAATAATTGCTATAATAAAATGCCTTACTAGAAATAAATTTTTGGCTTTTTATAGAAGAAAAGAAAGTGTTAATGAAGAAAATAATGAAAACTTTTTAGTTAATAAATCTCCATATAGAAAGCAACGAGGCCTATTATTTTTGTTCGCCCCAGACCTCGAAAATGTCAGGACATCAACCATTCCAACTTTGCAGAATCCATCCAACAGTACTCTGTACGCCTTGACATCGGGTTTCCATCTAGTTTTTTCCAAAGTAGAGAGCAATTCAAAGGCAGGAATAGGTTGGCTGGCTTTGCAGATACCATTAATCATAGTGAGAATCATAACATCGTCAGGCTCACTTATTTTCAAAACCAAGAGCTTTTTGAACAATGCGGCTGCTTCCACGACCTTATGATCTAAGAAAAGATTTTTCATGAGCGTATTGAATGTCGTGGAGTCAGAGTCGTAACCGATAGTACCCAACATAGCAAACCCAAAGTCCACCTGATTTAATAGGCAATATCAATTAATTGAGATATTAAACATGAACTCATCCATAGGTTTACCTCTTTGACGCATTTCGTGAACATGGAGAGGGCAAGATGGTGATGCTTCATCTTGACAACGAGGCTTAAAATTGCGGTGTACTGTTGAATATAACAGTTGAAAGAGGGTGATCTTGCATATTAAAGACTCCAACTCAAATCTTACACGCATGATTTAGGCTCATGAATAAATAGGATATTAATACGGATATTATTAGATCGGTTACACATAATTTCCGTTACACAATCATATTATATACAAGCTTATTGTATTTTTGTTTTATGCATGAGGAAATAAACATTTGTACTTATACTCTATTTGATTCTCTAAATGGTTGTGATAATATTCAACATGGTATCAGGAGCAGGTTGATTTTAAAAAAAAAAGAGTTGATAGAAAGCAATAGAGCCATGGATTGTTTGATAGAATTTGCAGGTAATACTTGTTCTTCAATATTTTGCCCAAGTTTTTTACTATTTTCTGAAATCCGCAAAGATGGTTGGATAATTGATACCGATGCTAGTAGACATATGTGTTATGATACTACACTCATGAATAATTTAAGTACTATTAAGGAAAAAGTTACAGTATGTTTGCCTGATGGGTCCACTAAAGTGGTAGAATATGAGGGAAAGTGTGTATTACTCCTGATCTCACTATCAAGCATGTTTTCTATATCCCAAATTTCAAATATAATCTTTTGTCTGTACATCAGCTATGTTCAGATTTTGGAATAAGTTGTGTTTTTAATAGTACTGGACTACTGGTTGTCACTTATTGAGCTATCAGAATACCAAGATAGCTGAAGGAATATTGGAAGGAAACCTTTATGTGCTTAAAGGTTTAGGAAGAATAAACAAAAATGGTTTTAATGCAAACACTGTTGTGTTGGATAGTTGGCATAAGAAAATGGGGCATGCATCTATTAGCACTCTGAAACATCTGCCTTTTTACAAAGTAAATGTAGTGATGCAGTTGTAGATTCAGTTAAAGCTTGTGAAATATGTTTCAGAGCTAAACAACACAGGTCACCTTTTCAACATAGTTCAATACAAACCACCTCTTGTTTTGAACTAATTCATATGGATGTGTGGGGTCCTTGCAAGAATAAGTGTTATCATAATGCTGCATACTTTCTTACAATAGTGGATGATTACAGTAGAGCAACTTCGGTTTACTTGATGAAGTAT
The DNA here is from genome assembly GCA_023678885.1 of Pogostemon cablin. Classification (NCBI taxonomy): domain Eukaryota; kingdom Viridiplantae; phylum Streptophyta; class Magnoliopsida; order Lamiales; family Lamiaceae; genus Pogostemon; species Pogostemon cablin. The sequence continues at coordinate 10,761,752 of CM043009.1, forward strand.
AAATCAGATGTGTCTAAGCTTTTGAGGCATTTCTTTCTTATGATTGAAAGGCAATATTCAAAAAGTGTGAAAAGATTGAGAAGTGACAATGGGACTGAATTTTTAAACTCAGATATCCAAAATTTTTTGAGTACACAAGGGGTGATTCAGGAAACATCTTGTGTTTATACACCACAACAAAATGGTGTGGTTGAAAGGAAGCATAGACACATATTGGAGATTGCTAGAGCCTTTTTATTCCATGCAAATCTACCTCTTAATTTTTGGAGTTATGCAGTACTAATTGCTGCATATGTAGTCAACAGGATTTCATGTAGTCTTTTGAAGTTGAATTCTCCTTTTGAGGTGCTCAATGGCAGAGCTCCTGATTACAGCAGATTGCAACCTTTTAGTTGTCTTGTGTTTGCAGCAAACACTATGCCTTTTAAAGGAAAGTTTTGTTCAAGAAGTAGTAAATGAATATTCTTAGGATATGAGCCCGGAAAGAAAGGATACAAATTGTATGATTTGGATCATTCCAAGTTTTTGGTTAGTAGAGATGTGACATTTTTTGAACACATTTTTCCATATCAGTCACATGTTTCAGCACCATCTAGAAATATCAGTCAAGAAGATGAGAGAGTGAGAGCCACAGATTTATCAAGCTCAAGGTATATTGTACAAGAACTACCTCAACAATCTGATTACAGAAATGTTACTGATGGTGTTTCCATGGATGAGAGCAGGATGGTTTCTAATGATATTTCTACATATATCAGAAGGAGAAGCAACAAAATTATACAACTACCAGTGTGGCAAAAAGATTATGTGTGTAACGTGATTGAGGATTCAGACATACTACAGGCCTTCTTTACTAATGTTTCTGAAGAAAGTGAGCCCAAATATTTTAATGAGGCGGCAACTAAGTCAGAATGGATTCATGCATGAAAAAGGAAATAGATGCATTGGAGGAAAATCACACTTGAGAGTTAACTACCTTACCTCCTGAAAAAAAGGTTATTGGCAGTAGATGGGTTTACAAAATTAAAAGGAAAGCAGATGGTTCAATTGAACGATATAAAGCAAGATTGGTGGCTAAAGGATACACTCAACAAGAAGGTGTGGATTATTTTGATGTCTTTTCTCCGGTTGCAAAATTGGCTATTGTACGGTTGTTCTTTGCTATTGCAGCTACGAAGGGTTGGGGATTGCATCAATTAGATGTTAATAAAGCTTTCCTACATGAATCTTTATCTGAAGAAGTTTACATGATCCCTCCTCAAGGATACACTCAGGCAAGGAAAGGGCAAGTTTGTAGGCTCGTTAGAAGTCTTTATGGACTAAAGCAAGTATCTAGAGAGTGGAATATGGAGTTGTGTCAAAAATTAGCAGCTTTTGGCCTTGTTCAGTCTAAGCATGATCATTGCCTTTTCACATTACACAAGGATGGATGTTTTCTGGCATTACTTGTGTATGTTGATGATGTTCTTATAACTAGTTCCGATGATCATCTAATATACAAGTTGAAGTCCTATTTGGATATAGCCTATACTATAAAAGATCTTGGTCTTGCAAAATATTTCCTTGGAGTTGAGATATTAAGAACAACAGATGGAATATCTCTCTGCCAAAAGAAATACACTGTGGGTATTCTTTCTGACACGGGAATGTTGGATTGTAAGCCAGTGCCTACCCCATTTCCTACCGGGCTGCATCTTTCTACTGCAGAGGGTGTACCATTGGAGAATCCAGATAAGTATAGACTGCTCATAGGAAGACTTCTATATCTTATGTTGTACAACAACTTAACCAATTTCTGAACTCTCCTACGTCTTCTCACTGGCAAGCAGGCCTTTATATCATACGATATCTTAAAGGTACTTCCTCTCTTGGTTTGTTATATCCTGCTGGAATGAATTTTTCTTTGGAGAGTTATTATGATGCAGATTGGGCTAGTTGCAAAGACACCAGGAGATCTGTCACTGGATATGCTATTTTTCTTGGAGGTTCTCTAATATCCTATAAAAGCAAAAAACAGACAATTGTTTCTCTTTCTAGTGTTGAGGCTGAGTACAGGGCTCTTGGGTCAACCGTTTGTGAGTTGAAGTGGATTACATATGTGTTGCAAGAGTTCAACATTGATCTTATTCTTCCAATACCTCTACATTGTGATAATAAGGCGACTCTTCATATAACAACCAATCCAGTATTTCATGAATGCACCAAACATCTTGAGATTGATTGTCATTTAGTAAGGGATGCATATAAAGATGGGTTAATTTTACCATCTTTTGTGCCATCTAAACTTCAATTAGTGGATGGATTTACCTAGGTTCTTGGAGGGAATCAATTTAATCTCTTTGTTTCCATGTTGCGTATGAAACATATTGTTCATACTCCAACTTGAGGGGGATGTTGAATATAACAGTTGAAAGAGGATGATCTTGCATATTAAAGACTCCAACTCAAATCCACCATTACATGCATGATTGAGGATCATAAATAAATAGGATATTAATACGGATATTATTAGATCGGTTACACATAATTCCGTTACACAATCGTATTATATACAAGCTTATTGTATTTTTGTTTTATGCATGAGGGAATAAACATTTGTACTTATACTCTATTTGATTCTCTAAATGGTTGTGATAATATTCAACATGTACATAGGAAGGGAAACTTATAGGCGCATTCTCAGCATTTCACAAAACAAGCAAACAGCACCATCAACATCATTAACACCGCTGAAATCAATTCTGGGCCTACGTGAAGACCCCTTCTGTCTCCCACCCAAATTATGCAAATTCGAAGAGAAGAAAGAGAATGGATGAGTAAACTTACCAACAATCCCTCTTCGAATAAGCTCGATGACTCCCTTTTGCCTCATTTGACGATCAAGTTGAATTCCCTGTTACACATTTCATGTTCCATTGGTGTTTCTTTATATAAAAAAATTATACCCTACAAATGACCATTAAACCCTTGGGCATATATTGAATTTTGGTCTTTGATTATAACGCGTGGAAAGTATTTAATTCGTGTAATAGGAGATAAAACATCATCGTGTAACGGGTGATCTCATTTGTCTGACGATGATCTTCTTGATTCCAAAAGAGGAAATTATGAACCATATTAGGTATCTGAGAAGCGATTTCTGGAGTAGCGATTTCAGGTCACGGACTAGATTACGAATGAATTATTGTTTATTTATTTATAGGGTCACTGAATACTGATATAAATTATTTTTAATTAAAAATAATAATATTTTTAAGATTTTTAAACGAATTTTTATACAAACCATGGAGTATATGATGTCATTTCGAACCCCATCTCTCTATATATGCATTATATATTTAAAAATACTAATTTACGTTACAATTAATCTTCATGTAAAAAAAGGTAGTATATGTATATGTTAAACGGATGAAGGAAGCATTTAATTATATCAGTGAGGCTTGCCTGCCCTCGGTCACACCGTGTGCCTTTAAAATTTAGTATTATGGGTAATAGTACATTATTTTATTTTAAAGGGTATACACTTTAATTATTATGGATACATAATTTTATAGTAAAGGATATACACTTTTTATTAATATATTTTTTATTTTTCTTCAGAAAATAAAAGATACTGTATACATCTTTATATTAAAGGATATACAATTTAACATAAAATTCTAAAGGTACAAAGAGTGTGTCCCGGGCGGGTGTCCAGACAAGTGTTTTGCCTAATTATATTTGATCCATGAGTAATACTTCATTCATGTCAATGTATGCATTATTTTGTTATTTTGATCGTCTCATTATAAGCTATTTATTTTTTAAATGAAATCTAAATAAATACTCATGCTCAATTCACCCCACATACACTAATACAACCTCCATTTTGGTTGTCTCATTATAAACTATTTATTTTTTAAATGAAATCTAAATAAATAATTATTATACTAAATTCACTATATATCACTACACATACAGAACACTAATACAGCCTCCACCACATTAATACATTACTCAATCTACTATACATTAAATTATTATTATACTCTTTAATATATGTGCAAAAAATGAATGGATACATTCAACCGGAACGAGAGAGTACTAGATTTCCTAGTAATTAAATATTCTTCATTCCATGATAAATTTCATATTTTTCGTTTTCATTCATCTCACAATAAATTTTATCACAAAAATAAAATAAAATAAAATAAACATTACATCTATTTCAAACCTAAAAATACATTTTGCTTTCAAATTTGAATCATCTTTTGTGTCCTTAGATGCACTAAGGGTATAACATATTATTATAAAATGTATACACTTTAATTAATTAGTGGATCTTATGGGAGACCGTCTCACGTATCTAATTCCGTGTGACGGATCTATTCTTTCCAAATAATTGGACCCACATATTCATCGATTCGGCGGTTATTAATCAATTCAACAGCATTATTCTGCTTTTCTTTATTTATTTTTTAATTTTTAATTTTTTTATTTTCAAGTGTAACGTAGGATAGGTCTTGCGTGTGACCGTCTTACGTGAGACTATTTTGTATTTTTTTAAAATAATTATCACTCTCACTATAAAATGTTATCACCTTTCATATATACTATAAACTGTATATAAAATAGCATTATCCGTTTTCTTAATTTAGTAGTATTATTATTCGTTATAAAAATTATCAGTTTGTGTCCATCTCACGTTTACGTGAGACGATCTCATACAAGTCTTTGCTATACTTATTTAACAAAATCATTCACAAAATTAGGAAAATCATTTGTTTATTAATTTTATTTATATAAAAAATAATAATTAAAAGGGGTCTTCATTTAAAAGGCCTAGTCAACAATAAATTTTACCCCCTCCGTCCCCTTTAAAGAAGGTCTATTTTACATTTTGGTCGTCCCACCCAAAGAGTCTCCTTTCCTTTTTTACACGTCTGGGACCCACACACACCCAGTAATACAATTAGAATATGGGACCCACACTCCCACTAATACAACTACCCACTATACATTAAATAATAATATTCCTTAATTCACGAGCCAAAAAACAAAAGACCCTCTTAATGAGGGATGGAGGAAGTATTTAAATGACATAAGTTTATAAAAATTTATGTAAATGACATTCCTGTAAAAAATGGAATTTTTATTTAATTATTAATATTATATGAACTTTTGAAAAAATAATAAAAGTTTAGGACTTGCTTGTAAAATAAAAAAAATGGGGGGTTTTACTTAATTATTAATACTTCATGGGACTTTTGAAATATTAGTATTTATGTCCATAACGGAATCATTTCATTATGTCGTTATTCAAAATTCGAGTTATCCCGGGATCGTCTCAATCAAAATTTCACACTTTTAACCTCATTATATATCATTCGACTGATTTTTCTAGTGAATAACAAATTTAATATTGTTTGACCTCATAACGGAATCATTCCGTTATAACGACTTGTAAGCCGTTATTCGAGATTTGAGTGATTTTATGGGCCTTTAATTCGCTTGGATCTCCACATACTATGCAAAAACATAATGCTTGGATAAAGTAACAAATAGATTTTGATATTCAGTCACATATGAAGTATCTCATACATGTAAAATAAAATAAGTGTATAAAGTATAAACGTTTTGAATTTTCATGAAGTTGGTCGGTGATGTTCTTAGGACCATATTGTGATTTACAATAATTCTTTTGTTAAAGTATTTGTAAGAAGCTCACCGCAGAATCAGAGTTGTCGAGATACGTCAAAGTTGTCTGAATCCAAGTATTATTTTGACATTGGAAGTGCTGAAACATTTTTGAAATATCTAGAAGAAGCACATAAGGCATTGGGCATAGATCCTGTGCCATTTGGATATGTTTATGAATATTCTGCGTTGTATATGTTTGCTCCTCTAATTCTTGTGGGATTATGTTTCTGCCTCTATTGGCATGGACACACGGTATAATAGTATTTGGGAAATCTTATTGAAACTAATAATAAGAGCAATAGTGTCTTGTTTCCTAAGTGCTGTTTCTTTTTTTTTTTCCCCTTCAAGTTAACAGGACATGGTCTTTGTTGCTAAGCATCATAACCAGTGGCGGATACAGGATTTCCGCTGAGGGGGGCCCAATTTTTCTCATACAATAGTTCGTGTTTTTTGTTCTACAAATTTTAAGAAGAATTATTTTATTTACCAACTTTTATTAACATTTTTCTAAAGATGTTTTAGTATTTTTAATTGTATTATGTAAGAGTAACAATTTTGAAACTAAAGTCATTAAAATTATTAAATAAATATGTAATTTAGAGGGAAAATAAATAAATAAAAAAAATAGAAGAGGGGAAAAAAATAACAGTGCTTTTTATTAACATTTTTCTAAAGATATTTTAGTATTTTTAATTGTATTATGTAAGAGTAACAATTTTGAAACTAAAGTCATTAAAATTATTAAATAAATATGTAATTTAGAGGGAAAATAAATAAATAAAAAAAATAGAAGAGGGGAAAAAAATAACATGCTTCATGAATCGAACGGGACCTTTAAAAATAAAACATCCTCACTTCACCACTTGGACACAAAGATATTTCAAAAAAATTTCTATATCTATACTAGTAATTTTTAGAAGTTCAGGGGCCCAGTGCCCTGGCCCATGGAATCCAGGTTGATTTGGTCGGAAGTCAGAACCCAGTTCAGAGTTGGCCCTCCTAAATGATGGCTGGGTTTGCCCATGACCCACTTCACAAAGTCCCCTTCTCTCTCTCTTCTCTTTCTCTCTCATGAAGTTGTAGAATGATGAAGATTTGATTTTCATTAATTAATTACTTCTTTGATCAGAAATAATCAGTAGATTCATTATGCTAAATCTTTTGGATGAATGGATTTGAAATTCGAGATGTTTAAGGATTCAGTTGTTTATAGGAACAACTGAAATTCGATTTATAGATTTGATGATCAAATCCATTGGAATGCTTGATTCTTGAATGCATGATCTTTGAAATTCAATGTTATTACAACATCCTGTTTCTTACAGTGAACACAACAATGGAAGTATTTTGCACCCAAGATCCCAACTTCAAATCCAATTAGACATTGAAGCAAGAATACTTACCTCGTCAAAATGATGATCTAACCATAATGAAAGTATGTTTACAGAGCAATTCTTAGACGCTATTTGGAGTTGATAGAGGTTGAGCAGGCGGGGGTGTTTCAATTTTAATGTCATTTGATTTGAGTCTGTTAATGATTCTAATAATTGTTTTATTCTTTGGTGGAGGAATGGAGCAAGTGAGGAGATTGAACGATGACTTGAAGCTTTTGTTCAGACGGTTGTCGATGCTTTCTAGCTTTCAAACAGTAGAATCTCAAATTAAATTAAATTAAATTAAATAGTAATCTAATTTATTATAAATAGTAATTCAATTAATAAAAAAAGTAAGCTAAAACTGTTAGATCAAAATATATATTTCACAATATATTATTTTATATTCAAAAAATTAAAATCTCAAATTAAATAAAAATTTAATTCATTATAAAAAAAATAATCAAATTAATAGAAAAGATTAATTAAAAAATGTTAATTAAATATAATAATATATATTTTATATATTTCACTTTGAAAAAAAAATTGTTATAAACGTATCAAACGCGAAATTATTATGGGAAGAGGTGGGTTGGTCTACCATATAGGCAACCGCCGTTATGAGTCATTAAAAATTATGTAAATTATTTTTTAGATTAACTAAAAATAGTTAGATTACTTTTTTAAATTAAAAATAAATAAAAAGATGTGCAAATGAGAATAAAATAAAATAAAATAAAAGTAAGGTTGTGTTTGAATTGAATTATTTCAAATTCAATAAATTTAAAATTGGGTTTATTTTAAATTACTTGAATTTTAAATCAATTCATTTGAATTTCAAATAAATTATGAATTTTTGAAAGAATTTCAAATTCATAATTCAAAAATTATTTTTAAAATAAAATTTTATATATGATACTAAATAAAAATAAAATCTTATTATTATATTAAATATTAAAATCAAATTTTATTAAAAATAATTTTTTTGGGAGGGAAGTCTACCACCAAACCTACCATTACCACCTCCTACCCACCCCCACCCTCCAATTTTTCTTAATAAATTAATAGATTTTAATATTTAAATAATAAAAATATTACCACAGTCCTACCCCTACCCCTTTTTAGTGTTCTTCTTCCTTTTTTATTCTTATTTTGGTACCCGTCCTCCAGCCCTCGCCACCCACTCACTCACCCCCCATTTTTTTTAATTTTAAATTTTAATATTTAAATAATAAATATATTAACACCCAGACCCTACCCCATATTCACCAGTCAAATTTTTTAAAAAAAAAAATTAGATTTTAATATTTAAATAATAAAAATATTGCCACCCAACTCTACCCTACCCATCCACCCATCCCCTGCTACTATTTTTCACCCGATGGGGTAGGCTGGATGATAATATTTTAATTATTTAAATATTAAAAATTTAGGGGGTTAAAAAAAAATTTGTGAGAGGGAGGGGGGGGGGGGGAGTGAGGGTGGTGCAAGGGGTGAGTGGGTGGATAGGAGGGTAAGGTTGTGTGGTAATATTTTTATTATTTAAATAATAAAATTTAAAATTTTAATTAAAAATTTTTTTTTGGGTGGGAAGTGGCGGCGGGAGGATGGGGGTGGGTAGGGGTAGGGATGAGTGATAATATTTTTATTATTTAAAAATTAAAATTAAAATTTTTTTTAAAAAATTGGCAGTGGCTATGGGTGGGGTGGGTGGTTAGGGTGTAGGGATGGGTGATAATATTTTTATTCTTTAAATATTTAAATCTAAAGTTTTAAAAAAAAATTATTGGGGTGTGGATGGGGAGAGGGGTGGATGGTTTGGGATTTTGGGTGAGGTGGGCCTGGCGGGGGTGGCTTAGGGGATAGGTTGGGTGGTAGATCAGTTTAAAATTAAAAATATTATTTATATATATTATATAAATATATATTTTTTTATTAATTTATTAATTTTATATACTATTTTTATGTATTAATATATCAATTACACAACAATGAAATAATTTCAAAAGACACGGTTTGAGTAAGGATTTGAAAATCATTCAAAAACAACTAAAAAAATTCAAATCAAATCCATGGTATGAAATTCATTAATTTAAATGCTTGGATTTATAAATCCATTGATTTCAAGTGATATCCAAACACACCCTAAGAGAAATATTATCTGATTTAAGGAATAAACTATTAAATTAAGGAATGGACTATTAAAGTGGGAGACCACATGTTTAAAGGCTAGGTTTTGCATGAGATCGTCTCACGGATTTTATACCGTGAGTGAGAAACGAATTAACTAAATTTCGTTTTAACTGTCATTAATTTAATTTTTACACTATTATGAGAATTGTATTTAATTTGATAATTTTTTAAATAATTTAAATATTATATAATTTATAGATTGATAAAAAAATATTACTCCTATTACTAAAAAGTTAAACTATAACTGATAAAATTGAAAAGTGATGTACTCTAATTAAATTATAGGGAGTTTTATATGATATCATTTCACATTAAGATCATTTTACGTTTTCATAATTAATTATCACTTCTATTTAAAAATGTTATTACTTTTCTTTTAAAATGGTACTACCTTCGTCCCGTTTCAATATTTACGTTTCTATTTTGCGCGTCTCATTTCAATGTTTACGTTTTCCTTTTTGGAATATCGGACCCACCTAAAACAATTAATATATCATTCAACACTAATACACCTACCAACTTTACATTAAATATTATATCTTTCCACCTATTATCGATTAAAATATTATACTCATTCATTAACGTGCAAAAAGCAAACGTAAATATTGAAACGGGACGGATGGAGTATCACTTTTTATTTATATTATAAAATATTCATGAAATAATTCAATGTACCATTATCACTTTTTGTCAATTAAGTATTATTAATTTGTTAAAATGTAATAACTTTTTATCCGTCTCATACAAGTCTTTACCTTAAATTATTTTATAAACAATTCTTATGAGAAATAAAAAAGTTATAATATTTTTAACAAAAATGATACTATTTAATTAAGAAAAGTTATAATTTTTCGATTAAACTATTTATAAAGATATTCATAGGACCAATTAGTGAAAATGGCTTAACTTTACAAACAAAATTGATGGGCCACCACCACTTTGCATGCCCAATCTCCTACTTCATTTTTAATTTCAAAATCATGTGGGCCCAAGCTAATTTTGTTGATAAAGAATGATCGATTAGCTATCAACTCTTTGATTTCAAAGTCAAAATTGGAGATAAGTGTTGACCATTGATTGGGCTAACCACATCTCAATTTAATGGGCTTACAATTTGATGGAAAAGAATAAATGGGCTTTTCTCTAATGTGAATGGGCGGTAAATTCGTGCAGAAATTTTCAGCATTTTACATATTGTTTTGACCCGTTTTTTGCTCGTTTTAATTCCTAATCGAACTCTATTTTTTTCCATGCATTCGTAGTTGAATGTAGAAGCTCATTTTATATATAAATCCTACAAATTCTACTAAAAAATTCCTCTCCACAAAATTAAGGAATTAAAGAAATTAATCATTAAAAACAACCTTAATTATGTAAAAACTTGATAAAACGGGATCTTTAAAAACAACCTTAATTATGTAAAAACTTGATAAATACGGGCCATATTTTCTAGCCATTTCTACGCTCATCAAATATAAGGATATAAATAATTAGTATTCTATTTATAAAATTCGTAAATTCAAATTGTTAAAAATGACCATCCAGCTAAAGCTTTTAGATAAGGTGGTCATTTAACATAGTATCAGAGTCAATGCCTAGCAAAAGGTCTAAGGTCGATACTCCTCTTTACAAGGATCGGCTTAACCTTTTAGATTATATGATCATTTAACACAAATAAATAAGTAAATAAATTAATAATTATTTATATATAATTACTAACATAAAAACAATAAATTAAATATAAAAAATAAATAATCATATAGAATAAATAATCATATAATTATTTACGTTCAACACGATGACTAAAATCTAATGAGTTGATCTAATGTACCCAATTGTATACAAACAATCAGATCCATTTTTAAATATGGGTCAGATATAAAATCCCTAAAACCCGAATTCATTCCTCACATTTTCTTTCTTCTCCACTGCTCATGGCCGCCATCTCTATCTTCAGCCTTCAACTCTCTATCTCCGCCGCCTGTTGGACTGCTCTATGTGTCATCGTCATCCTTCCGCTATTCAACATTCCACCTCCGTCGTCCGCTGAATCGCTCTCTGTCTCATAGCTATCGAGGAGTGTTGCACCGACTTCCTTCATATCTTCCTTTCCTTCATGGCAATATTAGACTTTTCAGATCTCCATCATCATTTTAGATCTGCATCGTTGCAACTTCTTCCGATGATTTCCTTCAGTTTAAATCTCTTCTCAATTGTAACAGATATGATCTTGGTGATTTCTAATCTTTATGTTTTTATTTGATCTTTCGTGTTCTCTTCTTAAAATCTCCATGATTTTTAAAGTTTTTGTTTTCCTTCCATTTAATTTTTTCTAATTATCTTCTCAATATGATAAAAATACCGAGGCAGCCGATTATGTTTTTGGTTTCATTTTGATTCCTGAATTTAATTTTATGTTGTGATTCTTATTTATCTTTTTTATATTATTTTCTTTTTTGTCATTTATTGCGAAAGGAGTTGAATTTGCTTTTGAATGCTAGTTCTTCAGGCATATTCAATTGGATAACATTAACATTAAAAAAATAATACATTTATTAAGAATAACGTGCACATTATTTAATTGCAACAAATACAGTTAATTATCAAAATGTATTATAGTAGTATTAATTATTAAATACATTTAAAAATAAAAGTAATACATTTATTTTATTATAATGTATACTCCCTTCGGGTGTCCTATCCTAATGGTTACATTTCCCTTTTTAGTATATGTGACCCACACAAATTAATTACTTCTCTCTCCATGGGCCCACACATCACACTAATACATTTACTCACTTTATATTAAAATATTATTTCTCTCACCTCAATACTGTTCTTAATCGCATTTCTTGTAAAAAGGTGTAAGAGTAAGAGACTCTATCGTCGAGTAAACGTGTGATCAAGCACAAAATTTATAATAATGTCGTCTCAAGAGAAAGTAAACTGAGGCTTGTATCCGAATTTTCTATTGATTTATGCTTTGTAAGGATGATAGATTGAAGTTTTGATATTTAAAACTGTTATTGACTATTCTACTCAATTAACTAGAAATTATACTAACAAAGTAAAAGATCAAATAACAAATAAATGATGAATGGAATCGATGTAGAATTCACTTGAGAAGAGAGCAAGACTAATCATAATCATGGTTAAAACTCTAGCTAGATATGCATAACTCTTGATGGTGAACTTCATTAATTTGTGGACTAAAAGCAATCACAATTTTACCTTTAATCCCCATGGCCAAGGCAATTAGGTTCTTGACCCTTTAACAAGTCTAAATCTCCTAAGATTTTCTTACTCTCAATTCCCTTAAGGTACTATGATCATAAGTTGGTTCTTTTCACTCAGTTTCTTAAGTGTCCCCCTATGAATGTTCTAAGTATAAGAAGGGTATGACTTACCTCCCCTCACACTAACATACATGCACATTTTAATATATGATTCAAATAAACATCCACTCATAATATTGGAATGGTCATCCTAATACCATGAATAGAAAATCTAATCACACAAGTATTGAAATGAAACATGATTCATATATCATAAAAGGAAATCCACAATTTAACTACATTCATTTCTCAAATTCTACACATCTAGCTTTCATCTCAACCATTCATATGATTAGCCCTACTATAGGACTAGCCACTAAACATTGTGTATAAATCAATACAAATCAAGTTTTGCGCCATTTGAGCCAAAATAAGAAGAAAATCAATAAATGAAAAGTAGATTTGCTTCCCTTTCATGGAGAAACCCTTCTCTTCAATATACTAACTCCTTCAATCCTTGATGATTTCCTCTTCTCAAATGGTGGATGGATGGATTGGATGATGGATTGATTAATTGGATGGATGGATTGGATGATGGAGATCAAGTGGAAATTAATGGATCTAATGGATGGAGATGGATGAAATGGATCTAGTGTGTGAAAATATGGTGTGGAGTGTGTGTAACTGCTATGAATCTGATCTCCTCTCGCACCAATTGGGTATTTAAACCTCTTAGGAACCTTCTAGAAACTTCTAGAATTTTCTGACTTAATCACTGAATTCGTACATGACTCGACTCGAGCTGCAGAGTTCGATTCGAGTTACTACACGTTTCTCGGCATATTTCTGTGTGTGTCAGAGCACAGCTCTAGTTCTGCGCATGCCCTCAGTTATGGGCGTGTAGCATTTTCTGACGCCCGCACACGGCCTCCTGTTACAGGCCCGTGTGTGGCGCATGGCTCGAGCTCGACCATGCAATTTGACTCGAGCTTTAGAACTCGACTCGAGCATGGTCGAGTCCTGTCCAGCATCTTCGTTTCAGCTCTTGACTCCGTTTTGCTCCATTTTTGACCTGTTTTGCACATATTTAAGCTCATTTATACATTTCTATTAATTCATACCACATTTCACAAAATAACAATAACTCCACCAAAAGTCACATAAATACGGATAAAAACATCCAAAAATCCACAAATAAAGATACTAAAATCTAGGTGAAAATAACAAAGATCATCCCCCAAACTTAAAGTGTTGTTCGTTCTCGAATAACGAAAAATGATAAACAAGAGGAGTATTTTTCACCTAGAAAAACACCTAACTAACATAAACCACAACACATCACAAGTAATTAGGACTACAAGATCATATTAAGTATCCCTACATCATCAAACCTATAACATGAAAGATTAACTAGTTTAATCTTAAGAATGACAAAAGAGTAATCAAACCCCTTTCAATCCAAGCCTCTCATAGGTTATAAAATTCACTCAACACTCTATAGAGTAGGGGTTTTTACATCACTCATCAACCGATTAGAACAGACTCACCACAGGCTTGCTCATGGACTATGTTCACAAGCTACCCTAGTTTCATTAAGTGATCAAAAAGGTCTTTATCTTAGGATATAATGTTTAAGCTCTTTGGTAAGGTAGGAAACTTTGGATAATAGTGACTAATCAAGTGTGGATAATCAAAGATATGATTCTTTTATTCAACTTCCTCACTTTCAAACTTCATTCCTTGTAACTGTTCAAGAATACTAAACATCAACATACCATGAATTTATTGAGCTTCTTTTGAATGTCATACTTCTTTTCTTTGATTTTTGCGTTCCTTGAGCATATTTTAGGATTTTGCCCCTTTTCACTTTTGTTGAAGTTGCACTTGCTTTTTATCTTTAGCTCTTTCATCCTTTTTCTTGAGTTAACCTTTTTCCTTTTATTTACACATTTTTCCACATCTTCCCTTGTAAACCATCATCATCCTCAATTATCCACACATAGGTTACATATATAAGGCTCAAGTGGGTTTTCAAGGCTTGTATTGTGCTTAAATCACAAAGAAAAGACTTTTAGGCTCGAAGTGGCTAACTAGGGATATGTTTTTGGTAAAGAATTTTATGGTTATGACTTCATTTAACAAGGATGGCCGAAGATCATATCATAAATTTCACCCATTCAGGCTTCATTTCCATAGTCCATGAGCAAGTTCTAGTTTGTCTAAGTATAACCGGTCCTCTCATCAAGAATTATCCATGGAGGCACGGTCGAGACTCAATTCTCACAAGCTTTTGCTTGGACTAAAAGAAACATAATTACCCTTCATACCTCTCAAAATTGAACAAATTATGTAATCAATGTCATAATTTCAATAAGTAGAAAATATTAATATGCTTGCCATCACTCATCACAAATAATGCATCATAGTTCACATTAAAAAACACTCAACACCTTCCCAAAAATATAACACCAAACCATCCCTACAAGACTAAAAATATCACAAACATAACACAATAATCAAAGACTCACCAAACAACATAACAAGCACATAACATGCATGAACCAAATCATCCATCTCAAATAAGCTCAACAAATATTCCATCCTTAATTGAAAATGAAATCCTAGATTACGAAAGTAAACCTCCAACAAATATAACACTTGAAGTGACATGCTAATCCAATATAATCTAAATCAATATCAATTCATGTCAAGCAATTTAGAAGTGATAAGATGTAGAGTGAACTCCCTTAAACATTTGTGAATGGAAATGGTTGGCATGATCTTCCAAATCGCATCCACAACGACTTCTTGATTTGATCTTCGGTACTCAATTCATGCTTCCACTATACTTCATTTATGCTCAACAACTCATCAAAAACCATTAGCTCAACACTTGTAAAAAAAGAACTATCATGCACTTCAACACAACCAATTATTCCAACATTATAACCAAACTCATGAGAAAAATTTTAAAATTTATCCAATTTTATATAAGATAATCCCTCAATCAATCATTACTCATGATAGCCTACTCAAGTGGTGAGTCACACCATGCACTCTCCCCCCAAACTTAAATCGAAACAAGAGTTGAGAATTAAGTTTGCAAAGAGTGATGAGACTTACCCTTGTAGTTTCTAATGATCTTCATGAAGTTACCTTGTGATGACATATGTGCACTTCCAACATTCAAGTATGGCCACCACACACACCCCCAAACTTAAATTAACATAAGTGTTAAATTTAAGTTTGAACAAAGTGGTGTGACATATATCTCCATTCCTTATCAAGCACACGTTTCGTCTTCTCCATATGTATTTTTCTCTATAAGTACAATCCACCTACTTACCAAAGATTCAAGAAAATAAAACTAAATAAGAAAAATTACTAAAATGGGTTACCTCCCATCAAGCGCTCGATTTAACGTCATCGAGCTAGACACATTTAAGCTCTTAACAATCAGAGAAATCCAAGACCCCATCAGGCCTCATCTTCACTTTAAACATCTCCTTAACAACCTTCTTATCAACACTTCGTGCTACTCTAACACTTGAACTCACTTCGTTTCCTCTTTTTCTCACATTTTTAAATCCCGGAGGCCCTTTATCAATCTTCCAATCAACATGTGGATTTTCACCAATCTTGTTCCTCTTTGAAAAAAAATTTCCTGCAAATTCAAGTAAGAAGTTAGTTAATTCTTCATCTTTTAAAATTTCACTTACCACTCGATCTCGATCATCCGGAGGCTTAATGGGTGGCTTCAAATGAAGATCTCCCTCTTTCAAATTCTTGCTTGAGAGCACCAATTCTCTTTCATTTGAATGGAGTGTGAGTTCCTTCTTATCCATGTCAAATTTTGCTCTTTCGGTTGCCAAAAATGGCCTTCCAAAAATCAATGGGATCAAAGGATCCGCTTGCTTCTCAACTATCATAAAATCCACCGAAAAGACAAAATCCTCTATTTTCACAAGCATATCCTCCACAACTCCATGTGGCTCTATCATTTAACCATCCATTATTCTGATTTCCACATCCGTTTCCTTTAACCTCCCAATGCATAGTTTTTCAAAAATTTCCAAAGGCATCACATTAATACTTGAAACAAGATCACATATAGCATTAAAATATTCCCCATTTCAAATTTTACAAATAAGGACAAATTTACAGGGGTCTTCCTTCAACTATTTCATGATCTTGTTCTAACCATAACTCTTTATTACACTTACTTTCATAAACAAATGAAGACAAAAATTCATCAATAATCCTCTCATCATCAAAAGACAAATCATCATCAATGATAATTTCCTCCTCCACGTTTACCACAACTTCATCACAAACTACTTCTTCAACCTTTGAAACAATGTTTGTTGCTTCCACCAACCCTTTCTCCACCTTACTTTCCATATTACACACGGTAACATATAAACATTGCTCCTTAGGATTAGTAACGGTAGTAGAGGAAAACTTATCCTTTCGATGCATTTTACCTTGCTCGATTGCCATTTGATTCATTTGTGTCTCCAAAGTTTTGACTCTATTATCATTCACCTTATCTCTTTGCTTCAAATAGTCAAACATCTTAGTCATTTGATCCTTCAATGTAGACTTTCCTTTACCATTTGGAGTTTTCTCTCCCGGATTAATACCCGGTGGTAAAGTAAGGGCATTCCCTTGATTTCCATATGACAAATTTTCATACCTACGAGGTTGATTGAAATATCCTTGAAAGTTACCTTGCACCCATCCTCATTGTCTTCGTGGATATCCTCCTCCATGATTTCCAAAGTTACCACCATAATTTCCTTGGAAGTTCCTTCCTTGCATGAAGGCAACTTCCTCAATTGTCATCTTCGGTTGACACCATGTATCTTGAATTCCAAAATTAGAGGACATACCTTGTTGAGGCATGGATGTAGGCATTTGACAACTTTGAGAAGATTGACCCACATTAGGTATCGTCATGCCTTGTTGAGGATTAGGAAACACCTGTTGATTCATCAAAGGCAATGACATACCTTTTTGAGGACTTGCAAGCACTTGTTGATTCATCATAGGCGTTGAATTTGAAGACACTTGCATGTTAGAATTCATCCTCTTTAATATCTCCGTGATCGCCTTGTCGGTCATATCTTCCTTGGGCATTTCAACCTTTTTCACTTGTTGCAAGCACACTTCTTCCACCTTAGCAATTCTCTCCCTTTCATACATTCACGGTACACGATCCATGGGCCATTGCCACGTATTCAAAGCTACTTCCTCACATATGACAATTGCTCTTTCCGGAGTTTACCCTAATATCGAACCTCCTACCGAAGCATCAATAAGCATCCTCTCACTTTCGTGTAAACCAGCATAGAAAAATCATATTTGTTGTTCTTCGGGGAATCCATGTTGTGGACACTTCCTTAGCATCTCTTTGAATCGGTACCATGCTTCACTAAATATCTCAAGTGGCAATTGCTTGAATTGAAAGATTTGCCTTTGAGATGCAACATCTTTGAAGGGGGGAAAATACTTGCACAAGAACCTTTATGCCAATTCTCTCCATGTGGTGTAGGATCCCGGTGGAATAGTATGATACCAAGCCTTAGCTCTATCTCTTAATGAAAACAAGAAAAGCTTCATTTTAACAACATCCTCACTTACCCCATTTATCTTTATCATGTTGGTTAATTCCGTAAATTGGGCTAAGTGAGCATTTGGATCCTCCATAGCACCACCACCAAATTGATTTGCTTGTACCATGTTGATCAATCCCGTCTTGATCTCAACATTATTCACATTCAATGGCAAACCCATTCCATAATTCCCATATTACGATTGGAAATGATCACAGACATTCATCCCCGCTCTATTGTTTCCATTTCTATGAGGTTGATTTTGCACCACCGGAGGATTATGCCTTGCTTCTTGTTGTGCAATCAAGTTTTGAATAATAACTTGCATTTGTTAGTTTTGCAAGTGCATTTGTTGAACATATGTTTGTGGCACAAATTCCGGATTATTATAACCTCCTCTAACATTATCAACTCCATGAAAATTCCTCATATTGCCTTCTTCATCAACTATATTTGCATTATCCCTTACTTCTTCCATACTTTCTTCCATAGGCTCTAACACTCCTCGTCTTTGTTTTCTTATGATAGCTTCTAATTCCAAGTTCAAAGGTTCAATAGATTGAGACCTTGAATGCATTTGCATGTACCTACAAGAATTTCCAAATTAGTTCTCCAATTAACCAAGACAAGTAAACAAGTAAACAAATAAAAGAAATATCCTTATTAAACTAATCAACTTCAAACTCGTTACAACCAAAAGTTTAATATTTCCCTGGTAAGCGGCGCCATGTTCTTAGTCGCATTTCTTGTAAAAATATATAAGAGTAAGAGACTCTATCGTCGAGTAAACATGTAACCAAGTACAAAATTTATAATAATATCGTCTCTAAGGAAAGTAAACTGAGGCTTGTATCCAGATTTTCCATTGATTTATGCTTTGTAAGGATGATAGATTGAAGTTTTGAAATTTAAAACTGTTACTGACTACTCTACTCAGTTAACTCGAAATTAAACTAACAAAGTAAATGATCAAATAACAAACAAATGATGAATGAAATGGATGTAGAATTCACTTGAGAAGAGAGCAAGGCTTACCATAATCATGGTTAAGACTCTAGCTAGATATGCATAACTCTTGATGGTGAACTTCATTAATTTGTGGACTAAAAGCAATCACAATTTTACCCCTAATCCCTATGGCCAAGGCAATTAGGTTCTTGACACTTTAACAAGTCTAAATCTCCTAACATTGTCTTACTTTCAATTTTCTTAAGGTACTATGATCATAAATTGGTTCTTTTCACTCAATTTCTTAAGTGTCCCCTATGAATGTTCTAAGCATAAGAAGGGTATGGCTTACCTCCCCTCACACTAACATGCATGCACATTTTAATATATGATTCAATTAAACATCCACTCATAACATTGGAATGGCCATTCTAATACCATGAATAGAAAATCTAATCACACAAGTATTGAAATAAAACATGATTTATATATCATAAAAGGAAATCCACAATTTAACTACATTCACTTCTCAAATTCTACACATCTAGCTTTCATCTCAACCATTCATATGATTAGCCCTACTATAGGATTAGACACTAAACATTGTGTTTAAATCAATACAAATCAAGCTTTGCTCCATTTGAGCTAAAATAAGAAGAAAATCAACAAATGAAAAGTAGATTTGCATCCCTTTCATGGAGAAACCTTCCTTCTCTTCAATATGCTAACTCCTTCAATCCTTGATGCTTTCCTCTTCTCAAATGGTGGGTGGATGGATTGGATGATGGATTGATTAATTGATTAATGGAGATCAAGTGGAAATTGATGGATCTAATGGATGGAGATGGATGAAATGGATCTAGTGTGTGAAAATGTGGTGTGGAGTGTGTGTAACTGCTATGAATCTGATCTCCTTTGTATTCTTGCACCAATTGGGTATTTAAACCTCTTAGGAACCTTCTAGAAGCTTCTGGAATTTTCTGACTTAATCATTGAATTCGTACATGACTCGACTCGAGATGCAGAGCCCGACTCGAGTTCCTGCACATTTCTTGGTATATTTCTGCGTGTGTCGGAGCATGACTCGAGTTCTGCACACGCCCTCAGTTATGGCGTGTAGCATTTTCTGATGCCTGCACACGGCCTCCTATTACAGGCTCGTGTGCGGCGCACGGCTTGAGCTCGACCACGAAGCTCGACTTGAGCTTTAGATCTCGACTCGAGCATGGTCGAGTCCTGTCCAGCTTCTCTATTTCAGCACCCGACCACGAAGCTCGACTTGCATATATTTAAGCTCATTTACACATTTCTATCGATTCATACCATATTTCACAAAATAACGATAACTCTACCAAAAGTCACACAAATACGGATAAAAACATATGAAAATTCACAAATAAATACACTAAAATCTTGGTTAAAATGACAACGATCAAATCCCAAACATAAAAATACTATATTCATTAATCTTCATGGAAAAAATGTAACTATAAGGACAGGACAGAGGGAGTACATTAGTTAATTAGCTAATACAATCTCAATTAAAAAACTCGAAATTACTTGATGCATTTATATCCAAAATTAATAAATACACTAAAGAATAAAAAGTAATACAATTATCTTAAATAGCATATATAATTACATTTATATACAAAAATTAATAAATACACTAAAGAATACTCCCTACATCATGGCGTAAGAGAGTCATTTGTTTTTTTGCACGTAGATTAAGAAATATTATGGCCCAAGTTAAATCCAGCAGGCCTAATTAAAATAAATAGGCCCAAGTTAAATCCAGCACGCCTAATTAAATTAAATAAGCCCAAGTTAAATCCAGCAGGCTTAATTAATTAAATAGGCCCAAGTCAAATCCCTACAGGCCTAATTAAATTAAATAAGCTCGTATTCAGTCCAGTAGACTTAATTAAATGAGAAAAGCCCAACATATCTTTTGAAGGAGAAAATATCTCAAAAGTGGTTATTTTCCACACCTATAAATAAGGACCTTCAGTCCTCATTCCATTAATTCTGAAACTCCTGAAAACCTGGAGAGTTCTGAAGAAACTTGTAATCTCTGAGAAGATCAAGTTATTCTTCAAGGATCAATCTAGAAACGCCATTCAATCTGGGATAAAGGTGCGGAGCCCCTCAGATTCAACGTTACTTCAAATCAAGTTCATCCAACGATATTCGTGAAGTCAATGGTGTTCTACCAAATTGAACGGCACTCTTCGTGATAAATCTTCAAGTCAACATTTAATTCGAATAAAGGCTCAATGTCTCCGAATAAAATGTTTCAAAGCTTCAAGTCAACCCCCAACTCGGACAAGCTTCATTTGAAGATCTGGCTCCGAAAGTTGAAAAAGTCAAGAAGTCAACTCAAAAGAGGATCAGAGGATAGCTAGAAACTACTTACTAAATTCTCAAGTTCAATCCACATCGGATTAATATTATAATTCGTTTTGTGTTTATTATTTTAATAAATACAAAATTTGTTGTTACAAATATAAATGTATAAATTATTTTCCTGTTATTTTCATTTGTGTATATGTCATTATAAATAAATGTATTACTTTTATTCTTTAATGTATTTATTAATTTTGGATACAATGTAGAAATAATGTCCCAAGTTTTTTTCACCAGTGTATATGTTATTTAAGATAATTGTATTATTTTTTACTGCCTCTGTCCCAGGCTAAGAGGACCATTTTTTCATTTTGATCGTCTCATCCAAAGAGTTCCCTTTCCTTTTTTACACATGTGGGACCTACACCCCTTCTAATACAATTAAAATATGGGACCTACACTCCCACTAATACAATTACCCACTACATATTAAATAATAATTTAGTTTATTCTAAACAAGGATTTGGAATTCTAGTTAAGTTAAAGAAATCTTTCATTAATTTTAAATATGAGTGAATCATCTAATATTCCCATTAGATTGTGGAATTTAATTAAATTAAATTTGGGGAGACATTTTCAATGTTGTTCAATTAAACTTAATATTTTTAGTATTTGTTTAATTGGTCTAGTAATTTTTTAATCTAGTTAATCAAAGCATCATGTTGCCATAGCAACCTCTGTGTGTGGAGAACGACTTTATTAAAATTATATAGATGAGTGTGAAATTATTTATGTATTCTGTGTTCACCCCATAGGTAGGCACATGTTGATAGAATAATAACACACACGTGATAATAAGTATGTGATAATTAATTTTAATAGTTCATGTAAACATTAGTCGGTCCACAGATAAACTTTTGTTTGACAGAACTTATTATCAATACTAGATTATTACACAAGATTACCCCTGCAGTTAATTTTTGTCCATAGACGAGGTTAATGTTGCACAAGGTGTCTTGTGATGGGGCCTCAATTAATAATGTTGTGTGAGTGTATCTTCATGCAGGTATTGATCGGCAAAGGTAGATTAATATGTGGCCCAAAATACACAAGCACCTATGGTGGTGAATATGTGACGATTATTTGGTCTGACATGTGAGTAATAAGTCGGCCCAAAGGAAGGCTATTACTTGATAATTTTTATTGTCAATATTTAACCACTACGTTAGAGCATATTTAAATTAGTATTGTTGTCCAAATACTTGATAATAATATTGTGTTTGAATCTTTAAGAGGATTCTAAATTTTTAAATTTTGAAAGATTATAAAGTTTAGTATGAGCATGATAATTTTTTTTTGCAATAATTCTCTGTACAATTAAGAAGTCTGATAATTAAGTTTAACACATATATCAACAACAAAATCATACATGATGAGAACTTCACCAATAAAAGATGAGACTAGTAGACTTCAAGAATATTTGGTCTCAATAAAGTATAAAGGCAATACAAGAAAATCCATTAAGAAAGCTGCTAAAGACAATTAAAGTACAATATTTTGTTTACTCCTAAAGGCTTGTGGAATTGTTTTATAATACACCACATTAAGATTACTTAACATGAAAGGTGATGTGGTGTAGTTAAAATACAAAAATAGTATTCCACAACATATGGTAACTAATGGAAGAAATACTAAAGATTGCAACTTAAAGGTGTCATTAAAGTTCCAAATAAAGTAGTTGTGAAAACTCTTTATAAGTTTCACATTTGGTGATGTCCAACTAAGGCTAGATTTTATGGATCTATTAAAGAAATTTGGACTCAAACAATTATCGACTGCTTTATTGATTATGAACAAGGTTTTATGTTTCAAATTAATTGTTCATATTTGAGACAGGTAATATAGTATTCTTTGAGGATATTTATTTGGGGGGGAACAATAATATTGAGACATTTTCTTTGAGGGGGAGTTGATTCAACTCTACTTACTCTTTTAAGAAAATCCAGAATATCGATAAGACAATGTCAATAATATTTAAAGAATAACAAAATTAACAACCTAAAGAATTAATGTCACTAAGGAAACCACTAGAGTTGGGAGAAACATAATTCGGATTATTATGTAGTTTTTCTCCTAAATAATAGGACACTATGGAATTAATGGTAGAATATTCAAACAATGTTCATTAAGCCATGTAAGGTCCAAATAGTCAAAATTGGGTTAATGCTATAAGTTATGAGTTTAAATCAATACAAGATGATCAGGTTTGCATCTTGGTAAAGGATTATACTCAAAAGGAAAAGAATGCATTGTTTTTAGAGACTTTCTATCCAGTTTCTAAGAAAGACTCTTTTAAGATAATTTTGACATTAGTAGCACATTTTGATCTTGAATGAAATTAAATGGATGTAAATATAATGTTATGATCTCAGCGACTTAAGAACTAAAAGAAAATCCATGCATCTATCAATTCAAGCAAGCTTTCACATATAGGAATTACAACTATCATCGTGATGTAATTGAAAGTCTTTCTTACTAATGTAGATGATTGTGTGATTTAGTGGTAGAATGTTTAAGTTAAACTAAGGGAGACAAGTGCAATCTCAATCAAGTGCCATAAAGTTAAACTAAAGATTTAAGAAATGTAGAAATACTCTATATGTTTTGATTGTTGGAAGTTGTTGTATGATAAGGTATGTACAAGGCCTAATTTGGTTTCTGTTGTTGGTATATTAAGTAGACATTTAAGTAACTCTAATATGGATCTTTATAAAGTATTTAAAGAGAACTAAATTAGATAACATGTTTGCATATCAGATATCAAATTTATTGGAGATCATAAGAAAATTTTGATTTTGAGTTTGTTGTTTGTCAATACAATATAAGATCCACTTTAGGCTACATATTCTATTAGTCGGGAGAGCTGTACATGTAAAAGCGTTAAACAAATAACTGTAGCTCATTAACCATGACAATATAATTAGTAGCATACTAAGGAGCATTCAAACATGAAATAAAGGCTGCGAAGTTTTGTCACATAAAGTTTATTGTGACAGTTAGTTCAAAGTAAAGTATTAACAACAAGAGTACTATAAGTCAAGCATATTGACATATAATTCTTGATTATTAAAGAAAGTGTTTTGGGTGGATAAATTTCAGTAGAGCATATTGTGATAAACTCTAAATGCAGATCCACCAACTATGTATTCAACGCCCTGTAATTTTAATGAGCTAGCTATTCATGTGGGTGTTATATGGTTTTAGAATGCATTGGTTCAGTGGGAGTCTATATTTATTACTTTTTAAAGTTTTTAAGACACTTTTATTTTAGAAAATTCAGTTTTATGCAGAATATAGTTGATGACTTTGAATTCATTGTGAATTCACTTAAGTAATTTTCATTTTATAATATTTTACATTATGGATTGATCTCACTAAAGATTAATGTTGGACCAGTTGAAAATAGACATGATGTTGATCACATTGCGTGTAATTTCCATGCTACTTACCATATTAGATCTATGTCATTGAGTATATTGATATTGGTGATTGTCGGGGTTTAACCACAATTTATGATGTGGTGAATGCCGCGGTAGTTCCATATTAGCATATAAGATGTACCAGATTGTTAAGTATAGCCTGAAGAGGAATAGAATAAAGTTGCGCAATTAAGAACTCTTGATATAATTGCTTTGGGAACAATATATAGCCCAAGTGGGAGATTGTTATGAAATTTTTAATTTCATATATAATCTAATTGTGGGCAATATATTATTATGCAATTGTATTATCTATTCAATTATTTTATGGACTTAATTAAGTGATCCAATTAAGATTAAAGGTTCATGGGCAATAATATTAATGATATGGGCCAATTGAGTAGATATCCAATACTACATAACTAGGTGATTATGGGTGGCCCAATTATGTAGTATATAAAGGCTCACATGTTATGGTCCCCAATACACTAAGATGCACATAGTTTCCCCTTTTTCCCATCGGAAGGGATTACGACGGTCCCATAAGGAATACGAAGGCTTAGTTGTGGAAGGCCATAATATCTTTGAATTTGTATTCCGCCATAAAAGTTCATTGGATCAAGTATGCTTCCGCTTTACGGTTAGATCTCATTTATCATAATAGGGTTATGGTTTTAAGATTTATGGATTTATTTCCAATAGTTATTTCTTATTTCGGCAATGAGTATCTTAGAAGGACTAATGAACAAGATTTGACTAGATTACTCTACGTCGGGGAACAACGTGGATTCTCGGGCATTATAGAAAGTATTGATTGCATGCATAGGGAATGGAAAAATTGTCCTACTATATGGGCCGGACAATATGCTGGAAGAAGTAGAAAGCCAACAATCATTTTAGAAGCTTTTGCATCATATGACTTGTGGATATGACATGCATTCATTGGAATATCATGTACGTGCAATGATATTAATGTACTCCATCGTTCTCCAGTTTTTAATGATGTGTTGGAAGGTCAAGCACCCAAAATTAAATATATTGTGAATGGTCACGAATTTGATAGAGCATATTATTTTACTGATGACATATAACCTTCATGGGATGTATTTGTTAAGTCAATTTCTGCTCTATAACTCCAAAAGCATAAATCGTTTGCTCAACACCAAGAGGGTGTAAGAAAAGATGTAGAGCGCGCATTTGGAGTTCTACAAGCTCATTTTATATTTCTTAGATGTCCATGTCTTGTTTGGGATAAACTTCAGATGGATAAATTATGATGGCTTGTATCATCTAGCACAATATGAATGTAGAGGATGAGCGAGATACATATAAAAACTATTATGATTCCACCAAATTTATTACAGATAGGCCTATAAATTGATAAGAAAGAAGAAGTGGAGTACATGAAAAAGATGATCTTGATTTGTCATACTCCACTAGACGCATTGGAAACTAGTCCACTTATATGACTAATAAGGCACAACTTCGCAATAGAAAAGCTCATAATGCTCTTAAAAATGACTTGATTGAGCATATTTAGAAGAAAATATTAATGACAGTTGATTATATAATTTGTGTCTTTTATTTTTATGATTTTATATTTTATGCTTTTTTTTTCACTTTTGACCTCAATTATGTTATTTTCATATAATTTTTGCAATTTCAATTTTTTTATTGTGTTCTATGTTATTCTTTTTATGAGTTTTTAAAATATTTTTTCTATAATAACATAATTAAATATTTTAAAATATAAAATTATTTTAATTTTATAATTATAAAAAAATATAATAATAATATATAATATAATAATAATTATTGTATATATAGATGAGAGAGAAATAAATATTTTTTAAAAAGGTAGGTTAAATTGGTTTGTTGATGGAGCATAAAAAATTTGAGGTAGGGCTGGATTGTAGGTTGTATATGTGGAAGAGAGAGAAATAAATATTATATTATTGGGTTGGGTTGATGTGAGTTATGGATGGGGATAGCGTAAGACTGCCCCTATCAATGACACTCATCTCTCGGTCATCCACTACACGATAAAAATAAATTAAAAAATAGAAAAGAAATATAATGGTGCAACCGGTTGTAGAATAATGTCTGACACAACCATTATCCATTTATCTTAACCTTTTGATTTTCATCCACAATCTTACATTTGTCACATTGTGATTGGGTATTATTTATTTTTAAAGATAAATTTTAGATTTTCAATAATTAATATTTAAATTATGTAAAAAAAATTCTTATTTTTTTCTCTATAAATAAAGCACAATATTGACATGCTATGGACCACAAAACGAAAGCATCTTTTCTCTCCATCTCAAATTATATATTCTTCTTTCTTTTAAGTTTACTTTTTTTTTATCATTTCTCATCGATCCAAACAATCAAAATTGCTTTCCAAATTCGCAAAATTTTTCAAATTTTGATAATTTCATTAATTTTTGAAGTTACTAAAACTCTCAATACCATCTAAGCTCCCAAGTTTCGTCCAATCTCAATCAAACTTCAATTTTGAACAAGTTCAAGTATCACAAAATATTTCTCGAAATTTATTTAATAACGTTCAAAAAATAAATCCCTTCCCAAAGAGAAATTGGTGTGTGAAACAAGATATTGCTCTTATATCACTTGGTGTTTCATTAGTAAAGATAGAGTGCATGAAAAAATCAGAAGGGTATTCTATGGAGACAAGGTCATAAGATATTTCATGACACTCGAGTAGAAAATCCTGAAGATATGAAGGAAAGAACTTTTGATATGTTGAAAGGTCGCTTCAAATAACTCAATGGAATTGCAAACAAGTAGATTGCAACTTGCAAGGAAGCACGTACTCGAAAAAAGAGCGGAATGAGCCAAAAAGATATTGAGAAAGAAGCTCATACAATTTATAAAGCAAGTGGTACTAAGTTTACTGATTTAATTGTATTTAATGAAGATATGTGTAAACATCCAAAATGAGAGCTAAAATTAGATCATCACTCAACACATTTCCATCCTAAAGATGAGGAGGATAATGAAGAAAGTGGTGGAAGTTCCAAAAGAACCAAAACAAGTGAAGATTGGAAGTATTCTGTTCCCAAAAATCTTGAAACTCTAAATAGTGGATGCTCAACTTTTGCTCGTCTTAGTGGTAGAGATAAGGCGAAAAAAAGAGAAAGGTAAGGCCTCACAATCTTTTTCTACGAATGAGGTTGCTGCTGAAATTCGTGCATTGAGTCTCACTAGATACAATGAAGTTGAAGTAATGAAAAATTTAGAAAAAAAATTCAGACTGGAACGAGCGAAGTTATAGAGGAATCAAATGAGGATAAAAGAACTATGCTGAAGACATTGCTAGCTAAAGATCACTTATCTCCAGAAGATGAAGAAATGAAATGCAAATTAATGGCAATTTTATTTGGACAGTAGATCTGTCTTACTATCATGTATTTTAGGTATCACGTTTTAATTAATGTCTTTTAATTAAATGTATTTTAAGCTTTTTAAATAATTTCATTTAATTCTAATCAAGTAATTGAGTTGTCAACTTTTGTCTTTCATTTGTCTCTTTTCTTACTTTTTTCACATACAATTGTCAGTTTTACATTTCAATTGTCATATCTCTTACTTTATTCACATGAGTTGTTCAAATGTCATTATTCAACCTGCAGTGATAGCTTTAGTCACATGCATGCTCATTACTTTTACTTTATTCACGTGTGTTGTTCAAATGTCATTATTAAATATGTAGTGATAGCTTTAGGCACATGCATGCACATTACTTTAAGATAGCTTTCATATACTATATTTGAATTATTTTTCTATATATATTTGTTGAAATTGTTCATAAATAACACACATTTTTTTTCCACAACTGCAAAAATGTCTTCCCAATGAAAATTCATTTGTAGATTTAAATTCAAGTTTTGATTCTACTCATTTCCTAGAATTTGATGAATGGGAAAATCGAGTTGTTGAAAGCAATCATCAAATTGATAAGATGATTGAGGATGTGATCTTAAACAAACCTAGTATGATTGTGGAAAATCACACTCCTAGATCTAAAAATCGATATATTGATAGAGAACATGAACTTGGTGAGGAACGTTTGATGAATGACTATTTTGGTGAAAAACCCACATATCCTCCTGAGATTTTTCGACGCAGGGTTCGCATGCAAAATTTATTGTTTCTGCATATAGTGGTGGTTGTTGCTTCCAATTATGAGTATTTCTAACAATGACTTGATGCCACAGGAAGACAAGGGATTTCAGCATTACAGAAATGTAAAGGAGCTATGAGGTTGTTCACATAGCACATCAACAGATGTTGTTGATGAATACTTGCGAATTAGTGAAACTGTGACAAGGTATGTTCTCATAAAATTTGTTGATGGTGTTATTTCTTTTTTCGACAATGAGTATCTTAAAAAGCCTAATGAACAAGATTTGACTAGATTACTTTACATCGGGGAACAACGTGGATTACCGAGCATGATAGGAAGTATTGATTGCATGCACTGAGAATGGAAAAATTGTCCTATTGCATGGGTTGGACAATATATTGGAAGAAATGGAAAGCCAACAATCATTTTAGA
Organism: Pogostemon cablin; assembly: GCA_023678885.1. Lineage (NCBI taxonomy): Eukaryota > Viridiplantae > Streptophyta > Magnoliopsida > Lamiales > Lamiaceae > Pogostemon > Pogostemon cablin. Next base: position 10,791,245 of record CM043009.1, read on the forward strand.
AGTTGTTGTATCATATGACTTATGGATATGGCATGCATCCTTTGGAACACCAGATACGTGCAATGATATTAATGTACTCCATTGTTCTCCAGTTTTTTATGTTGTGTTGGAAGGTCGAGCACCAAAGATTAATTATGTTGCACGAATTTGATAGAGAATATTATCTTTCTGATGACATATATCCTTCATTGACTGTATTTGTTAAGTCAATTTCTACTCCACAACTCTAGAAGCATAAGTTGTTTGCTCCACAACAAGAGGGTGTGAGAAAAGATATAAAGCATGCATTTGGAGTTCTACAAGCTCGTTTTGCATTTCTTAGACGTCCATGCTTGTTTGGGATAAACTTCAGATGGGTAAAATTATGATGGCTTGTATCATCATGCATAATATGATTGTAGAGGATGAGCGAGATACATATCAAAACTATTATGATCCCGCCGAATTTATTACAGATAGGCCTATAAATCGACAAGAAAGAAGAAGTGGAGTACATGAAGAAAATGATCACGACTTGTCATACTCAACTTGATGCATTGCAAGCTTATCCACTTATATGACTAATAGGGTGTTCAACTTCGGAATAGAGAAGCTCATAATGCTCTTAAAAAAGACTTGATTGAGCATATATAAGAAAAATTTAGTAATGACAGTTGATTATATAATTTGTATATTTAATTTTTATGATTTTATATTTCATGCATTCTTTTTTCATTTTTGTACCTCAATTATGTATTTTTATATAATTATTGCAATTTTAATATTGTTATTGTGTTCTATGTTATTCTTTTGTGTTTAAAATATTCTTTTCTATAATTACTGAATTAAATGTTTCTTAAAATATAAAATTATTTTAATTTTAAATATAATTATCAAAAAAATATAATAATATTAATAATATATAATTTAATAATAATAATTGTTTATATAGATGGGAAAGAAATAAATATTTTATTAAAAAGGTAGGTTGAATTAAGTTGTTGATGGAGTATAAAAAATTTGAGGTTGGGTTTTAGGTTGTATATGTGGAAGAGAGAGAAATGAATATTATATTATTGAGTTGGGTTGTTGTGGATTATGGCTGGGGATAGCCTAAGACTACCCCCACTCATCTCTAGGTCGTCCACTACATGACAAAAAAATATTAAAAAATAATAGAAAAGAAATGTAATGGTGCAACTAGTTGAAGAATAATGTCTGACACAACCATTATCCACTTTATCTCAAACTATTGATTTTTACCCACAATGTGACATTTGTCCCATTGTGATTGGGTATTATTTATTTTTAAAGATAAATTCTAGATTTTGAATAATTAATATTTAAATTATGTAAAAAAATTCTTATTTTTTTCTTTATAAATGGAGTACAATATTGATATGTTATGGACCACAAAACGAAAACATCTTTTCTCTCTATCTCAAATTATATCTTCTTCTTTTGTATAAGTTTACTTTTTTTTATCATTTTTTCATGGTTCCAAACAATCCAAATTGCTTTCCAAATTCGTAAAATTTTTCAACTTTTGATGATTTCATTAATTTTGAAAGTTACCAAAACTCTCAATACCATTAAAGCTCCAAATTATCACCAAATCTCAATCAAACTTCAATTTCCGAACAAGTTCAAGCATCACAAAATATTTCACAAAATTTATTCAATAATGTTCAACAATCAAATCTCTTCCCAAATAGCAGTTGGTGTGTGAAACAAGATATTGCTCTTATGTCATCTTGGCATTTTATTAGTGAAGATAGAGTGAATAGAAAAAATCAGAAGGGTATTTCATTAGCGAGACAAGTTCATGAGATGTTTCAAGAATTGTAGGGAGGATGCTTCAAGAATTGATGAGTTCGATCGATTAAGGTATTAGGATAGCAATTACCGTGTTTTTTCAATGCTAGATTATTTTGCTGACCATTAATCCAATCCTCTATTTACTGCAGATTACTTTGAGAAACCAGCGATAAAGAGACCGTCAGGCCCAGGGTATACTGCGTTTGAAGGCTCTGGGCGGAGTTTGCTAAGAACAATCAATAAAACATCGAACCCACCCAATTACTGTTCAATTACCTTTTTATTTTGTTTTATTCTGTTATTAGTTCATCAAAGTCATCTGTTTCTTATTCTCCTTTTTGGTCAAACTTTACATAGTATGAGCATTTGACAACCTTGTGGAAATAACTTATTTTCAACTAGGGTGCTTGTGGGATCTGAATTCCATGTGCTGATTTTGTATCATATGAATTACCTTTAAGCCTACTGACTATTTCAATTTATAGTGGATTTGTTAAGACCATCAATCTCAGGAATATCTGACAATTAGATATTTCATTATTTCCTTTAACTTGGCTTTCACTTGATTCTTTTATTTACATGACCGAAAAACATATGAAAGCATATTCCCTAAGAACTCAGTGCATATTTCAATCGTATTGAGTGTAGAGGAAAATCGTATGCTACATTGGTCTATTTTCTAATAATAAATTCTATGCAGCATAATTTGTGAGACTGTCAGAGCCAAAATACTATATAATCACCAGAACATTACATAAATGAGAAAGTGAAGATAAGATTACAGTTCAAAGATTTTATTAGCATTTGCTTCTTCTCCATGTAATCAAACTTAAATGTTGTGTTTCAAAGTTACGTTTGGGTATCTCTTCTCTCTCACAATTAGTTTCTTATTTTTTTCCTTCACTTTGCAATAGGATTCTTTCCACGTTTAGTCGGGATTTTTCCTCAAATCTGATAGGGAATCAATTTTGAATATTTTTTGAATAAAGGTTCCTAAATATTTTTATCCAAGAATGTCCGTCTTGCTATATTATATTATATCAGGTTCTTGTTGCAGGGTAGGAGCTTGACCTCCTTAATTACAACTTCTAACATTATCTTATCTTACAAGTGAATTGTTTGCAGAAGAGGTAACCACACTTTGTTCCGTTGGACTTACTAATCATATTCATGTGTAGTTTTTGTTATATAGTTAAGGCGCGACTCACATTTGTCTGATGAATAGAAATATGTTTGATTTATCTTCTAAATACTATTGCTGCTATAATTTGAATGAATAAGTAATAACTTTGTTTGAGTGTCTTCCATTTTTTCATGTATCATACTACTGTGGTATGTCATATAAAATAATAGAAATTTACAATAGAATCAATAATAAATCTGTCATTATAAGGCTTTTATATCTGTGTTTGAGTGTCTTCGCTACATTTGTGTGAAAATAACTGAAATTTACAACATATATCAGTAATAAATCTGTCATTATAAGGCTTTTATAGCTCTGATTGACTGCCTTCGCTATTTTTCAGGAATGTATAAAACATCACACATTGTGAAAAAAATCCAATGTATAATGTTGAAAATATGCCTAACTAAAATTGCATGCAACTAATAATAATATATAGATGTAACAAGTCATGCTTATAATTTCTGTTATAATTCCTATATTATACTCTTAAGTTGTGAGGTTGGATCTTCGAGCACACGGTTATCTCTAGTAATCTGAATCTTATTCTTATCGCTTGAATTCTGTTCTTGGAAGCTAAACTTAGTTGATTTGGTGTAAAAACTCGTGGATTTACTTACAAGTTTGTATAGTTTTTTATTTTCGTGTGCCTTCTAGTCTACTTACATGAATTATATGATAAGTGAAGTATTTTGAATTCCCGCTAAATTGTCAATACCTTATTGGAAAATCTAGAAAATATTTGTGCTGTAAGGCACTATTCATGCACTCTATCTAGTGGATAAATGTAATTCTCAGTTTAGACCATCTATCAAATAATTCATGAACCTCAGAGTACAACTCAAGAACAAATTCTCACTTAATCAAATAATTCACAAAGCCTGTTTCTAAGTTGTTATGCTGCTAGAGTTTTAGTGATTGAAAGTAATTCCTTAGTTATAAATTGTGAGTAAAATATTTATTTTTTAAAAAAAAGTGCTTCTTGTCTACCCCTACAGTTGGTATAATTTGTTTCGTGTCAATGATGAGTATGCCATATTTTAGGGAAAATGATAAGTGAACTACAAGCCTACTAATACGACTAAATATTGTTATATTATTATTGAAATTGTTTAATTATTTATATTTATGTTTTGGATTTTTAAGCTGTTTTATGGCTAATTTGCGGCAGGAACAAGCTAGAGAGATTTTAGTTACTGAGTACTTAGAAATTCATAGAAAGAAAGAAGGAAAAGAATACATAAAATCTTATCAACTCGTTGAGGATGACACTATAAACACAAGTATTTAATATTTTTGTATACATTGATTTAGAATTTATGTGATGTGTTATCAAAATTGTTAAAGGAGGTTCTAATCCAAAGACATGGCACACTTACAGGAAGGTGTACTAAAAGGGTAAGGGGAGCACATATTAAGGATGGTATGATTATTCCTAATAACTTTCTGTAATAAATTAATATTGAAATAATAAAAGACACTATCAACATGGTTTTGAACCTATTTCAATAAGTTCTTCCACTTGTTATGCTTGCGCGCATCATCCCTTCCCTCAAGGATCCATAAAACTATCAACACAATGGAGAATCTTCTGAAAATATTGATGATGTGGGGCCATGCTAGGTAATCGATTATAGATATATCAAATTATAAATTTTAAAATTACTATTTTTACAGTTTACGACCTCTATTTTTTTATATATGTTGCAGCAATTTACTTTTATATTTTTTTGTTTGGGGAGATTACTTGTGGCTGCAATTTTTGTTCATTACTTAATTTATGTATGTTGAGTTGAAATTGTAAGTGTTAAAGTTCCATGCTTGCTCATTTGTAAAGTATGTACCTTCAGATATGACATCATAATGATATTGAATGACTTGTTGCTGCATTTATTATCGTTTAATGACTGTTATTGCATTAATCCTAAGTTTTTGAGTTACAAAATTTAGGTGTTGCTTTGTTTAACCTCAATTATTGCTGCATAGGCCATTTGGTATTTATGTGTTCAAGTTATAGAATTTTTGCTTTGTTAAGAACTAGAGCTCATGCTAATAGATGTTATTATGTCATTGTTCATATCTAATTATGTGATGCGAAAAAATTGTAGCTATTACTTGTGCTTGTCTAGGAAATTAAACACATAATTAGAAACTGAATTGTGCTATTCTTATACAAATTTTGAACTTCAATTGTCTTTTGTGAATTATATTTTGTAACATGGCATGTAATACTTATGAATTTGAATAGTTTTTGTTTTAACTGGAGATAATTTAAGTGGAAATATTTGAGATGATTCTCCCATACCTTATGTGAGTGTTGTTCTTATTTTCAGATAAATGAAGACAAAGATAATGAAGACAAATCAGGAGGATGACATTGACAACGGTGATGTTGATTATGAAATGAAAATTCAAGATGAAGATTACTTATTAGGCTTTTTTTTCTTTACGTTTTTGTCAACTTTAATATTAAGTTTAGGGATATATAAATACGTACTTCATCGTAGTACATGAATTTAAATAATATTGCATATTTACCTTGTTTTACAATTGTTTAGACTTTAGTAATTTTTTATATTTTAGTAGTGATACTTTTTAATGAATGTAGTGAATTAAGTTATTACAAATAATAATAATAATAATATAATTAAATTATTATTATTAAATTATTAAATAATCAATATAATTATTAAATCATAATTTAATAAAATAATAATAAATATTTTTATTATTATTAAATATTTTTTAAAAAATATCTCAAGTGTTAACATATGTGTTACATAATTATCGTGTAAAAGTGTTACATGTTATGGTAAAAGTGATAAAATTATTATGTAATTAATGTTACATTATATTCAAAAAGTGCAAGCAAAATAATATAGTCAATGTTACATTATATTTAAAAGTATTACCAAAATAATATAGTTAGTGTTACATTATATTTAAAAGTGTTAGGAAAACAATGTAATTAATGTTATGTTATATTTAAAAGCGTTAACAAAATAATGTTTATAATGCTACATTTATTTATGAGGTGTTATCATAAGAAAAAAAAGTGTAACATTAGACTTTAGATAACAGGGGCAACAGCGACACCGAAAAAATTATTTATGATCTATAATAACAGTTTTTAATTGTTAAGTAATATTTTTGGGGTGTTATGTAATGTCAGTTATCTTGTAGTGACAGTAGAGTCGGTCGGTTGGTCGATTAGGTGGTCGGTTAATAGTTTCAACATCTACCGACCCGCATATCATTGATCGATCGCTCTGTAAACTTGATAATAAGATTAATTTTTAACGCGTTTATTTTCCAAAGGTCCCCCTTTGCTATTTCTTGATAAGTTGGGTAGAAGTTCAACAGTAAGATCGGTCGGTTGATAGATTAGGTGGTCAGTTAATACTTTCAATGTCTACCGACCCACATATCATCGACCGATTGCATAGTAAATATAATAATGAGATTACTTTTTATCACGTCTATTTTTCAAAGGTCTTACTTTACTATTTCTAGATCAGTCGGGTAGGAGTTTTATAGTAGGGTTAGTCGGTTGGTCGGTCTGGTGGTCGGATAACAGTTCCAATATCTACCGACCCACATACCATCGACCGATTACCCTGTAAACTTGATAACGAGATTACTTTTTATCGCGTCCATTTTTTAAAGGTCCACCTTTGCTATTTCTAGATCAGTCGAATAGGAGTTCTACAGTGGGGTTGGTTGGTTAACGAGATTACTTTTTATCGCGTCAATTTTCCAAAGGTCCCCCTTTACTGTATCCAGATCAGTCGGGTTGGAGTTCCACAGTAAAGTCAGTCGGTTGGTAGGTCAGGTGGTCGTTTAATAGTTCCAACAATCATGGACCCATATATCATCGACCGATCGCCCTATATACTTGATAATGAGTAATTTTTAACGCGTCTATTTTCCAAAGGTCTCTATTTGCTATTTCTAGATCAGTTAAGTAGGAGTTCGACAATACGATCGGTCGGTTGGTCAGTCAGGTGGCCGGTTAATAGTTCCAACGTCTACCAACCCGCATATCATCGATCGATCGCTCTGTATACTTGATAATGAGATTAATTTTTAACGCGTTTATTTTCCAAAGGTCCCCCTTTGCTATTTCTAGATAAGTCGGGTAGGAGTTCAACAGTAGGATCGGTGGGTTGATAGATCAGTTGGTCAGTTAATACTTCCAATGTCTACCGACCCATATATCATCGACCGATTGCATAGTATACATGATAATGAGATTACTTTTTATCACGTCTATTTTTCAAAGGTCTTACTTTACTATTTCTAGATCAGTCGAGTAGGAGTTTTATAGTAGGGTTGGTCGGTTGGTCGGTCTAGTGGTCGGTTAATAGTTTTAATTGTTGGCGCTTGGATCATTTGGTTAACATGACCCGTTAGGGATCCATACGTTTCTAATATCAGCGGAAGCAATAAATCATAGAAACAATTACCGTTCACCAGGGTATATAGAAGATGAAGGATTCTCGCTGGCAGACTGTGTAGTCCCACGAGAATGGCCATAACTTCCTCGTCTGATGTCGGAATTGAATGATCTTTGTGCTCAGACGATCCTTTCTTCAACGACTTTGCGCAGTATATTGATCATCAAATTCTGAGAACTGTACGATTTTATATAAATTTCAAAAAGTGGCGGACAGCAGCAGCAAACTACCTTCTGATCTTCTGCCGTATGTCCCAAGTCCGATCTCTACGTCGTGTGGGCGACGATCTACGAGACCTCCTCAATCTGCTCTCAACCCTCATCACACGTGAATAATGAATTAGATTAGGGTTCCAGATAAGTTGAGGTGACTTATATACATGGGCTACAGTAGGGACCAGGAGGAGAAATTGGGTTGGGCCTCCATTGGGCTTAAGTATCCAAGCTTAGCCCAAAGCTTATAATTAAGTCCAATAATAATAATATATTCCACTAAAATATTATTACTGCACTGCCTTTCCAATCCCAAAATTACGTTTTGGGCTCCTTCTTATTATGAGCCCGTTAGTGTCTCCATGTTTAAGATATACAATGTCCATTAATTAATTTAAGTTACTGACAACTCGATTAATTAATATCTCATCCAAGAGTAGTACCACTCAATCTCATTATCATGCCGTAATAAATTCCACCTGCAGGATTTACATGATAATCCTTATGAGCTCCTCAAGGGGACATCATCAACCTATGACGGACACGGATTCCTTCTACAATCAACAGCACACCATAGAGACAGCACTACTTCCCAACTCATCGAGTTTGTTGATTTAATAACATGTAAATCTCACCCATTGATGAATCAAAGAAATACATACTGCCCTACTTGTCGAGGTTATTGTATAGGGATTAAGAGCACGAACTTCCATAATAACTGAGATTAAGTTCTCCTATAAGTCAGTATAAGTCGAACGATCTCAAGCGGTCCTGCTCAATACACACAAGTGCAATAATGTGATTCTATAGCCAAGACAAGCTAATACCAAACCACACTACAACCATCCCGATAGAGAGTCTCCGTTTATCTCGGTTGTGAGCATCTATTTATACTTTATAAGGAAACTGATAATATGATCTTCCGCGTGTTGTCGCACAACATATTATCTACAGTATAAAGTAAGTGGACTATTGCATCGAACATATAAATAAATTATAAGATGCAATCATTTGATCATATGATTCTCATTTCAAATTAATTGTTATAACATTGTTCATACAAAAAGTTAGACTTTTAGTATACAATCCAACAATCTCCCACTTATACTAAAAGACTATGCTGTCATGTCTTCTGCCATACATCTGATTTCCACTCCCACTACACGACCATCAAAAGCTCTCGCCTTAAGGTCCTTGCAAATGGATTTACTAGGTTATCATCCGATGCAATCTAGGTGACAACAATCTTTCCCTCACCATACGATTTCTCGTAACAGGTGGTACTCGCGCTCTATGTGTTTAATTTCCTTATGAACTTGTGATTCCTTCAAGTTTGCAACTGCACCAATATCATCAATACAAATTGTGATAACCTTGGGCAAACTTAGAATTACACCAAAGTCCATCATGAAGTTTCTAGAGTCATACAGATACTTTGGCTGCCTCATGGCTCCAATTTATCATCTTTCCATGATAGAATCCGGAGTCTGAAATATATTTCTATATAACACTCCTCCACATTATGACTCTACTTCCTAAAATTAAACGCATAACCTTTGAGGTGGATTTACTGTCGTCCCTATCTGATTTGAAAAATTTGAATCTATGTAACCCATAAGAATCAGTGAATCTGTTCGGTAAGCCCACATATAGTTTCTAGTCCTTTTCAGGTACATAAGTATATGTCTTACCACAGTTCATCATTCTTGTTTCGGATTATGTTGATACCCACTGTTCATGCCATCGGCAAAACATATATTCAATCTCGTGCATAGCATTCCTTAGATTAAGCTTCCTCATTTGCCGAAGCATAAGGAACCGCTTTCATCTTCTTTATCTACTTTTATGTCACAAGACACATTCACTTAGATAAATTCACATGCTAAACGAGTAAGGATCGTATCATTATATGAAACTTGAGATAAGCATAACATCCTTTCTCGTGATCCGTATTACCGTGATCAAAAGGATATTTTTGCTCTTCTTAAGTCCTTCATCTCATACCGCTTTATCAACCATACCCATACGCCCGACAATACTCTTTCATTATCTTCAATGAGCAAGATACTATCTACGTATAGTACAAGAAATACCACCACGTTTCCATCACTCTTTTTAATACACAAGACCCATCCGATCATTGATTAGATCCATGTCACTGGATTACCTCATCAAAACGGATGTTTCATGAACTTGAAGCTTGCTTTAGTCCATGAATGGACAATTTTAAACTTACTATCACAATGCTCTTAGCTCTTTGCAATGAATCACTCTGGTTGCTTCACATAGATGTTTCCCTTAAGACTTCCAATCAGGAAAGTTATCTCGACATCTATTTGTTATCCCTCATATTTCATATGAGTAGCAACAAATAAAAGAGTTCAAATCAACTTAGGCATAGCTACCGGCGAACAGGTTTTCTCATAATCGAACCCTTTCTTTCTGAGTATACCTTTTTGCAACAAGCTTGCTTCCATGGTTTTCACCTTATTCTATGATCCTCTTTTATTCTTGCATGCCCGCTTCCAATGGCTTTTACGCCATTTAGCGGTTCAACAAGCATCCAGACCTAATTTAAAATCCATCGATTCTATTTTAATATTCGTTGCACTTTGCTAGGATTTGGCATTTCTAACTTATAGTGCTTCGTCGTATCTGTGGGTCCATTTCATGTTTGCTAGGGACCAAGTCTCACGACTCTCCCAAAACATGTATCAAACAGGTTATCGAACATCCCTCTCACTACGACATGGCATTACATGCAATTATGTATCAGACGTGACATGCGTTGCAGTTTACCTTGTGGTATATCCTCTTGCACAATTGGTACTAATACTTTGTGTTTTTCCCTCTCACTTCCTTTAGAATAATTTATACATGGGTTTATGATTTAATACATAGTCTTTTTCCAAAAATCTAGTGTTTGTGTTAACAATCACCCTTCGATCTTTTGGACTAAATAAATCACCCTTCATTTTTCTAGGATATCCCACAAACAGACAAACATTCATACGAATTACTGTTTCTAGGGCATACCCATAAAATGAATTTAGTAATTCCAAATAATTCATCATCCATCTAATCATTTCCATAAGAGTGCTACACCTTCTATCCACCACAACATTCAGCTGGGGTATACCCAGTTTAAACAATTTGAGATTTAATCTCAACCTCTGATTAATAGCTCCTAATTATCCTAAGAGGTTCTCGCCATACGATTAATCCGTAATGACTTGATATATCTTCCATGACGCTTCACTGTACCAGCCTTGCAATTCTTGAATTAATCAAAGAACTTAGACATGCAGTGCATCAAATAAATATATCGGTATCTAGAATAATCATCGATTGATAAATATTCATAACCACCTCTCGTCCAAATAATCTTAGGATCGCTTAAATCAGAATGAACTAATTCCAGCATATATGTCTTTGGCTCTACTCCCTATTACCTTGAAAAGCAATTAATCATTTTTACTTCCAAGTAAGACTCGCAAGTCCGATAGTTTTCACTTCAGATAAACCTTACGGTCCATCTGCTATCAACTTTTGAATCCTACTCAAGTAAAATGATCAAGTCTTAGATGCCAAATGCATGTTTAGTTCATCTCCGAAGGTTACTTTCTCTTACTAAGATCAGAAGATGCATTATTAATTACTATTTGTTGCATCTGTGGAATATACATGATTTAAGAGTATACAAATTGTCCATCAACGTACCATAACAGATTACAACTCTATCCTTCATAATGACCATGTCATTTAAATGAAATTGAGTATCCATCTATTAATGCATAGAAACAGAAATCAAATTCTTTCTATGAAAACGTACGTAAAGATAATTTCACAAAATCAAACGTCTACTCATATCATTAGATAAATAAATAACTCCCACTACAATAGCCACCACTCTTGTAGTTTTACCCATGTCTATAATAATCTTATCCTCACTTAGTAATAAAAATTCAGTGATTCCAGTATCTACACACTTCGTGTCAGTAGATGCCATCACTAATCATGTTTAAACAACTAGCAAGTAAGATTCTATCCTTGTTCACTCCTTTTATGAAATTGGATTTCTTTTACCACATGTTTTGTCAGAAGTTTCCTACCATATACAACCTCTTGTAATTCAGGAGAAACTTACTCAAAACATCTAGGCAATTATGAAGAATAAAATTGACTTAGGTTTCCCCTTCAACTTCTATTCCATGTAGTTCCGATTCATTCATCAAATTTAATCATGACCTACCGTCTTTTAAATTACTCAAGTATCCGAAGAGTGACATGAGACCATCATATTTCTATGAACCTCTCATCTTTTCACTAGAGACTTTAATAGACATCATGAGACATCCTTTGTGAGAACACACATGTATTTTCTTATGCAGTAAAATTCAAAACCAAGATTCTTTTCTAATCATCTAATTTGGACAAGTAAATATAATTTCTTTTAGTCAACCATAAGTGAAATAAAACTATTTGAAATTCAGAGAATCATAAAAAAATACACCGATCAAATCTTCGAATTTATCCATTTATATTGATTCCCTCAAAATAATATAAAATATAAATTCACCGACATCTCAAGCACCGTGAGTTTGCAAGCCACGATAGTGTGGACGTTTACAAACCCGAACATTTACAAGAGAAGGTTTTACCCATTAAGTTCATTTGTCAACCTAACTTTATGACAAAATAATTAATAGTCGGTTCCTCTTTAGCCATGCAAATAAAAGCAGTGATTCCGATGGGGAGGATACTTATTATTTACACCTAAGTGTACACCATTATTTGACCCCAAGTCCATTGCACGAGCTTATGTGCCTTACAGATGGAGAAGTACACACGCACTTGGATAACTTCCTACAGTCATCAATTATAAGTCTGTACAGTGATCCGCACATGAACTCATCCGATAGGGAGGAAGGTCTATGCCAACACGCAAGTAAATGTGCATCACATTACAAATATAATTTTAAAGAAGCCTGTTCCAGCAATATCCATGAATAAACTCATCCGATGGGGAGGAAGGCTCTAATGCCGACGCGCAAGTTTATTCACATTGCTAACAAACCAATAATGGAGTCCGCGGGAATTAATTACCAATCCCCTCTCCCACTTAGTTATTTAAAACCGAGGGTTTTTACATGCATATAATATTCAAAAATTAAATACGCAACCTAGCATGCTCCTATTACGACACATAAGGCAGTAAATCACAGAAAGCATGCATACATATATAACAATAATCAATTAATAAATCAATTATAACAGTTATATAACAGTAAATTCGATTGTTCGCCACCAATCACGAATGCGGACAACTGCGATGGGGATTGACCTCCCCGCAGCCTGCTCCACCACTCCGGCACCCTGCCCGATCATATTGTGAAGACTCACGCGGAACCTGATGCAGACCAGTCGAACTTGATGCAGACCAATCGAACCTGATGCAAATCCGCTCAAACCTGGTGCAGAGTCGATCTAACCTTATGCAGACCAATCGAACCTGATGTGAATCCGCTCGAACCTAGTGCATCATCGATCGAACTTGATGCAGACCGATCGAACCTGATGCAAATCTGCTCGAACCTGGTGCATCATCGATCGAACCTGATGCAGGTCCGCTCGAACCTGGTGCAGAGTCGATCGAACCTGATGCAGACCAATTGAACCTGATGTGAATCCACTCGAACCTGGTGAATCATCGATCGAACCTGATGCAGACCGCTCGAACCTGATGCAGACCGCTCGAACCTGGTGCAGCATCGATCGAACCTGATGCAGACCAATCGAACCTGATGTAAATTTGCTCGAACCTGGTGCAGCATCGATCGAACCTGATGCAGACCGCTCGAACCTGATGCAGACCGCTCGAATCTGGTGCAGCATCGATCGAACTTGATGCAGACCAATCGAACCTGATGCAAATCCGCTCAAACCTGGTGCAGCATCGATCGAACCTGATGTAGTCCAATCGAACCTGATGCAAATTCGCTCGAACCTAGTGTAGCATCAATCGAACCTGATGCAAATCCGGTCGAACTGTCGCTCGTCCAAGGGCCTACTTGCACGGAACCAAGTTCAGACCAACGCGCAACACCAAACTACACCAACTGTCGTTCAGGGTTCGCAACTGTAGAAACCTGAGAATCCAATCTTCACCGTTCAGAATCTACTTCTGTGAGTCCTGAACATCTTGTCCAAATTACAGGTCGATCCAACGGTTAGATTATGAGAAACAGCTCTTTTTCCTCGACTGCGCAGAACAGAATCGCCCAAAAACCTGCTTCTGTTTTCGGCGTATTACCGACAACATAAAGCTCCAAATACGATCGGCACCGTTCAGAATGTACATCCACAAAATCCAAACATGCTGACCAAAATTCAGCTTGATCCGATGGTTAAAACTCCGGTTATTGCCTCTGCAATATCACTGCGCTGGTTTTTCTCTCAATTTCTTCCTTCCATGTGAAATTGACGAACAGTTTTCGTCGAATCCTCTCACACACAACCATCGACGAACAGATATGATATAGGGTATATTTCACATAGGGATATTCATGGTTTAGCAGTAAAACCAAAACCCTAAACATGTAATCCTAATTTAAAAAAACTAACCACATAAACCTTAGCCTAACGTGTCACGCTTCACCACGAAACCGAAGCTCTGACACCAATTGTTGGCGCTTGGATCATTTAGTTAATATGACCCATTAGGGATCCATACGTTTCTAATATCAGCGGAAGCAATAAATCATAAAAACGATTACCGTTCACCAGGGTATATAGAAGATGAAGGATTCTCGCTGGCAGACTGTGCAGTCCCACGAGAATGGCCATAACTTCCTCGTCTGATGTCAGAATTGAATGATCTTTGTGCTCAGACGATCCTTTCTTCAACGACTTTGCGTCAGTATATTGAACAACAAATTCTGAGTACTGTACGATTTTATATAAATTTCGCAAGGTGGCAGACAGCAGCAACAAACTACCTTCTGATCTTCTGCCGTATGTCCCAAGTCCGATCTCGACATCGTGTGGGCGACGATCTACGAGACCTCCTCAATCTGCTCTCAACCCTCATCACAAGTGAATAATGAATTAGATTAGGGTCCAGATAAGCTGAGGTGACTTATATACATGGGCTACAGTAGGGACCAGGAGGAGAAATTGGGTTGGGCCTCCATTGGGCTTAAGTATCCAAGCTTAGCCCAAAGCTTATACTTAAGTCCAATAATAATAATATATTCCACTAAAATATTATTACTGCACTGCCTTTCCAATTCCAAAATTACGTTTTGGGCTCCTTCTTATTATGAGCCCGTTAGTCTCCCCATATTTAAGATATACAATGTCCATTAATTAATTTAAGTTACTGACAATTCAATTAATTAATATCTCATCCAAGAGTAGTACCACTCAACCTCATTATCATGCCGGAATAAATTCCACCTGCAGGATTTACATGATAATCCTTATGAGCTCCTCAAGGGGACATCATCAACCTATGACGGACACGGATTCCTTCTACAATCAACAGCACACCATAGAGACAGCACTACTTCCCAACTCATCGAGTTTGTTGATTTAATAACATGTAAATCTCACCCATTGATGAATCAAAGAAATACATACTGCCCTACGTGTCGAGATTATTGTATAGGGATTAAGAGCACGAACTTCCATAATAACTGAGATCAAGTTCTCCTATAAGTCAGTATAAGTCAAACGATCTCAAGCGGTCCTGCTCAATACACACAAGTGCACTAATGTGATTCTATTGCCAAGACAAGCTAATACCAAACCACACTACAACCACCCTGATAGAGAGTCTCCGTCTATCTCGGTTGTGAGCATCTATTTATACTTTATAAGGAAACTGATAATATGATCTTCCGCATGTTGTCGCACAACATATTATCTACAGTATAAAGTAAGTGGACTATTGCATCGAACATATAAATAAATTATAAGATGCAATCATTTGATCATATGATTCTCATTTCAAATTAATTGTTATAACATTGTTCATACAAAAAGCTAGATTTTTAGTATACAATCCAACATCAATATCTACCGACCCACATACCATCGACCGATTACCCTGTAAACTTGATAATGAGATTACTTTTTATCGCATTCATTTTTTAAAGGTCCACCTTTGCTATTTCTAGATCAGTCGAATAGGAGTTCTACAGTGGGGTTGGTTGGTTAACGAGATTACTTTTTATCGCGTCAATTTTCCAAAGGTCCCCTTTACTGTATCCAGATCAGTCGGGTTAGAGTTCCACAGTAAGGTCAGTCGGTTGGTAGGTCAGGTGGTCGTTTAATAGTTTCAACAACCATCGACCTATATATCATTGACCGATCGCCCTATATACTTGATAATGAGTAATTTTTAATGCGTCTATTTTCCAAAGGTCTCCATTTGCTATTTCTAGATTAGTCGAGTAGGAGTTCGATAATACGATCGGTCGGTTGGTCAGTTAGGTGGTCGGTTATTAGTTCCAACCTCTACTGATCCGCATATCATCGACCGATCACCCTGTAAATATGATAATGGGATTTATTTTTAACGCGTCTATTTTTCAAAGGACTCCATTTGCTATTTCTAGATTAGTCGAGTAGGAGTTCGATAATACGATCTGTCGGTTGGTCAGTTAGGTGGTCGGTTATTAGTTCCAACCTCTACTGACCCGCATATCATCGACCGATCACCCTGTAAATATGATAATGGGATTTATTTTTAACGCGTCTATTTTTCAAAGGACTCCCTCTATATATCTAGATCAGTCAGGTAGCAATTTTACAGTAGGGTTTTCAATTTGTCCGTCAGTTGGTCGGTTAATAATTCTAATGTCTATCGACCCACATATCATAGATCGATCATCTTGTAAACTTGATAATGAGATTATATTTTATCGCGTCTATTTTTCTAAGGTCTCCCTTTTCTATTTCTAGATCAGTTAGGTAGGAGTTCTACAGCTTATCCAAAGGTCCCCTATTGATATTTCTAGATCAGTTGGGTAGGAGTTCTAAAGTAGATTAGTCGGGTAGGAATTCCACAGTAAGGTAAGTTGGTTGGTCTGTCAGGTGGTCGGTTAATAGTTCTGACGTCTATCATCCCCTATATCATAGATCGATCGCCCAATATACTTGTTAATGAGATTAACTTTTAACGCGTCTATTTTTCAAAGGTCTCTGTTTGCTATTTCTAGATCAGTCGAGTACGAGTTCCAAAGTACAGTCGGTCATTTGGTCTGTGAGGTGGTCGGTTAAAAGTTCCAACATTTACCGACCTTCGTATCATCAACCGATCACCCAGTAACGTAATAATTAGATTAATTTTTAATGTGTCTATTTTTTAAAGGTCTCCCTCTACTATTTCTAGATCAGTTGGGTGGAAATTCTATAGTAGAATTAGTCGGTTGGCCGGTCTAGTTGTTGATCAGTAGTTCCAATGTCTATCATCCCACATATTATCGATCGATCGCCCTATATTTTTGATAATGAGATTACATTTTATCGCGTCTATTTTTCAAAGGTCTCCCTTTACTATTTCTAGATCAGTCAGGTAGAAGTTCTATAGTTTTTCCAAAGGTTTTCCATTAATATTTCTAGATCAGTAGGGTAGGAGTTCCACAATAGGGTGGGTCGGTTGGTCAATTTTGTGGTCGTTTAATAGTTCCATACCGACCCAAATATCTTTCACCGATCATCTCATATACTTGATAGTGAGATTACTTTTTATCACATCAATTTTTCAAAGGTCCCCCTTTGCTATTTTTCGATAAGTCGAGTAGGAGTTCTACAGTAGTGTTGTTCGGTTGGTTGATCTGGTGGTCGGTTAATAGTTCTAATGTCTACCGACCAACATATCATCGATCGATCTCCCTGTAAACCTGATAATGAGATTACTTTTTATCGCGTCTATTTTTCAAAGGTCCCCTTTGCTATTTCTAGATCAGTTGGGTAGGAGTTCTAGAGTAGGGTTGGTCGGTCTGGTGGTCGGTTAACAGTTCTAATATCTACTGACTCACATATCATTGACCGATTGCCCTATATACTTGATAATGATATTATTTTTAAACGCATCTATTTTCAAATAGTCTACCTTTAAAATTTCTAGATCAGTCAGGTAGGAGTTCCACAGTTCGGTCGGTTGCTTGGTCAGTTAGGTGGTCGGTTAATAGTACCAACCTCTACCGATCCACATATCATCGACCGATCACCTTGTAAATGTGATAATGATATTAATATTTAACGCGTTTATTTTCCAAAGGTCTATATTTGCTATTTCTAGATCAGTCGAGTTGGAGTTCCAAAGTATGGCTGGTCTGTTGGTCATTGAGGTGGTCGGTTAAAAGTTCCAACCTTTATCGACCTGCGTATCATCGACTAATCGCCCTGTAATGTAATAATGAGATTACTTTTTAACATATATATTTTCTAACGGTCTCACTTTACCATTTTTAGATCAGTTGGGTGGCAATTCTACAGTAGAAGAATTGCTCAGTTGGTCGGTTTAATGGTCGGTTAGTAGTTTCAATGTCTACCATCCTACATATCATCGACCGATCGCCCTATATTCTTGATAATGAGATTACATTTTATCGCGTATATTTTTAAAAGGTCTCCCTTTGCTATTTCTAGATCAGTCGGGTAGGAGTTCCACAATAGGGATGGTCCGTTGGTCGGTCTGGTGGTTGTTTAATAGTTCCAATGTCTATCGACCCACATATCTTCGACCGATCGCCTAGTAAACTTGATAGTGAGATTACTTTTTATCAAGTCTATTTTTCAAAGGTCACCCTTTGTTATTTCTCGATCAGTCGGGTAAGAGTTCTACAGTAGTGTTGTTCGGTTGGTCGATCTAGTGGTCGCTTAATAGTTCCAATGTCTACCGACCAACATATCATCGACCGATCTTCCTGTAAACTTGATAATGAGATTACTTTTTATCGCATCTATTTTCCAAAGATCTCCCTTTGCTATTTCAAGATAAGTCGGGAAGGGGTTCTAGAGTAGGGTTGGTCGGTCTGGTAGTCGGTTAATAGTTCTAATGTCTATCGACTTAAATATCATCGATTGATCGCCCAGTAAACTTGATAATAAGTTTACTTTTTTCACGTCTATTTTTCAAATGTCCTCCTTTGTTATTTCTAGGTCAGTCGAATAAGAGTTCTACTTTTATGTTGGTCGATTAATAGTTCCAATGTCTATCGACCCATATTTTATCGACAGATCGCCCTGTAAACTTGATAATCAGATTACTTTTTATCGCGTTTATTTTTCAAAGATCCTCCTTTATTATTTCTAGATCAGTCGAATAGGAGTTCTACAATATAGTTGGTCGGTTAATGAGATTACTTTTTATCGCATCTATTTTCCAAAGGTCCCCCTTTGCTGTTTGTAGATTAGTCGGGTAGGAGTATAGATAATGTAGGAATTGTTGTTTTATTGTATAAAGATGTACAGTATATATAGATACATTTTGATACAGTTACAAAATCATAACTGATACATTCATTAATTTGAAAAGATAATTATGCATGATTTACGCCCCATGATTAGCTAATCATCCTTAATACGCCCCCGCAAAATCGAAGTTCCATCTGCAACGGAGATTTTGGACCGCATGTCTTGAAATCTCAATCGAGGTAGTGGCTTAGTAAGAAGATCAGCTAACTGATCTAAAGTGTTGACGTAGTTGACAACTATACAACCCTTAGAACTTAGATCTCGAACAAAATGCAGATCAAGAGCAATATGCTTCATCCGAGAGTGTTGTACTGGATTCAATGCTAGACGAGTAGCACCCATATTGTCACAAAGAACCTTTGGAGGCAAGTGAAGAGGAATGTGAAGCTCATTAAATAAATGGCGTAACCAGCAAACTTTTGAAGCTGTAGCAGCAAGAGCGCGATACTCTGCCTCAGTTGAGGAACGTGCAACCCCAGTTTCTTTCCTTGAGCGCCAAGAGATTGGATTTTGACCAAGAAAAATAATATAAGCAGAAGTAGACTTGCCATCTGATAGATCTCCTCCAAAATCAGCGTCTGAGTATGCAGTGATGGATAAAGATGAAACACATCGGAGAAGGAGACCGTGATGAAGTGATCCCTTTAGATACCGAAACAAGTTTTTAACAGCTTGCCAATGTGAAGCAGTGGGACTTGACATGTGTTGGGCAAGTTTGTTTACTGAGAAAGCAATATCCGGTCTAGTGATAGTCAAGTATTGAAGACCCCCGATTGCACTACGATACGCAGTCGGATCAACGACACCAGTTGCAGAAGAAGGTTTTGAGGACATAGGTGTGGAAATAGGTTTCACACCATCCATATTGTGGTTCCGCAATAAATCCACTGTGTATTTGTGCTGTGAAAGGAATAATCCTTCTTTGCATCTCGCAACTTCAATACCGAGAAAATAAGATAGGTGACCAAGATCCTTTACAGCAAATGTAGTCTTGAGATGTTGTGTGAGAGCCATAATCTGACTATCAGATGATCCTATAATAACAATATCATCGACGTACACTAGAGCATAGAGACGAAGAGAATCCTTATGTAAGATGAAGAGTGAAGTGTCAGCTCGAGATTACACAAAACCGAAAGAGATTAAGGCAGAGCTCAAGGCATTGTACCAAGCTCGTGGTGCTTAACGAAGACCATATAAACTACGACGAAGTAGGCAAACATGAGATGGTGTTGATGAATCACGAAACCCCGGAGGTTGGGTCATATACACCGGCACATCTAATTTACCATGTAAGAAAGCATTACTCACATCAAGTTGTCGGAGAGACCAGCTGAATTGAGTCGCCAAAGAAAGTACAGTCCGAATAGTTGCGGGTTTGACAACAGGACTGAATGTCTCACGAAAGTCTATGCCGGGACGCTGGTGAAAGCCCTTTGCAATGAGACGTGCTTTATATTTGTCGACAGACACATCTGGTTTGCGTTTGACACGAAAAACCCATTTGCAGCCGATGACGTTTGCATTGGATGGAGGTGGAACCAAATCCCACGTACCATGGCGTTGAAGTGCTGTAAACTCTTCAGCCATGGCAGCACGCCAAAGTGGATGTGCTATAGCCTGGTGTACTGTGGAAGGCTCGACATCATCAGGAAGTGGATGTTTGGTTGTGGAGAATATTTGTCTTGGTTTATGAATATTGTTTTGGCTTCTTGTGCGCATGCTGTGTTGTCGTTGTTGCTCAATGGGAAGTGGAGGTGTAGGCACGGGATTTCGGCCTGGTGGCTCAACCTGAGGTGGCTCAACTTGAGGTAGTTCAAGAGCTTGAGGATCTGTGGTGTGATGCTCTTGATTTCCAGTTCGAGTAGGAAGAATTGAGATATCAATATAATTGTCTTGAGGCAATGTAGACAGTGAGGATTGTGATACTGTAGAACCTGGAAATTGAGATTCAATGAAGTGAACATGTCTTGAGACAAAAATCTTCCCGGACTCTGGATCAAGACATTTGTAGGCACTTTGAGAGGTGGAGTAGCCGACAAAGATACATGCCTTTGAAGGCTGTGTGAGTTTGCCTGGAAGATATGGACGGAGCCAAGGGAAGCAGAGACATCCAAAAACCTTGAGCTTGGTGTAGTTGGGTACTCGTCCAAAAAGTAATTGGAAAGGACTTTGATTATTGAGAATTGGTGTTGGCATGCGATTAATCAGATAGACAGCTGTTTGAAGAGCGAATGACCAATACGATTGAGGTAGAGCTGCATGCTGTAACAAAGTTCGACCCACTTCAAGAATATGATGGTTGCGACGCTCAGAAATACCATTTTGTTGAGGCGTGTGTGGTGCTGTAGTAAGCCAAGAAATACCATTCTGGTTTAAATAAGATCTCAATGCAGTGAATTCACCTCCATTGTCTGTGTAAAAGTTTCGTATACACTGTCCAAACTGTTTCTCAACCAAAGTGCGAAACTGAGCAAATATGGATGCAACTTGAGACTTAGCATTTAAAGGAAACAGCCAACAATAACGTGTGAATAAATCCACAAATAACACAAAATATTTTGAGCCATCAAATGAAGTAGTAGATGTTGGCCCCCATACATCAGCAAATAAGTAATGCAGTGGATGTGATGCAGTAAATGAAGAAGTTGAAAAAGGCAGCTGATGTGATTTGCTTAGACGACAAGGTATACAATCTGCACCCGAAGGAGATGATTTATTTAACAAAGGCAAATTATGTTTATTAATAATAAGTGTGCTTGTATTCATAGACGGATGCCCAAGTCGAGCATGCCACTGTAGAGAAGAAACACGAACACCAACAAAAGAAGACTTCAAATCAGAGTTCTTCAAGGGAGATGGAGGAGTGAAATGATAAATTCCGTCACAACAAGAACCTTTAGCTAGAAGCGCCCCCGTGGCCTGATCCTTAACATTGAAGTAATCAGGAAAAAATTCCATAGAAACACAATTTGCCGCAGTAAACTTGCTAACGGATAATAGATTTGTTTTTGCGGATGGAACACAAAGGACGTCAGTTAATAAGAATTTACGAGATGGGAGCTGTAAGTGAGAGTTACCAGTATGGGTGATAGGAAGTGTTGTTCCATCAGCAATCTGAACCTCATCTGTGCCATCATATTCTGAGTGAATGGAAAGGTTATTCAAATCAGCAGTGAGATTGTGAGATGCACCTGTATCCACTAGCCAAGAATTTTGGGAATTATTGGAGTGTGATCCTGCATAATTTGTCAAATAATGTGGTCGACGACAAGTGATTGTTGTATGCCCAATACCGCCACAAAGTTGACATACAATTGACGACCTATTGCCAAAGGTAGAGTTACCAGATTGTTGGCTATTATTACCAAATTGGCGAAAGTTTGAATTATTTGGACCACGAGTGGAGTTCATAGAGCTGTTATTGCCATTGGTAAATCGGGAGCGATTTCCATAGTAGTGGTTTCCACCTCGATTATTACCTGCCTGATTTTTCCGAGAAAAATTGGAACCACCACGATTTCCACCAGCTTGGGCAACGTTAGCGGTGGCCAGGAGGTGTTTATTAGCCTTCTCTTGAGACTTAAGTGAGAGCTCATGTTCAAACAGTAGATCATGAAGCTCCTCAAAGCGAAGAGCAGATTCACGAGTGCGTATGGGACCTACAATATTTGCATATTCAGGCCCCAAGCCATTAATCACAAATAATGTGAGATCGTCGGCAGATACAGGTTCATCGATTAAGGCGAGTTCATCGACCTTAGACTTGACAAAGTGCATGTACTCCGTGATGGAGCGATTATCAATAGAGATTCGATACAACTCACTTTTCAATTGGTTGACACGAGATCGTGATTTTTTTGCAAACAAACGATTAAAAATACCCCAAGCTGCAGCAGATGAGTCAGAAGATGAAACAAGAGGAAGAACTTCAGGAGTTAATGATCCAAAGATCGCAGCCAACAGTAAGTTATCCTGGCGAATCCAGGTGGAGACAGCAGATGCATTGGATCCATCGTTGGTCAATTTGGGGCAAGGGAAGGAGCCATCAATGTAACCCAAAAGATCATGCCTATGAAGGAGAGCAAGAAGGTGAGCACGCCAAGAGGGATAGTTTTTATGTGAAAGCTTGATTGGCAGATGGTGGTGAGCTGTAATGGGAACAATTGTTGGAGTGATAGTGGTTGGGGCATTCTTAGTTGCCATGTTGAACAAAGGAAAAAAAAGAAAAGGAATTTAGGCCTCAGACCGTTCTTGCTCTGATACCATATAGATAATGTAGGAATTGTTGTTTTATTGTATAAAGATGTACAGTACATATAGATACATTTTGATACAGTTACAAAATCATAACTGATACATTCATTAATTTGAAAAGATAATTATGCATGATTTACGCCCCATGATTAGCTAATCATCCTTAATAAGGAGTTCCACAGTAAGGTAAGTTGGTTGGTTGGTTAGGTGGTAGGTTAATAGTTCTGACGTCTGTCGTACCACATATCATTGACTGATCACCCAATATACTTGATAATGAGATTAATTTTTAATGCGTCTATGTTCCAAAGGTCTATGATAGGCTTTTTCTGCGCACTATAATTTAATCCTCAAGTATAAGGATATCAATTGTAGCAGCAAGTACCCAAGTTAAATTATCGATCCCACTGAGACAACTAATTATTTATTTTACTCTTAATTACTAATTAATCAGAATTGAGTAACCAATTTCCAATGTTTGTAGTGAATTAATTATCTAAATTACTAAAAATATAAATAACTAAATTAATTAAAAGGCAATAAATATAAAAGCAAGTTTTTAATCAAGAGATGACAAACAGTTCTAAGGTATCAGGTAGAGACCAATTAATTTGGGTTATTAAACTTACGATTGTTCATTCATGCAGTTTCACTGAAAATACACCACATATCCCTGTTATCCCACCGAATATGATTCGATTCAAAGCTAACAGTCTAATCTGGTTTAAATCCTAAGGTGCGTAAATATTACCAAGCCTTATTCCTAGATACTAATCAAAGCAAGCAACAATACCTCCGGATGGTAAGCCTGACTAACAAGATATTTTCTGGAATTACTACAAGGTTCTATTCACTTCCTACTTGATTGTCTAATTGCATTGTTCCACTAAACTAATCAAGTATTTAATTAACCAGTTCATGAAATCAAAGTGCTTATAGCGGAGCTACTCTAATCTCTAACAGATAGACAATACCAATCATGAACGCACACAAGCTAACACAATAATCCAAGCATTATAGCGGATGTCATGAATATATTATGAAGACGTTACGAAGCAGATTAACATGTCTTAGTAAAATAAGTAAAATCAAAAGCTCAACTGCATAAAATCCCAATCTTTGGTCTAAATCCCCTAATCAATTAAATCAATCCATCAAACCCTAGAACTGTATAGGAAATTAGCCCATGAGATTACAAGCAATCCTCATGGCTAAGCAATTCATAACAATAATCAAAGCAATAGAAAGGAATAGATAAGAATTGTGAAACCCTAGTGTAGGAGCAATCTCACGTTCCTTCTCCGTCTCTTCAATTGCTTGATTCTCCCTCGATTAGCACTTGGAACCCTTGTGGAATTGGATGGATGGTGGAATCAGGTTGTAATCTGATATGGGTATGAAAGGAGTGTGGATTGATGATGGTTTATGGCTGGGCTCTCTCCGATTGACGTCTCGATCTCCCTAATTGTTTCTAAGATGGATGCAGGGCTGTTTTCGCGACCAAAACTGCTTCAGAATCGCGACTTGAGGGTATATATACGCTGCTGCATCGAACAGGTCTCGTCTGGGCCCGATTTTGGGCCGCTCGGCACCTTGCTCGGTCCGAGCTCATGGCCGAGCGGCCCCCAAACCAGCCGAGCAGCATATGGTTGGAATGGGCCCGTCATGTAGGTTCTGAAGCAACCCAACTCGGCTGGAAATTCGCACAAAGTTGGTCCCGCTCGATCCGAGCGGCCTTCCGAGCTGCGGAGACTGCACTGCGTGACTTCACCGTTTTGAGCATAACTTCTTCATACGGACTCCAATTTGAATGATTTTTATACTCACGCGTTCCTATTTTCCTTGGATTTCTATCCATATAAAGAACTCTCAGAAACTCTAACATTTGAATATGTAAAAAGTCATGCAAAGTGGCTGCTCGGTACAGCATGTGCGACGTTAGCACTTTGATCATAACTTTCTCGTTTGGAATCCAATTGGGGTGTTCTTTACGTCAAAACGACCCTCTCTTCTGTGTCTTTCCAACCATATATCATATGATCAATTTGGACTTCTATAAGAATACAGAAATTTGTGCAACATGCACTGTATTTTTCAGCATTCCTTCTCAATTTCACTCCTCATTCCAACTTTGAACATTTGATCATGTTTTACCCTTCAAAACTCAACAAAACACCTTAGTAGCATCTTAATTATGCAAGATATGAAAACCATGCCATTTTATACAAAATCATGGCCACATTCTATCAAAAACGGTGTAATGTGAGACCTAAAATACGTAAAATTCCACTCTCAACAAACCCCCAAACTTACCTGTTGCTCGTCCCGAGGCAACGACATATTAAACCAATAGAGTAATTGAGAGGAATTTCACATCTTCACATCCAAGAAAATATAACAATTCAAAAATCATACTTCAAATACTAAGACAACCATCCATCTAAGAACATACAATTCAAATCAACTACTTCACTTTTTCGGAATGCTCATCCACCATTCTCACGGGTAGTATTTACGCTCATCGCTCAAGTGTGAGATATACACTTCAGGGTAAGTTGTTTACACTCAAAGTCAATTCAAACACACGCGTAACCATAAGATTGACAATCATCTCAACTCTCGACTAGAGGGATAATTTCAACAATAGGATCACAAAGGTCTTGCATTAGGTTGTAATGTTGGCTCTTTGGTAAAGGTAGGGAGTATATGGATAAGGTGACTCAATCACTAGTAGAGAATCAAAGAAGACTTACAGCTTTTCAACGAACAGCTTTACTTTCTTCTTTCTTCTTCATCGCTCTTCAATGCTTCTTGCAATTTGATTCCTCCTTCACTTTTGAACACCACATCCTTACTTGAAATTTTTTTTTTCTTCTTCCCTCTTTTCTTTTTTTTTTTCAAATAAGGGTATCAGTTTCAGGCACTACCCTTTTCATGGGGTACCAGTTTTGGGCACTACCCCTTTATGCAACAATTTAACCACTCTCTTCAACAAATTTCATCACTTCCAACTTATTCTCCTTTTATGTTTCTTCACAAGACACCAAATTGACTCCTTCAACTCTCTACTAGGTAGGAATTTTTTAAAGGCTAGCAAAAGGGATCAATTGGCTAATCACGTAGGCTTCCAACAAATAAGGCTTTTAGGCTCAAAAGGGTTGACTACGGATATTTCATTAGGTAGAAAAATAATATGGCTAGTGACTAATAAAAAACAAAGATGGCCTAAGATCATTTCCTATTGTCTAGTCAAACACGTAGCTTCAAGCAAGATACAAAGCCAAGTTCTAGAATACGTGTGTATGAACGACAGAATAAACTAAATCATGCAACTAGTCATGATTTCAAAAGGCTCAAAATCTCACATGGCTATAGGAATGAACGAGCAAACCTAATCAAGCTACATAGCTAATCATCCTTGCACATAATCAAATTTCAAGTATCTCAATATCCAAGCACAATCTCAAACTGCTTCGCAAACACAATCACACATATAATCAAGTGCCATGAAAAATCAGAAAATCATCCTAGAGAACCATAAATCGACTACACCGACACTAGAATTAACACAAAATAAACAATAAACACCACAAAACACGAAACCTGAAAAATCGTAAAAAATCGAACCCTCAATATTTTCAAATAAATCAAAAATATTAAGAATCCGCAAAAAATCGACTCTCCAAGCAACAACACAATGTAAAAATTCTATTTCGACACTGTAAGACAAGGTATGTACGTTACCCCCCCAAACTTAGATTAAACGAAGTGAGAAACTAAGTTTGCAAAGAAGTATATACCGCAGTCAAGCAAAACCTAATAAAACTCCTACACCAACACAGACATATAAAAGCAATAAAACGGAAGGGACAGCCCCCATCAAGCGCTCATGTTTAACGTCGGAGAGTCACGACGGGATACCTCTTTTCAACTACTGGATCGGAGGATAGTCTTCTCTCATCTTTACTTTCAAGTACTTCCATCCTCTCTTATTTACTTCACCAATCATCTCACCCTTCTTTGTCACTCCAACATGATCCTTTGAATTCTTTTCCTCCCATGATTGGCTTGATTCCTTCTTGTCAATCTTCCATTCTATTGTAGGCTCACCCTGTGTAGCAAAACAGGGAACAAATAAGTTAGGATTTACAACATCAATATAAGAAGAAAAATCGGGAGGTATGTTCGGAGGCTTCAGATATGGATCATCAATCGTTCCTGCAACCAAAAGATTATCAAATATCAAATTAGAGTTAGTAGTAGGAAAAGTAAGAGATACGCCTGTTCCTGCGATCTCCTCTACCACTTCAATGCTTTGGCTCTTTTGCTTCTCTTCCTTAGCAGCAGGCTTCATCTCCTCCTCAATAATGGATTTTTTATTTTGATTCACCATGTCAGCAGTGGTCTTCCTTATCTGTTCATCCCTGGCATCACCTAATGCAAGTAACTTCTCAAGATAATCTATACATGCATCATTAGATAAACCCTCAAACTCTGCATCAGACAAGGTGAAGTCCTCTACTACTTCCACAGACTTGCATTGCTGCTTATCTGTAGGCCACTGCATCTCTTTATTCAAAGAAAAAAAAACGTGTTTAAATAAATCTAAAAAATTAAATATATATATCCTAATTAAATTAGCAATAAAAGAAAAATAAACAATTAAACTGTCCCCGGCAACGGCGCCATAAACTTGATAGGCTTTTTCTGCGCACTATAATTTAATCTTCAAGTATAAGGATATCAATTGTAGCAGCAAGTACCCAAGTTAAATTATCGATCCCACTGAGACAACTAATTATTTATTTTACTCTTAATTACTAATTAATCAGAATTGAGTAACCAATTTCCAATGTTTGTAGTGAATTAATTATCTAAATTACTAAAAATATAAATAACTAAATTAATTAAAAGGCAATAAATATAAAAGCAAGTTTCTAATCAAGAGATGACAAACAGTTCTAAGGTATCAGGTAGAGACTAATTAATTTGGGTTATTAAACTTACGATTGTTCATTCATGCAGTTTCACTGAAAATACACCACATATCCCTGTTATCCCACCGAATATGATTCGATTCAAAGCTAACAGTCTAATCTGGTTTAAATCCTAAGGTGCGTAAATATTACCAAGCCTTATTCCTAGATACTAATCAAAGCAAGCAACAATACCTCCGGATGGTAAGCCTGACTAACAAGATATTTTCTGGAATTACTACAAGGTTCTATTCACTTCCTACTTGATTGTCTAATTGCATTGTTCCACTAAACTAATCAAGTATTTGATTAACCAGTTCATGAAATTAAAGTGCTTATAGCGGAGCTACTCTAATCTCTAACAGATAGACAATACCAATCATGAACGCACACAAGCTAACACAATAATCCAAGCATTATAGCGGATGTCATGAATATATTATGAAGACGTTACGAAGCAGATTAACATGTCTTAGTAAAATAAGTAAAATCAAAAGCTCAACTGCATAAAATCCCAATCTTTGGTCTAAATCCCCTAATCAATTAAATCAATCCATCAAACCCTAGAACTGTATAGGAAATTAGCCCATGAGATTACAAGCAATCCTCATGGCTAAGCAATTCATAACAATAATCAAAGAAATAGAAAGGAATAGATAAGAATTGTGAAACCCTAGTGTAGGAGCAATCTCACGTTCCTTCTCCGTCTCTTCAATTGCTTGATTCTCCCTCGATTAGCACTTGGAACCCTTGTGGAATTGGATGGATGGTGGAATCAGGTTGTAATCTGATATGGGTATGAAAGGAGTGTGGATTGATGATGGTTTATGGCTGGGCTCTCTCCGATTGACGTCTCGATCTCCCTAAATTTTTCTAAGATGGATGCAGGGCTGTTTTCGCGACCAAAACTGCTTCAGAATCGCGACTTGAGGGTATATATACGCTGCTGCATCGAACAGGTCTCGTCTGGGCCCGATTTTGGGCCGCTCGGCACCTTGCTCGGGCCGAGCTCATGGCCGAGCGGCCCCCAAACCAGCCGAGCAGCATATGGTTGGAATGGGCCCGTCATGTAGGTTCTGAAGCAACCCAACTCGGCTGGAAATTCGCACAAAGTTGGTCCCGCTCGATCCGAGCGGTCTCCCGAGCTGCGGAGACTGCACTACGTGACTTCACCGTTTTGAGCATAACTTCTTCATACGGACTCCAATTTGAATGATTTTTACACTCACGCGTTCCTATTTTCCTTGACTTTCTATCCATATAAAGAACTATCAGAAACTCTAACATTTGAATATGTAAAAAGTCATGCAAAGTGGCTTCTCGGTACAGCATGTGCGACGTTAGCACTTTGATCATAACTTTCTCGTTTGGAATCCAATTGGGGTGTTCTTTACGTCAAAACGACCCTCTCTTCTGTGTCTTTCCAACCATATATCATATGATCAATTTTGACTTCTATAAGAATACAGAAATTTGTGCAACATGCACTGTATTTTTCAGCATTCCTTCTCACTTTCACTCCTCATTCCAACTTTGAACATTTGATCATGTTTTACCCTTCAAAACTCAACAAAACACCTTAGTAGCATCTTAATTATGCAAGATATGAAAACCATGCCATTCTATACAAAATCATGGCACATTCTATCAAAAACGGTGTAATGTGAGACCTAAAATACGTTAAATTCCACTCTCAACAGTCTACGTTTGCTATTTTTAGATCAATCGAGTAGGAGTTCCAAAGTACTGCTGGTCAGTTGATCGGTTAGGTGGTCGGTTAAAAGTTCTAACCTTTACCGACCTACATATCATCGAACGAATGCCTTGTAACGTAATAATGAGATTAATTTTTAATGCGTCTATTTTTTAAAGGTATCCCTCTACTATTTCTAGATCAATTGGGTGGCAATTCTACAGTAGAATTGGTCGTTTGGTTGGTCTAGTGGTCGTTTAGTATTACCAATGTCTACTGTCCCACATATCATCGACCGATCGCCCTATATTCTTGATAATGAGATTATATTTTATCGCGTCTATTTTTCAAAGTTCACCCTTTCCTATTTCTAGATCAGTCGGGTAGCAGTTCCACAATAAGGTTGGTCGGTTGGTCGTTCTAGTGGTCGTTTAATAGTTCCAGTGTCTACCGCTCCACATATATTCGATCGATCGCCTTGTATAGTGAGATTACTTTTTATCACGTCTATTTTCCAAAGGTTCCCTTTTACTATTTCTCGATCAATCGGGTAGGAGTTCTACAGTAGTGTTGTTTGGTTGGTCAATCTGGTGGTTGGTTAATAGTTCCAATATCTACCGACTAATATATCATCGATCGATCTCCCTGTAAACTTGATAATATGATTACTTTTTATCCCGTCTATTTTCCAAAGGTCCCCCTTTCCTATTTCTAGATCAGTCGGGTTGGAATTCTAGAGTAGGGTTCGTCGGTTGGTCGGTTGGTCGATCTGGTGGTCGGTTAACAGTTCTAATGTCTACCGACTTACATATCATCGACCGATCACCTTGTAAACTTGATAAAAATATCACTTTTTTTCGTGTCTATTTTTAAAATGTCTTCCTTTGCTGTTTCTAGATATGTCAAATAAGAGTTGTACAGTAGTGTTGGTCGGTTAATAATTTCAACATCTATCGACCCACACATCATCGACCGATCGCCCTATATACTTGATAATGTGATTGTTTTTTAATGCGTCTATTTTCAAAATGTCTGCCTTTATAATTTCTAGATCAGTCGGGTAGGAGTTCCATATTTCGGTCGATCGCTTGATCAGTTAGGTGGTCGGTTAATAGAACCAACCTCCACTGACCCACATATCATCGATCGATCACCTTGTAAACGTGATAATGTGATTAATTTTTAATACGCCTATTTTCCAAAGGTTTCCCTCAACTATTACTAGATCAGTTGGATGGCAATTCTACAGCATGGTTGGTCGTTTAGTAGGTCTGGTGGTCGGTTAATAGTTCTAATTTTTACTGACCCACATATCACCAACCAACCGCCCTATAAACTTGATAATGAGATTATATTTTATCGCATCTATTTTTTAAAGGTCTTCATTTGCTATTTCGAGATAAGTTGGATAGGGGTTCTACAGTTTTTCCAAAGGTCCCCTTTGCTATTTCCAGATCAGTCGAGTAGGAGTTCTATAATAAGGTTGTTCGGTTGGTCGATATGGTTATCGGTTAATAGTTCTAAGGTCTACCGACCCACATGTCATCGGCCGATCGCCTTGTAAATTTGATAATGAGATTACTTTTAATCACGTCTATTTTCTAAAGGTTCTCCTTTACTATTTCTCGATCAGTCAAGTAGGAGTTCTACAGTAGGGTTCGTCGGTTGGTCGATCTGGTGGTCGGTTAATAGTTCCAATATCAACCGACCAACATATCATCGACTGATCGCCCTATAAACTTGGTAATGAGATTACTTTTTATCACCCCTATTTTCCAATGGTCATCTGCTATTTCTAGATCTGTCGGGTAGGAGTTCTATAGTAAGGTTGATCGGTCTGGTGGTTGGTTAAAAGTTCCAATATCTACCGTCCCATATATCATCGACTGATTGCCTTGTAAATAGGATAATGAGATTACTTTTTATCATGCCTATTTTCCAAAGGTCCTCCTTTTCTATTTCTAGATCAGACGGGTAAGAGTTCTATAGTAGGGTTGGTCGGTTGGTAGGTCCGGTGGTCAGTTAACAGTTCTAATGCCTACTGATCCACATATCATTGACCGATTGCCCTGTAAACTTGATAATGATATTACTTTTTATCGCGTCTATTTTCTAAAGGTCTTCCTTTGCTATTTCTAGATCAGTCGAATATGAGTTCTACAGTGGGTTGGTCGGTTAACGAGATTACTTTTTATCAAATCTATTTTCCAAACATCCAACTTTGCTATTTCGAGATCATTCGGGTAGGTGTTCCATAGTAAGGTAAGTCGATTGGTCATTAAGGTGGTTGGTTAATAGTTCCAACGTCTACCGATCCACATATCATCAACCGATCACCATATATACTTGATAATGAGATTAATTTTTAACGTGTGTATTTTTCCAAGGTATCTATTTGCTATTTTTAGATTAGTTGTGTAGGAGTTCCATAGTACGGTCAGTCAGTTAGTCAGTCAGGTGATCAGTTAATAGTTCTAATCTCTACCGACTCGTATATCATCGACCGATCGCCCTGTACACGTGATAATGAGATTTATTATTAACGCGTCTATTTTTCAAAGGTCTCCCTCTGCTCTTTCTGGATCAGTCGGATAACAATTCTATAGTAGGGTTTGTCAGTTTGGTGGTCGTTTACTAGATCTAATGTACCGACCAACATATAATCGACTGATCATTTTGTAAACTTAATAATAAGATTACTTTTTATCACATCTATTTTCCAAAGGTCTTGCTTTGCTATTTCAGAATCAGTCAGGTGGGATATTTATAGTAGGGTTGGTAGGTTGGTCGATCTTGTGGTTGGTTAATAGTTCCAAAGTCTACCGACCCATATTTCATCGACCGATCGCCCTGTAAACTGGATAATGAGATTACTTTTTATTGCCTCTATTTTCCAAAGGTCCTCCTTTACTATTTCTAAATTAGTCGAATAGGTGTTCTATTTTCCAAAGGTCCTTCTTTGTTATTTCTAGATTAGTCGGGTAGGAGTTTCATAGTAAGGTAAGTCTGTTGGTCAATCAGGTGGTCGATCGATAGTTCTGATGTCTGTCATCCCGCATATCATCGACCGATCACCCAATACACTTGATAATGAGATTAATTTTTAACGCGTCTATTTTCTAAAGGTCTCCGTTTGCTATTTCCAGATCAGTTGAGTAGGAGTTCTGTAGTACGGTCGGTCAGTTGGTTGGTTAGGTGGTCAGTTAAAAGTTCCAACCTCTACCAACCCGCATATCATCGACCGATCGCCCTGTAATGTAATAATGAGATTAATATTTAATGCGTCTATTTTCCAAAGGTCTCCTCCCTCTACTATTTCTAGATCAGTTGGGTAGAAATTCTATAATAGAGTTGGTCGGTTCGTCGATCTGGTGGTCGGTTAATAGTTCCAATGTCTACCGACCCACATATCATCGACCGATCGCTTTGTAAATATGATAATGAGATTAATTTTTATCACGTATATTTTCCAAAGGTCCGCCTTTACTATTTCTAGATCAGTCGGGTAGGAGTTCTACGGTAGGGTATGTTGGTTAGTCTGTTTGATGGTCGGTTAACAATTCCAATGCTTACCGACCCACATATCTTTGATCGATCGCCCTGTAAACTTGATAATGAGATTACTTTTTATCGCGTCTACAGTACTGTTGGTCGGTTAACGAGATTACTATTTATCGCATCTATTTTCTAAATGTCCCCCTTTGCTTTTTCTAGATCAGTCGGGTAGGAATTCCATAATAAGGTCAGTCGGTTGGTCAGTCACGTGGTCGGTTTATAGTTCCAATGATTACCAACCCACATATCATCGATCGATTGCCCTATATACTTAGTAATGAGATTATTTTTTAACGCGTCTATTTTTCAAAGGTCTCCCTTTACTATTTTTAGATCAGTCAGGTAGGAGTTCCATTGTACGGTCAGTCGGTTGGTCAGTTTGGTGGTTAGTTAATAGTTCCAACCAAGGACGAAAATATCCCGATATATCCATGATATATCCATTTTTTGAGAGTATCGATATCGATATAGGGAAAATGGATATATCTTTTCTGATATCAAGGATATATCGGCAAATATCGAGAAGTATCGATAACAATATCGGTATTGAATTGCCACAGTTCAAATTTTCCCAGATATCGAGATATATCGAGGAAATATTGAAAATATCGAAAAATTATCTATAATTTTAAAAAAATAAAATATTTTTTTGTTTTACTAACCAAATATTTTTTTGTTACTAATATGTTTAATTTAAAAAAAAATAAAAATAAAGCAATACTTACGTGAAATTATCTCATGGTGTTATTGTTTTACTTTTGATTAATTAATTATCACTTTTTAGTAAAATAATTATCACTTTTCATTAACATTATTATAACTAAGTAAATTAAGAGGGTTCAATCATTGTTCAATCAAGCCTCAAGAACACAGTTGTTGGATTAGCCCACTCTATCCAATTCATAGTCAAAAAATTGGACAAGATAGAATGACGTACTACTGGTACATTCAGAACTATGTTCAGAATTTCTCTAATTTGGTAAGCTGATACTAATATTATTTAGATCCAGACGGCATGACATGTTTTACATTTGATTCTCATAGATCATCATTTTGGTATTAGTTATTGAGTATTAAACAATAAATAGTAATTATTGTATGACTCCAAACTATTTAAATATGTTATTGATTTGCTTATCATGTGTTATGTGTTTTATTGAGATTTTAAAGTGTATTTATCTATAAAAATTAGTTATAATATATTGAAAAGTTAATAACTTAATTTTTTTCTATTTTTCTTCAAAATTTTGTGATTTTTTAAATTTTTACAGATACCAATACCGATGATCGATATATCCATCGATATATCTGTAAATCTGAGGTATCGATATTTTAACTGATATTGATATTTTCATCCTTGGTTCCAACCTCTAACTGTTAGTGTTCGATCATTTGGTTAACGTGACCCGTTAGAGTTCCACACGTTTCTAACAGTCAGCGTAAGCAAGAAACAAGAAACGTATTACCTTTCACCAGGGTATGTTGGAGAAGATGAATTCTCGCCACTAGCTTGCGCAGCCTCACCGTTTTGGGTATAACTCTCTTATCCGATATCGGATTTGAGTGATCTACATGCCAAAACGATCCCCTCTTCCGTGACTTTCCATCAGTATATCACACATGCTGTTCTGATATCTATAAAATTTTATAAAATTCATAAAATGTGGCAGACAGCAGGAGCAAACAACCTTACAGTCTTCTGCTGTGTTCCCAAGTTCAATCTCGACGTCGTGTGGGCGACGATCCTCAAGATCTTCTCAATCTACTGTTCTTTAACCCCATTAATATTGTTAGGCATGAATTATCAATAGATTAGGGTTTTCGGACAGCTGAGATGACTTATATATATATGGGCTACAGCAGGGACCAGGAGGAAAAATTAGAGTTGGGCCTCCATTGGGCTTAAATATCCAAGCTTAGCCCAAAGCTTATACTTAAGTCCAATAATAATAATATATACCACTAAAATATTATTACTGCACTACTGTTCTAATCCCATAATTACGTTATGGGCTCCTTATTATTATAAGCCCGTTAGTCTCCACATGTTTAAGATATACAATGTCCATTAATTAATTAAGTTACTGACAACTCCATTAATTAATATCTCATCTGAGAGTAGTACTACTCAACCTTATTATCATGTCGAAATAAATCCACCTGCAGGGTTTACATGATAATCCTTATGAGCTCCTCAAGGGGACATCATCAACCTATGACAGACACAGATTCCTTCTACAATCAATAGCACGTCATAGAGACAACACTATTTCCCAACTCACCGAGTTGATTTAATTACATGTAAATCTCACCCATTGATGAATCAAAGAAATACATACTACCCTATGTGTCGAGGTTATTGTAGGGATTAGAGCATGAACATCCATAATAACTTAGATCAAGTTCTCCTATAAGTCAGTATAAGTCGAACGATCTCAAGCAGTCCTACTCAATACATACAAAGTGCACTAATGTGGTTCTATAGCCAAGACAAGCTAATGCCAAACCACACTACAACTATCCGAATAGAGAGTCCCCATCTATTTCGGTTGTGAGCATCTGTTTATACTTTATAAGAAAACTGATAATATGATCTTCTGTTTGTTGTCGCACAATATATTATCTATAGTATAAAGTAATTGGACTATTGGATCGTGCATATAATTAAATTATAAGACGCAATCATTTGATCATATAATTCTTATTTCAAATTAATTGTTCAAACATTGTTCATTCAAAAAGCTAGACTTTTAGTATACAATACAACACTAAGAACCCATATATCATCGACCGATCGCCCTGTAAATATGATAATGAGATTAATTTTTAACGCATCTATTTTCCAAATGTCTCCCTCAGCTATTTCTAGATCAGTTGAGCAGAAATTCTACAGTAGGGTTAGTCATTTGGCCGGTCTGGTGGTCGGTTAATAGTTTCAATTTCTACCGAACCACATATTATCGACTAATCACCCTATAAACTTGATAATGAGATTATATTTTATCTCGTCTATTTTTTAAACTTCTTCCTTTACTATTTCTAAATCAGTCGGGGAGGAGTTATACAGTTTTTCCAAAGGTCCCTCTTTGCTATTTACAGATCTGTTGGGTAGGAGTTCCACAATAGGGTTGATCGTTCTGGTGGTCGGTTAATAGTTCCAATGTCTACCAACCCACATATCATCGATTGGTCGCCCTATAAACTAATAGTGAGATTATATTTTATCGCGTCTATTTTTCGAAGGTCTCCCTTTTCAATTTCTAGATCAGTCGGGTAGGAGTTGTACACTTTTTCCAAAGGTCTCCCTTTACTATTTTTAGATCAGTCGGGTAGGAGTTCCACAGTAGGATTGGTCGGTTGGTTAGTCTGGTGATCTACTAATAGTTTCAATGTCTATTGACCCACATATCATCGACCAATCGCCTAGTAAACTTGATAGCGATATTACTTTTTATCATGTCTATTTTTCAAAGGTCTCCCTTTGCTATTTCTCGATCAGTCGGGTAGGAGTTCTAGAGTCGCGTTAGTCGGTTGGTCGGTCTGGTGGTCAGTTAATAATTTCAATGTCTACCGACCCACATATCATCGCTCAATCGCCCTATAAACATAATAATGAGATTATGTTTTATCGCGTTTATTTTTCAAAGGTCTACCTTTGCTATTTCTAGATTAGTCGGGTAGGAATTCTACAGTTTATCCAAAGTTCACCATTTACTATTTCTAAATCAGTAGGGTTGGAGTTCCACAGAAGGGTTAGTCGGTTGGTTGGTCTGGTGATCGGTTAATAGATCCAATGTCTACTGACCCACATATCATTGATCGATCGCCTTAAAACTTGATAGTGAGATTATTTTTATCACGTCTATTTTCTAAAGGTCCCCTTTGCTATTTCTCGATCAATCGGGAAGGAGTTCTACAGTGGGGTTGATCAATTAGTTGATCTGATGGTTGGTTAATATAGTTCCAATGTCAACCGATGAACATATCATCGATCGATCACCTTGTAAACTTGATAATGAGATTACTTTTTATCGCGTGTATTTTCCGAAGGTCACTCACCCATTGTTATTTCTAGATCTATCGAGTAGGAGTTCTAAAGTAGGGTTGATCGGTCTATTGGTCGGTTAATAGTACCAATATCTATCGACCCACATATCATCGACCGATCACCTTGTAAACTTGATAATGAGATTACTTTTTATCATGTATATTTTCCAAATGTCCTCTTTTGCTATATGTAGATCAGTCGAATAAGAGTTCTACAGTAGTGTTAGTCAGTTAATGAGATTACTTTTTATCGCGTCTATTTTCCAAAGGTCCCCCTTTGTTGTTTCTAGTTCAGTCGAGTAGAAGTACCATAGTAAGGTCAGTCGGTTGGTCGGTCAGGTGGTCGGTTTATATTTCTAACATTTACCGACCCACATATCATCGATCGATCGCCCTATATACTTGATGATGAGATTATTTTCTAACGCGCCTTTTTCCAAAGGTCTCCATTTACTATTTCTAGATCAGTCGGGTAGAAAATCCATAGTACGTTCGGTTGGTTTGTAAGTTAGATGGTCAGCTAATTGTTCCAACCTCTAACGACCCACATGTCATCAACCGATCACCCTGTAAACATGATAATGAGATTAATTTTTAACGTGTTTATTTTTCAAAGGTCTCCCTTATTTGTTTCTAGATCAGTCGGGTAGCAATTCTAGAGTAGGATTGGTCATTTTGTCGGTCTAGTGGTCGGTTAATAATTCTAATTTCTACCGACCCACATATCATCGACCGATCGTCTTATAAAATTGATAATGAGATTACTTTTTATCGCGACTATTTTTCAAAGTTCTCCATTTGCTATTTCTAAATCAATCGAGTAGTTGTTATACAATATTTCCAAAGGTCCCTCTTTGCTATTTACAAATCAGTCGAGTAGGAGTTCCACAGTAGGGTTGGTCAGTTGGTCGGTCTGGTGGTCGGTTAATAGTTCCAATATCTACCGACCCACATATCATCAACCGATCACCTTGTAAACTTGACAGTGATATTACTTTTTATCAAGTCTATTTTCCAAAGGTCCCCTTTTGCCAATTCTCAATTAGTCGGGTAGGAGTTCTACAGTAGAGTTGATCGGTTGGTCGGTCTGGTAGTTTGTTAATAGTTCTAATATCTACCAACCCACATATCATCGACCGATCGCTCTATAAACTTGATAATGAGATTACAATTTATCTCGTCTATTTTTCAAAGGTCTCTCTTTGCTATTTCTAGATCATTCGGGTAGGAGTTCTACAATTTTTCCAAAGGACTCCCTTTGCTATTTCTAAATTAGTCGGGTAGGAGTTCCACTGTAGGCTTGGTCGGTTGGTCGGTTAGGTTGTCGGTTAGTAGTTCCAATGTCTATCGATCCACATATTATTGACCGATCGCCTTATAAACTTGATAGTGAGATTACATTTTATCACGTCTATTATCCAAAGGTCCCTTAGCTGTTTCTCGATTAGTCGGGTAGGAGTTACACTGTATGGTTGATCCTTTGGTCGACCTAGTGGTTAATTAACAGTTCCAAGTTCTACCGACGAACATATCATAGATCGATCGCCCTGTAACTTGAAAATGAGATTATTTTTTATCGCGTGTGATTTCCAAAGGTCACTCACCCATTGATATTTCTAGATATAGTGGATAAGAGTTCTACAGTAGGGTTGGTCTATCTGTTGGTGGTTAATAGTTCCAATTTCTACCGACCCACATATCATGGACTGATCGCCTTGTAAAATTGATAGTGAGATTATATTTTATCTCATCTATTTTTCAAAAGTCCCTCTTTTCTATTTCTAGATCAGTTGGGTAGGAGTTCTATAATTTTTCAATGGTCCCCCTTTGCTATTCATAGAATAGTCGGGTAGGAGTTCTATAGAAGGGTTAGTCGGTTGGTCGGTCTGGTGGTCGGTCAATAATTCTAATATCTACCGACACACATATCATCGATCAATCACCCTGTAAACTTGATGATGAGATTACTATTCATCGAGTCTATTTTTTAAAAGTCCTACTTTGCTATTTCTAGATCAGTCGGGTAGGAGTTCTATAGTAGGGTTGTTCAGTTGGTTGGTCTGGTGGTCGGTTAATAGTTCTAATATCTACCGTCCCACATATCATCGACCAATCGCATTGTAAACTTGATAATAAGATTAATTTTTATCACGTTTATTTTTCAAAGGTCTTCCTTTGTTATTTGTAGATCAGTCGGGTAGGAGTTTTACAGTACATTAGGTTGAATGGTCGGTCTGGTGGTCAGTTAATAGTTCCAATATCTACTGACCTACGCCTGTTGCCTAGAATTGCCAATGAGTTGCCCACACTCGTTGCCTAGAATTTTTCCCATGGGTTGCCCATGCCCATTGCATAGAATTTTCCACGCCCATTTTCTAGAATTGCCCACGCCCGTTGCCTAAGATTGTCCATGGGTTGCCATGCCCGTTGCCTAGGATTGCCCACAGGTTGCCCATGCGTGTTTGCCTAGGTTACCCGCACCTATTACCTAGAATTGCCCACTGATTCTGATTCGGATTCTGATTCAAACTCCGATTCAGCCTCTTCTAGGATAGCCTGATTCTCAATCTGCACTTCTTCCTCCTCAAAAATTGCTTTAGGAGGTGCTTTGGTATTCTTTGATTTTACTCTTCTTTTCCTCGCAGAAGCTTCAATTTCCGGATCAAATTCAAGATCTTGTGCTCTCGTCTTTGACCTAGTTTGCATGCAACCTCAAGAAAAATCCAAAGTAAAACAATTAAATCCCAAAGAAAATATTCTAATTAACTAAGTAATAAAAGAAAATAAATAATTAAAACTGTCCCCAGCACAACGGCGCCAAAAACTTGATAGGTGTGAATTGATGATGGATTATGGATGGGTTCTCTCCAATTTGTGTCTCGATCTCCCTAATTGTTTCTAGGACTGATGTAGGGCTTTTTCGCGATCGAAACTACTTCAAAATCGCGATTTGAGGGTATATATACACTGCTGCATCGAACAGGCCCCGTCTGGGCCCTGAACTGGGCCACTCGGCACCTTGCTCGAGCCGAGCTCATGGCCGAGCAGCCCCCAAACCTGCCGAGCACCATATGGGTGAAACGGGAACGTCGTTTAGGTTCTGAAGCAACCAAACTCGGCTGGAAATTCGCACAAAGTTGGTCCCGCTCGAGCCGAGCGGCCTCCCGAGCTGCGGAGACTGCACTGCGCGACTTCACCGTTTCGAGCATAACTTCTTCATACGGAATCCAATTTGGGTGATTTTTGCTCTCATGCGATCCTCTCTTCTTTTTCTTTCTATCCATATAAAGAAATCCCAGAAAATGTAATATTTGAATATGTAAAAAGTCATTCAAAGTGGCCGCTCGGTACAGCATGCGCAACGTTAGCTCTTTGATCATAACTTTCTCGTTTGGAATCCAATTGGGGTGTTCTTTACGTCAAAACGACCCTCTCTTCTGTGGCTTTCCAACCATATATCATATGATCAATTTGGACTTCTATAAGAATACAGAAATTTGTGCAACATGGACTGTATTTTTCAGCATTCCTTCTCACTTTCACTCCTCATTCCAACTTTGAACTTTTAATCATGTTTTACCCTTCACAACTCAGCAAAACACCTTAGTAGCATCTTAATTATGCAAGATATGAAAACCATGTCATTCTATACAAAATCATGGCCACATTCTATCAAAAACGGTGTAATGTGAGATCTAAAATACGTGAAATTCCACTCTCAACAAACCCCCAAACTTACCTGTTGCTCGTCCCGAGGCAATGACATATAAAACCAATAGAGTAATTGAGAGGAAATTTCACAACTTCACATCCAAGAAAATATAACAATTCAAAAATCATACTTCAAATACTAAGACAACCATCCATCTAAGAACATACAATTCAAATCAACTACTTCACTTTTTCGGAATGCTCATCCACCATTCTCACGGGTAGTATTTACGCTCATCGCTCAAGTGTGAGATATACACTTTAGGGTAAGGTATTTACACTCAAAGTCAATTCAAACACACGCTTAACCATAAGCTTGACAATCATCTCAACTCTCGACTAAAGGAATAATTTCAACAATAGGATCACAAAGGTTTTGCATTAGGTTGTAATGTTGGCTTTTTGGTAAAGGTAGGGAGTATATGGATAAGGTGACTCAATCACTAGTAGAGAATCAAAGAAGACTTACAGCTTTTCAACAAACAGCTTTACTTTCTTCTTTCTTCTTCAACGCTCTTCAATGCTTCTTGCAATTTGATTCCTCCTACACTTTTGAACACCACATCCTTACTTGAAATTTTTTTTCTTCTTCCCTATTTTCTTTTCTTTTTTTTTCTTTTTCAAATAAGGGTACCAGTTTCAGGCACTACCCTTTTCATGGGGTTCCAGTTTCGGGCACTACCCCTTTATGCAACAATTTAACTACTCTTTTCAACAATTTTCATCACTTCCAACTTATTCTCCTTTTATGTTTCTTCTCAAGATACCAAATTGACTCCTTCAACTCTCTACTAGGTAGGGATTTTTAAAGGCTAACAAAGGGGATCAATTGGCTTATCACGTAGGCTTCCAACAAATATGGCTTTTCAGGCTCAAAAGGGTTAACTACGGATAGTTTCAATAGGTAGGATAATAATTTGGTTAGTGACTAATAAACAACAAAGATGGCCTAAGATCATTTTCTATCATCTAATTAAACACGTAGCTTCAAGCAAGATATAAAGCCAAGTTCTAGAATACGTGTGTATGAACGACACTCACAAGAATATACTGAATCATGCAATTTGTCATGATTTCAAAAGGCTCAAAATCTCACATTGCTGTAGGAATGAACGAGCAATCCTAATAAAGTTACATAGCTAATCTTTCATGCACATAAATAAATTTCAAGTATCTCAATATCCAAGCACAATCTCAAACTGCTTCTCAAACACAATCACACATATAATCAAGTGCTAAGAAAAATAAGAAAATCATCCTAGAGAACCAAAAATCAACTATACCGACACTAGGATTAACACAAAACACACAAAACAAAACACGAAACCTGAAAAATCGCAAAAAATCAAACCCTCAATATTCTCAAATAAATCAAAAATATTAAGAATCCGCAAAAAATCGACTCTCCAAGCAACAACACAATGTAAAAATTCTATTTCGACACTGCAAGACAAGGTATGTACGTTAACCCCCCAAACTTAGATTAAACGAAGTGAGAAACTAAGTTTGCAAAGAAGTATATACCGCAGTCAAGCAACACTTAATAAAACTCCTACACCAACACAGACATATAAAAGCAATAAAACGGAAGGGACAACCCCCAACAAGCGCTCATGTTTAACGTCGGAGAGTCATGACGGGATACCTCTTTTCAACTACTGGATCGGAGGATAGTCTTCTCTCATCTTTACTTTCAAGTACTTCCATCCTCTCTTATTTTCTGTACTAACCATCTCACCCTTCTTTGTCACTGAAACAGGACTCTTTAAATTCTTTTCCTCCCATGACTGGCTTGATTCCTTCTTGTCAATCTTCCATTCTATTGTAGGCTCACCCTGTGTAGCAAAACAAGGATCAAACAAGTTAGGATTTACAACACCAATATAAGAAGAAAAATCAGGAGGTATGTTCGGAGGCTTCACATATGGATCATCAATTTTTCCTGCAACCACAAGATTATCAAATGTCACATTAGAGTTAGGAGTAGGAAAAGTAAGAGATACGCTTGTTCCTACAATCTCCTCTACCACTTCAATGCTTTGGCTCTTTTGCTTCTCTTCCTTAGCAACAGGCTTCATCCCCACTTCAACAGTGGACCTCTTATTCCGATTCACACTAGCATCGCCCAATGCAAATAGCTTCTCAAGATAATCAATACATGCATCATTAGACAAATTCTCAAACTCTGCATCAGAAAGGATAAAGTTCTCATCATGCTCTGTGTCCACTACATCCACAGACTTGCACTGCTGCTGATCCGTGGGCCACTGCATCTCCTTATTCAAAGAAAAGACAATCTCCTTATCATCAGCCCTAAGCCTCAACTCTCCTTTGAACACATCAATCAGAGCCCTTCCAGTTGCAAGGAATGGACGCCCCAAGATCAGAGGCGCACCATCCTTTTCATCCTCCATGTCAAGTACAAGGAAATCCACAGGAAAAGTCAAATTCGACACCTTCACTAGCACATCTTCAATCACTCCCTCGGGGTATGTCAACGATCGATCTGCTAACTGTAGGGCAACTGACGCAGGTTTCAACTCCCCTAAACCAAGCTTCTTGAACACTGATAAAGACATCAAATTTATACTGGCTCCTAAATCACACAGTGCTCTCCTAGATGGTCCTTTTCCAATCTCACAGGGAATGAT
The DNA here is from genome assembly GCA_023678885.1 of Pogostemon cablin. Lineage (NCBI taxonomy): Eukaryota > Viridiplantae > Streptophyta > Magnoliopsida > Lamiales > Lamiaceae > Pogostemon > Pogostemon cablin. The sequence continues at coordinate 10,835,271 of CM043009.1, forward strand.
GAAGCTCCCTGGATCCTTCAATTTTTCTGAAAGCTTTTTCTGAATAATAGAGCTGCAGTTCTCCGTCAAATTCACTGTCTCCATACTGTTAAGCTTCCTTTTTTTGGAGATAAGTTCCTTGATGAACCTTGAATAATGTGGCATCTCTTCCAATGCTTCCGAGAAAGGAATAGTGACTTGGACATCCCTCATAACATCAGCGAACTTACGAAACTTCTCATCAAGGCTTTTTGACATGAATCTTTGAGGGAAAGGAATTGGTACCTTTGTAATTGGAAGTCCCAAACTGTCTTTCTCGAATACCTGTTCCGCTTCTCTCAGTTTCTTCGCTCTCTGCCACTTTTTATCAGAAATTTCCAGATCAGATTGGTTCTGTACGGAAGTCAGACGTGCAGGAAATCCCAAAGGATGGCTCGCCGGCTCGCTCGGCTCGAGCTGAGGGGCAATTGAGCCGAGCTGGGTTCCAGCTGAATCGGAGGGCCCTTCTGAACCGGCTGGCGGGCCACTCGGCGGCAGATGAGCCCGCTCGGCATCTAGCTCGCCACGAGCGGGTGGCCGAGCGGCACCATCTTTGTTCTGCTCTACCCCTGTTTCGTCCTGCTTCTGTTCTGTATCATTCTGCATCAGTTCTGTGACGTCCTGCATTAGTTTCATACCTTTACACTGCTTTGCAGATCTCAAAGTGATCGCATGGCACTCCTTCGGGTTGATTTCCATATCCGAAGGAAGCTTCCCTTTCTGCAACTGCACTTGTTGCTGATTTACTGTAGTGGATATCTGCCCTATGTTATATGACAAACTCTTCAACTGCTTGTTCACTTCTTCATGCTGCTTTGTCATATTTGAATCCATGAGAACAATGCAATTATTAATCTTGTCAATATCTCCATCAGTCTTCTTCATATACCTGGCCAACACATCATCAATACTAGACTTTCCTTCTTCAGTTTTAGCGCCATGATCAAAATTAGGAGGATATGGAACTGCATTATTCGGATTTGATTAAGAGAAGTTCTCATGCCTCTGATTATGCCAATTGCCTCCTTGATTATTAGGACCTCCCCCTTGGTTATTCCTTTGATTTGAATTACCTTGAGGGTACCTATTTCCTTGCCAATTCTGAGGAGCTCTCGAACCTTGAAGACTCTGCCCTATAGCCCAATTAGCATCCTCGACCTCTTGAAGGTTCATCACCACATCATTGATGGGCAATTGGATCTTGTGGTTCAAACGTGATCGTTAGGCAAACAGGCAAACATATACAGCGGAAGCGATTTAAACAATGTTTACCGTACTTCAGGGTTGATGTAGATTCTGAATCACTGCAGAAGAACACCTCTTGATCTTCTGCTGTATGTCCCAAGTCAACTCTGGTGTTGGGTGGTCAACAATCCCCAGAGTTCTCTCAATCTGCTTCTCTCTAACTCACGTCAAAAGAGGCGCAGGAAGTTATGTTTCCAGAAGCTGAGATGACTATATATATTGGGCTACAGCAGGGACCAGGAGGAGAAATTGGGCTGGGCCTCAATTGAACTTAATTAACCAAGCTTAGCCCAAAGCTTTTAATTAAATCCAATAATAATAATATAGTCCACTAAAATATTATTATTGCACTACCCGTCCAATCCCAAAATTATGTTCTGGGCTCCTTCTTATTATGAGCCCGATAGTCTCCCCATGTTTAAGATATTCAATGTCCATTAATTAATTAAGTTACTGACAACTCAAATTAATTAATATCTCATCCGAGAGTAGTACCACTCAACCTTTTTATCATGCCGGAAATTAATCCACTTGCAAGATTTACATGATAAACCTTATGAGCTCCTCAAGGGGACATCATCAACCTATGACGGACATGGATTCCTTCTACAATCAACAGCACACCATAGATACAGCACTACTTCCCAACTCACCGAGTTTGTTGATTTAATACTTATAAATCTCACCCATTGATGAATCAAAGAAATACATACTGTCCTACGTGTCGAGGTTATTGTATAGGGATTAAGAGCACGAACTTCCATAATAACAGAGATCAAGTTCTTCTATAAGTCAGTATAAGTCGAACGATCTCAGGAGGTCCTGCTCAATACACACAAGTGCACTAATGTGATTCTATAGCCAAGACAAGCTAATACCAAACCACACTACAACCATACCGATAGAGAGTCCCCGTCTATCTCAGTTGTGAGCATCTGTTTATACTTTATAAGGAAACCGATAATATGATCTTCTGCGTGTTGTCGCACAACATATTATCTACAGTATAAAGTAAATGGACTATTGCATCATGCATATAAAATAAATTATAAGATGCAATCATTTGATCATATGATTCTCATTTCAAATATTGTTATGACATTGTTCATACTAAAGCTAGAATTTTAGTATACAATCCAACAATCTCCCACTTATACTAAAAGACTATGCTGTCATGTCTTCTGCCATACATCTGATTCCTACTCCCACTACACGACCATTAAAAGCTCTCGCCTTAAGGTCCTTGTAAATGTTTTACTAGGTCATCATCCGATGCAATCTAGGCGACAACAACCTTCGCCTCATCATACGATTTCTCGTAGCAGGTGGTACTCGCGCTCCATGTGTTTAATTGCCTTATGGACTCGTGATTCCTTCAAGTTTGCAACTGCACCAATATCATCAATATAAATTGTGATATCCTTGGGCAAACTTAGAAACACTTCGAAGTCCATCTTGAAGTTTCTAGAGTCATATTGATACTTTGGCTGCCTCATAGGCTCCAATTTATCATCTTACCATGATGGAGTCCGGAGTCTGAAATATATTTCTATATAACACTCCTCCACATTATGACTCTACTTCCTAAAATTAAACACATAACCTTTGAGGAGAATTTACTACCGTCCAATCTGACTAAAAATCCGAATCTACGTAATCCACAAGAAGTAGTGAATCTGTTCAGTAAGTCTATATATGATTTCCAGTCCTTCTCAGGCACTTCATATATGTCTTACCACAGTTCATCATTCTTGTTCCGGATTACGTTGATACCCACTATTCTGCATCCAGCAAAACAGATATCCAACTTCGTTCATAGCATTCCTTAGATTAAGCTTCCTTATTCGCCGAAGCATAAGGAACCGCTTTCATCTCCTTTATCTTCTTTTATGTCTCAAGACACATCCAACAAGATAAATTCACATGCTAAACGAGTATGGATTGTATCATTTATGAAACTTGAGATAAGCATAACATCCTTTCATGTGATCCGTATTACCGTGATCAAAAGGATGTATTTTGCTTTTCTTAAGTCCTTCATCTTTACCGCTTTATTAACCGTACCCATACGCCTGACAATACTCTTTCATTGTCTCCAATGAGCAAGAAACTATCTACGTATAGTACAAGAAATACCACCACGTTTCCGTCACTCTTTACAACACACAAGACTCATCCGCTCATTGATTTAAATCCATGCCACTGGATTACCTAATCAAAACAGATGTTTGACGATCTCAAAGCTTGCTTTAGTCCATCGCTGGACACTTTTAAGCTTACTATCAAAATGCTATTAGTACATTGCAATGAATTAATCTGGTTGCTTCACATAGATGTTTTCCTCAAGACTTCCAATCTGGAAAGCTGTCTTGACATCTATTTGATGTTCCTCATAATTCAATATGAGCAGCAATAAATAAAAGAATTCGGATCAACATAAGCATAGCTACTAGCGAACATGTTTTCTCATAATCGAACCATTTCTTTCTGAGTACATCTTTTCGCAACAAGCTTTGCTTCTAAGGTTTTCACCTTTCCATATGATCCTCTTTTATTTCCTATGACCACTTCCAATGGCTTTTACACTATGTAGTGGTCTACTAAGCTCCCAGACTTAATTTAGAATCCGTAGATTCTATTTCTACATTCATTGCAACTTACTAAGATTCCGCATTTTCATCTTGTAGTGCTACGTCATATCCGTGGGACAATACCATGTTTACTAGGGATCAAGTCTCACGACTCTCCCAAACATATATTTATGAGTTGTCACACAACCCTCCCACTACGACAAGGCACTACATGTAATTGTGTATCAGACGTGACACGCGTTGCAGTTTACCTTGCGGTATATCCTCTTGTACACTTGGTACTTATACTTAGTGTTTTCCTCTCACTTCCTTTAGAACAATTCATACATAGGTTTGTGATTTATAACATAGTCCTTCTCCAAAAATCTAGTTATTGTGTTAACAATTACCCTTCGATCTTTTGGACTAAATAAATCACCCTCCATTTTTCTAGGATATTCCATATACAGACAAACATTTCACGAATTACTGTATATAGGGCATATCCATAAAATGAATTTAATTATTCCAAATAATTCATCATCTATCTAATTATAACCATAAGAGCCTTATACCTTCTACCCACCACACCATTTAGCTGGGGCATACCCGGTGTAGACAACTTGAGATTTAATCTCAACTTCTGATTAATAGCTCTTAACTATCCTAAGAGGTATTTACCACCACGGTTAAACCGTAATGACTACCTCTTGCCTGGATAATATTAGGTCCGCTTGAATCAGAATGAACTAATTCCAACATATATATCTTTGGCTCTACACCCCACAGCCTTGAAAAGGCAGTTAATCAATTTTACTTCCAAGCACGACTCGCAAATCCGATAGTTTCCACTTCAGATAAACCTTACGGTCTATCGCCTATCAACTTTTGAATCCTACTCAAGTAAAATGAATTAGTCATAGACGCCAAATGTATGTTTAGTTCATTTCCGAAGGTTCCTTTCTCTTACTAATATTAGAAGATGCATTATTTAATTACTATTTATTGCATCTGTGGGATGTGCATGATTCAAGAGTATCCAAATTATCCACCAATGTACTTTAACGGATTATAGCCTCATTTCTATGACCATGTCATTTAAATGAAATGAAGTATCCATCCGTTAATGCATAGAAATCGAAATTAAATTCTTTCTATGAAACGTACGTAAAGACAATTTCTCATAATCAATCGTTTATTCTTATCATGAGATAAATAAACAACTCCCACTGCAATAGCCACTACCTTTGTAGTTTTACCCATGTTGTTAAAAATCTTATCCTTACTAAGTGATAAACATTTAGTGATTCCAGTATCTACATACTTCGTATCAGTAGATGCCATCACTAATCATGTTTGAACCATTAGTAAATGAGATATTAAACTTGTTCACATCATGATGAAAATTGGCTTTCTTTTGCCACATGTTTTATTAGAAGTTTCCCACCATATACAACCTTTCGTATTTCAGGTAGAACTTGCTCAAAACATCCAGGCAAATTGTGAAGAATAAATTGATTTAGGTTTCCCTTTCAATTTCTATTCCAAGCTCTTCCAATTCATTCATCAATTCAACCATGATCTTCTGCCTTTTTAATTTACTCAAGTATCCGAAGAGTTACATGAGATCATCATATTTCTATGAAGCTCTCATCTCTTCACTAGAGACTTTAATAGGCATCATGAGACGTCCTTTGTGAGAATACACATGTATTTTCTTAAACAGTAATTTTCAAAACCAAGATTCTTTCTAATCATTTAATTTGGACAAGTAAATGTAATGTCTTTTAGTTAACAATTAGTGAAATAAAACCATTCAAAATTCAGAGAATCACAAATAAATTTACCGATCAAATCTTCGAATTTTATTCTTTTATATCGATTCCCTCAAAACAATATAAAATAAAATTCACCGACATCTCAAGCACCGTGAATCTGCAAGCCACGATAGTGTGGACGTTTACAAACCCGAACATTTACAAGAGAAGGTGTAACCCATTAATTTCATTTGTCAACCTCACTTTATGACAAAATAATTAATAGTCGGTTCCTCTTTAGCCATGCAAATAAAAGCAGTGACTCCGATGGGGAGGATACTTATTATTTACATCTAAGTGTACACCATTATTTGACCCCAAGTCCGCGGCCCAAGCTTGTGTGCCTTACAGATGGAGAAGTACACACGCGCTCGGATAACTTCCTACAGTCATCAATTACAAGTTTGTACCAGTGAACCGCATATAAACTCATCCGATAGGGAGGAAGGCACTATAGCCAACGCGCAAGTTCATATGCATCACATTACAAACGTAATTATTTAATGAAGTCTGTTCCAGCAATCCATGAATAAACTCATCCGATGGGGAGGAAGGCTCTAATGCCGACGCGCAAGTCTATTCACATCGCTAACAAACCAATAATGGAGGCCGCGGAAATTTATAACCAATCCCCTCTCCCACTTAGTTATTTAACACCGAGGGTTTTAAACATGCATATAATATTTCATAAATAAAATATACATCTTAGACATGCTTCTATTAACAGCAATTTAAATAAATAAATCACAAAGAACATGTCTATCATATATAACAATTAATTGTCAAGTTAAAACAATTAAATCAGTTATATAACATTAATTAATTGCATAAAATGTTGGATCAATTAAATAGGCCCAGCTGATCCAAGCATCATTAGCATAAAATGAGCAGCCCATTAATTAATTAATTAAGCCCATTTAGCCTGCCAATTAAATGCATTGAGATCTAGCCCAAAAATTAAATCAGGCCCAACAAAATACCCACAATTAATTAAAATTAATTAGTCCAGCAGTAGCCCAGCAGCCCATAACCATTTAATTAAAAAAATTGGCCCATTTTCACAGCCCAAAACCATTTAATTTAAAAAATAAGGCCCAACTGGCAGGCACAACCCATGAAGACAAGGCCCAAAACAACAAAAAAATTATGGGGCCCAGCAGCCCAAAAGCCACGCTGCCCTTTTAACAGCCGCCGTCTTCATCAACATTCCAGCCGCAACTCACACTGCCAGCAAGCAACCGGCGCATGCCCGCATCCGCCAGCCATCACCAATCGCTCGGAAGCCGCCGACGCAGGCCAGGCCACGATCAAGCTGGATGATCGCCATCGCCACGCTGGCCGTCAGCAGGCACACCGCCGACTGATAGAGTGCAGACGCTGAAGGCAGCCCACCGGTCCAACTCGTATGCTACTGGCCGTGATCGGAGAGGGAGTAGGCCCGATCGTAACCGCCAGGAGCTCGCCCGGAATCGCCAAGACACTCGCCTGGAAAATCAGTCAGCAGTGTCGTCCTCATCAGCCCATCGCGACGCCATCCAAAACGATGGATTATCACGCCGCAGCAGCCATCGACGAGAATCAACACAGCAATTAAAATCAACAACAATCACACATTCTGTCTATATTGGATACCATGGAGAAAAAACAATAACAGTACAAAACCCACCAGATTATTTCACATAATTAAATAATCTCATTCATACATGTTTTTAATCCAACAATAAACAGACGAAAGACATAAACCCAACTTAACGTCTCACGTTTCACCACGAAACCAATGCTCTGATACCAATTGTTGGCAATTTGATCGTTTGGTTCAACGTGATCCGTTTAGGATTTAAAGCAAACAATCAGCGGAAGCATAAAACGTGTTTACCGTACTTCAGGGTTGATGTAGAGTCTGATGATCTGAGAAGAACACCTCTGATCTTCTGCAGTATTACCCAAAGTCAACTCTCTGGTGTTGTGTGGTCAACAATCCCCAGAGAGTTCTCAATCTGTTCCTGATCTCATTCTACGTAAGAGGCGCAGACTTAGGTTATTAGGAGCTGAGACAACTTATAAACATGGGCTACTGCAGGGACCAGGAGGAGAAATTGGGCTGGGCCTCAATTAGATTTAATTAACCAAGCTTAGCCCAAAGCTTTTAATTAAATCCAATAATAATAATATAGTCCACTAAAATATTATTACTGCACTACCCGTCCAATCCCAAAATTATGTTCTGGGCTCCTTCTTATTATGAGCCCGATAGTCTCCCCATGTTTAAGATATTCAATGTCCATTAATTAATTAAGTTACTGACAACTCAAATTAATTAATATCTCATCCGAGAGTAGTACCACTCAACCTTTTTATCATGCCGGAAATTAATCCACTTGCAAGATTTACATGATAAACCTTATGAGCTCCTCAAGGGGACATCATCAACCTATGACGGACATGGATTCCTTCTACAATCAACAGCACACCATAGATACAGCACTACTTCCCAACTCACCGAGTTTGTTGATTTAATACATATAAATCTCACCCATTGATGAATCAAAGAAATACATACTGCCCTACGTGTCGAGGTTATTGTATAGGGATTAAGAGCACGAACTTCCATAATAACAGAGATCAAGTTCTTCTATAAGTCAGTATAAGTCGAACGATCTCAGGCGGTCCTGCTCAATACACACAAGTGCACTAATGTGATTCTATAGCCAAGACAAGCTAATACCGAACCACACTACAACCATACCGATAGAGAATCCCCGTCTATCTCGGTTGTGAGCATCTGTTTATACTTTATAAGGAAACCGATAATATGATCTTCCGCGTGTTGTCGCACAACATATTATCTACAGTATAAAGTAATTGGACTATTGCATCATGCATATAAAATAAATTATAAGATGCAATCATTTGATCAATGATTCTCATTTCAAATATTGTTATGACATTGTTCATACTAAAGCTAGACTTTTAGTATACAATAATTGTTGGCAATTTGATCGTTTGGTTCAACGTGATCCGTTTAGGATTTAAAGCAAACAATCAGCGGAAGCATAAAACGTGTTTACCGTACTTCAGGGTTGATGTAGAGTCTGATGATCTGAGAAGAACACCTCTGATCTTCTGCAGTATTACCCAAAGTCAACTCTCTGGTGTTGTGTGGTCAACAATCCCCAGAGAGTTCTCAATCTGTTCCTGATCTCATTCTACGTAAGAGGCGCAGACTTAGGTTATTAGGAGCTGAGACAACTTATAAACATGGGCTACTGCAGGGACCAGGAGGAGAAATTGGGCTGGGCCTCAATTAGATTTAATTAACCAAGCTTAGCCCAAAGCTTTTAATTAAATCCAATAATAATAATATAGTCCACTAAAATATTATTACTGCACTACCCGTCCAATCCCAAAATTATGTTCTGGGCTCCTTCTTATTATGAGCCCGATAGTCTCCCCATGTTTAAGATATTCAATGTCCATTAATTAATTAAGTTACTGACAACTCAAATTAATTAATATCTCATCCGAGAGTAGTACCACTCAACCTTTTTATCATGCCGGAAATTAATCCACTTGCAAGATTTACATGATAAACCTTATGAGCTCCTCAAGGGGACATCATCAACCTATGACGGACATGGATTCCTTCTACAATCAACAGCACACCATAGATACAGCACTACTTCCCAACTCACCGAGTTTGTTGATTTAATACATATAAATCTCACCCATTGATGAATCAAAGAAATACATACTGCCCTACGTGTCGAGATTATTGTATAGGGATTAAGAGCACGAACTTCCATAATAACAGAGATCAAGTTCTTCTATAAGTCAGTATAAGTCGAACGATCTCAGGCGGTCCTGCTCAATACACACAAGTGCACTAATGTGATTCTATAGCCAAGACAAGCTAATACCGAACCACACTACAACCATACCGATAGAGAATCCCCGTCTATCTCGGTTGTGAGCATCTGTTTATACTTTATAAGGAAACCGATAATATGATCTTCCGCGTGTTGTCGCACAACATATTATCTACAGTATAAAGTAATTGGACTATTGCATCATGCATATAAAATAAATTATAAGATGCAATCATTTGATCAATGATTCTCATTTCAAATATTGTTATGACATTGTTCATACTAAAGCTAGACTTTTAGTATACAATCCAACAATCTCCCACTTATACTAAAAAACTATGCTGTCATGTCTTCTGCCATACATCTGATTCCTACTCCCACTACACGACCATAAAAAGCTCTCGCCTTAAGGTCCTCGTAAATGGATTTACTAGGTCATCATCCGATGCAATCTAGGCGACAACAACCTTCCCCTCATCATACGATTTCTCGTAATAGGTGGTACTGGCGCTCCATGTGTTTAATTGCCTTATGGACTCGTGATTCCTTCAAGTTTGCAACTGCACCAATATCAGCAATATAAATTGTGATAATCTTGGGCAAACTTAGAAACACTTCAAAGTCCATCATGAAGTCTCTAGAGTCATATAGATACTTTGGTTGCCTCATTGGCTCCAATTTATCATCTTTCCATGATGGAGTCCGGAGTCTGAAATATATTTCTATATAACACTCCTCCACATTATGACTCTACTTCTTAAAATTAAACACATAACCTTTGAGGAGAATTTACTACCGTCCAATCTGACTAAAAAATCTGAATCTACGTAATCCACAAGAAGCAGTGAATCTGCTCAGTAAGCCTATATATGATTTCCAGTCCTTCTCAGGCACTTCATATATGTCTTACCACAGTTCATCATTCTTGTTCCGGATTACGTTGATACCCACTGTTCTGCATCCAGCAAAACAGATATCCAACTTCATTCATAGCATTCCTTAGATTAAGCTTCCTTATTCGCCGAAGTATAAGGAATCTCTTTCATCTTCTTTATCTACCTATTATGTCTTAAGACACAATCACTAAGATAAATTCATATGCTAAACGAGTATGGACTGTATCATTTATGAAACTTGAGATAAGCATAACATCATTTTTTGTAATCCGTATTACCGTGATCAAAAGGATGTATTTTGCCTTTCTTAAGTCCTTCATTACTACCGCTTTATTAACCATACCCATACGCCCGATAATACTCTTTCATTGTCTCCAATGAGCAAGATGCTATCTACGTATAGTACAAGAAACACCACCACGTTTTCGTCACTTTTTACAACACACAAGACTCATCCGCTCATTGATTTAAATCCATGCCACTGGATTATCTAATCAAAACAGATGCTTCACGATCTTAAAACTTGCTTTAGTCCATCGCTGGACACTTTTAAGCTTACTATCAAAATGCTATTAGTACTTTGCAATGAATTACTCTGGTTGCTTCACATAGATGTTTTCCTCAAGACTTCCAATCAGAAAAGCTGTCTTGACATCTATTTGCTGTCCCTCATAATTTAATATGAGCAGCAATAAATAAAAGAATCCGGATCAATTTAAGCATAGCTACCAGTGAATATGTTCCCTCATAATCGAACCATTTCTTTCTGAGTACATCTTTTCGCAACAAGCTTTGCTTCTAAGGTTTTCACCTTTCCATATGATCCTCTTTTATTTCCTATGATCACTTGCAATGGTTTTTACACCATTTAGTGGTCATACAAGTTCCCAGACTAAATATAGAATCCGTAGATTCTATTTCAACGTACATTGCAACTTACTAAGATTCCGCATTTTAATCTTGTAGTGCTATGTCGTATCCGTGGGATAATACTATGTTCACTAGGGATCAAGTCTCACGACTCTCCTAAACATATATTTATGAGTTGTCACACAACCCTCCCACTACGACAAGGCAATACATGTAATTGTGTATCAGACGTGACACGCGTTGCAGTTTACCTTGTGGTATATCCTCTTGTACACTTGGTACTTATACTTAGTGTTTTCCTCTCACTTCCTTTAGAACAACTTATACATGGGCTTGTGATTTATTACATAGTCCTTTTCCAAAAATCTGGTCATTGTGTTAACAATTACCCTTCGATCTTTTGGACTAAATAAATCACTATCCATTTTTCTAGAATATCCCATATACAGACAAACGTTTCACGAATTACTGTATCTAGGGCATATCCATAAAATGAATTTAATTATTCCAAATAATTCATCATCTATCTAATCATAATCGTAAGAGCCTAATACCTTCTACCCACCACACCATTCAGCTGGGGCATGCCCGGTGTAGACTACTTGAGATTCAATCTCAACTTCTGATTAATAGCTCCTAACTATCCCAAGAGGTACTCGCCATCACGATTAGATCGTAATGACTTAATATATTTTTCATGACGCTTCACTGCACCAGCCTTTCAATTCTTGAATTAATCCAAGAACTTAGACTTGCAGTGTATCAATTAAATATATTGGTATCCAGAATAATCTTCGAATATTCATAACCACCTCTCGCCCGGATAATGTTAGGTTCGCTTGAATCAGAATGAACTAATTCCAACATATATATCTTTGGCTCTACTCCCACAGCCTTGAAAAGGCAGTTAATCATTTTTACTTCCAAGCAAGACTCACAAGTTCGATAGTTTCCACTTCAGATAAACCTTACGGTCTATCGGCTATCAACTTTTGAATCATACTCAAGTAAAATGAACTAGTCTTAGAAGCCAAATGTATGTTTAGTTCATTTCCGAAGGTTCCTTTCTCTTACTTATATTAGAAGATGCATTATTTAATTATTATTTATTGCATCTGTGGGATGAACATGATTTAAGAGTATACTTATTATCCACCAACGTACTTTAACGGATTAAAGCCTCATTCCTCATTACTATGACCATGTCATTTAAATGAAATGAAGTGTCCATCCGTTAATGCATAGAAACCGAAATCAAATTCTTTCTATGAAACGTACGTAAAGGCAATTTCTCATAATCAATCGTTTATTCTTATCATGAGATAAATAAACAACTCCCACTGCAATAGCCACTACTCTCGTAGTTTTACCCATGTTATTAACAATCTTATCCTTACTAAGTGAAAAACATTTAGTGATTCCTGTATCTACACACTTCGTGTCAGTAGATGCCATCACTAATCATGTTTAGGCTATTAGTAAATAAGATATTAAACTTGTTCACTTTATGATGAAAATGGCTTTCCTTTGCCACATGTTTTGTTAGAAGTTTCCCACCATTTACATCCTCTTGTAATTGAGGTGGAACTTTCTCAAAAACATCTAGGCAATTATGGAAAATAAAATTGACTTAGGTTTCCCTTTCAACTTCTATTCCATATATATTTCCAATTCATTCATCAAATTCTATCATGATCTTGCGCCTTTTAAATTACTCAAGTATCTGAAGAGTTACATGAGTTCATCATATTTCTATGATCCTCTCATCTCTTCACTAAAGACTTTAATAGGCATCATGAGCCGTCCTTTGAGAGAACACATGTATTTTCTTAAGCAGTAAATTTCAAAAACACGATTCTTTTCTAATCAACTAATTTGGACAAGTAAATATAATGTTTTTTAGTTAACAATTAGTGAGATAATACCATTCGAAATTCAGAGAATCAGAAATAAATATACTGATCAAAACTTCGAATTTTATCCTTTTATATCGATTCCCTCAAAACAATATAAAATAAAATTCACCGACATCTCAAGCACCGTGAGTCTGCAAGCCACGATAGTGTGGACGTTTACAAACCCGAACATTTACAAGAGAAGGTTTTACCCATTAATTTCATTTGTCAACCTAACTTTATGACAAAATAATTAATAGTCGGTTCCTCTTTAGCCATGCAAATAAAAGCAGTGACTCCGATGGGGAGGATACTTATTATTTACATCTAAGTGTACACCATTATTTGACCCCAAGTCCGCGGCCCAAGCTTGTGTGCCTTACAGATAGAGAAGTACACACGCGCTCGGATAACTTTCTACAGTCATCAATTACAAGTTTGTACCAGTGAACCGCATATAAACTCATCCGATAGGGAGGAAGGTCTAAGCCAACGCGCAAGTTCATATGCATCACATTACAAACGTAATTATTTAATGAAGTCTGTTCCATCAATCCATGAATAAACTCATCCGATGGGGAGGAAGGCTCTAATGCCGACGCGCAAGTCTATTCACATCGCTAACAAACCAATAATGGAGGCCGCGGGAATTTATTACCAATCCCCTCTCCCACTTAGTTATTTAATTACCGAGGGTTTTTAACATGCATATAATATTCCAGAATAAAATATACAACTAAGACATGCTTCTATTAACAGTAATTTAAATAAATAAATCACATAGAACATGTCTTTCACATATACAACAATAATTGACAATTAAATCAATTAATCAGTTATATAACATTAATTAATTGCATAATTAGTGGATTAATTAATTTGGGCCCTAGAGCAACAAAGGATCACAAAATGAGCAGCAGATTAAATAATTAATCAAGCCCATTTTCCATGACTTATATACTCAGCCCAAAACCAAATTAAATCCATCAAGCCCACAAGCACAAAATTAGCTTATTAAAAATAATAACTACATGCTTGGCCCATTAGCCCAATTCAGTAATTATATTAGATGCTGCTCAATTTTAATTTGGTTTTGGGCTTTTGGGCCCAATTTTAATTAAATGGCAATGAGCTGCTGGACTAATTAATTTAATTAATTGATACCAATTGTTGGGCAATTGGATCGTGCGGTTCAACGTGATCCGTTAGGAAAACAGGCAAACATATACAGCGGAAGCGATTTAAACAATGTTTACCGTACTTCAGGGTTGATGTAGAGTCTGAATCACTGCAGAAGAACACCTCTTGATCTTCTGCTGTATGTCCCAAGTCAACTCTGGTGTTGGGTGGTCAACAATCCCCAGAGTTCTCTCAATCTGCTTCTCTCTAACTCACGTCAAAAGAGGCGCAGGAAGTTAGGTTTCCAGAAGCTGAGATGACTATATATATTGGGCTACAGCAGGGACCAGGAGGAGAAATTGGGCTGGGCCTCAATTGAACTTAATTAACCAAGCTTAGCCCAAAGCTTTTAATTAAATCCAATAATAATAATATAGTCCACTAAAATATTATTATTGCACTACCCGTCCAATCCCAAAATTATGTTCTGGGCTCCTTCTTATTATGAGCCCGATAGTCTCCCCATGTTTAAGATATTCAATGCCCATTAATTATTTAAGTTACTGACAACTCAAATTAATTAATATCTCATCCGAGAGTAGTACCACTCAACCTTTTTATCATGCCGGAAATTAATCCACTTGCAAGATTTACATGATAAACCTTATGAGCTCCTCAAGGGGACATCATCAACCTATGACGGACATGGATTCCTTCTACAATCAACAGCACACCATAGATACAGCACTACTTCCCAACTCACCGAGTTTGTTGATTTAATACTTATAAATCTCACCCATTGATGAATCAAAGAAATACATACTGTCCTACGTGTCGAGGTTATTGTATAGGGATTAAGAGCATGAACTTCCATAATAACAGAGATCAAGTTCTTCTATAAGTCAGTATAAGTCGAACGATCTCAGGAGGTCCTGCTCAATACACACAAGTGCACTAATGTGATTCTATAGCCAAGACAAGCTAATACCAAACCACACTACAACCATACCGATAGAGAGTCCCCGTCTATCTCAGTTGTGAGCATCTGTTTATACTTTATAAGGAAACCGATAATATGATCTTCTGCGTGTTGTCGCACAACATATTATCTACAGTATAAAGTAAATGGACTATTGCATCATGCATATAAAATAAATTATAAGATGCAATCATTTGATCATATGATTCTCATTTCAAATATTGTTATGACATTGTTCATACTAAAGCTAGAATTTTAGTATACAATCCAACAATCATCACTTGCAGGCCCTCGGTTGCCTCCCCCATTATTACCTGATATCAGAGTAATCAGGTTTTTATTCATCTGTTCCAATTGAGCGACAACCTTATCATTCTTATCAGCTTCAGAAAATTTCTCTTCAACCTTTGCAACTTTACTAAGTATGTAAGTCCCTCGGATCCTCTCAGATGGCCAATCCCTTGAGTTCAAAGAGATATCATCAAACAATTTCTCTACTGCATTGGATGTCTTGCCAAAGATTGTTCCTCCAGCAGAAGCATCAACCAACACTCTCGATTCGTTGTCAAGGCCATTATAGAAGACACTGATGAGTTGAGACTTTTTGAATCCATGCTGAGGGCATCTTCTCAACGCATCAGTAAACCTTTCCCAGGCCTCTCCAGACGACTCATCTCTCCTCTGCTTAAATTGATTGATCTCCTGTTTCAATAAAAGAACCTTACCCGGTGGCATAAATCGATCCACAAATAACTGTTGCAACTCAGTCCAATTTGAGCAACTGTCTCCCTTCAGCTTATCATACCACTCCCTTGCCTTATCAACCAATAAAAACTGAAAAAGCCTCATCTTTCATCTATCATTAGTAGCATCGCAGCTTTCATTGTATCCATGTAGCTGTTGAAACGCTTAAGATGGCCATAAGGCTCATCAAAAAGGCCTCCGGCGAAGGGGTTTTTCTCCACCATATGAATCAGGGCTGGCCTTATGTCGTTCGTTTCATCAGCTTGAATTGCTCCAACTACGCCTGATCCTCCTAGATTGGAGGACTTGAATGTATCTCGGATGACGATGTCATCCTCATCAGTTCTATCCCCCATACTTGCTGTTTCTGATTCTGATTCGGATTCTGATTCAAACTCCGATTCAGCCTCTTCTAGGATAGCCTGATTCTCAATCTGCACTTCTTCCTCCTCAAAAATTGCTTTAGGAGGTGCTTTGGTATTCTTTGATTTTACTCTTCTTTTCCTCGCAGAAGCTTCAATTTCCGGATCAAATTCAAGATCTTGTGCTCTCGTCTTTGACCTAGTTTGCATGCAACCTCAAGAAAAATCCAAAGTAAAACAATTAAATCCCAAAGAAAATATTCTAATTAACTAAGTAATAAAAGAAAATAAATAATTAAAACTGTCCCCGGCACAACGGCGCCAAAAACTTGATAGGCTTATTCTACGCACTATAATTTAATCCCCAAGTATGAAGGATATCAATTGTAGCGGTAAGTGACCAAGTTAAATTATCGAACCCAAGAGACAGCTAACTATTTATTTTCTAATTATACTAGCTTAATCAGAATAAGGTAACCGATTTTCAATGTTTTGTTGCGAATTAACTAAAATACTTAAATAATAAATTGCAGAATAATTAAAAGCAATAAAATAAAATAAAAGCAAGTTTCTAATCAAGAGATAACGAACAGTTCTAAGGTATCAGGTAGAGACCAATTAATTTGGGTTATTAAACTTACGATTGTTCATTCATGCAGTTTCACTGAAAATACACCACATATCCCTGTTATCCCACCGAATATGATTCTATTCTAAGCTAACAGTATACTCTGGTTTAAATCCTAAGGTGCGCAAATATTACCAAGCCTTATTCCTAGATACTAATCAAAGCAAACAACAATACATCCGGATGGTAAGCCCGACTAACAAGATATTTTCTGGAATTACTACAAGGTTCTATTCACTTCCTACTTGATTGTCTAATTGCATTGTTCCACTAAACTAATCAAGCATTTGACATACCAGTTCATGAAATTAAAGTGCTTATAGCGGAGCTACTCTAATCCCTAACAGATAGACAATACCAATCATGAACGCACACAAGCTAACACAATAATCCAAGCATTATAGCGGATGTCATGAATATATTATGAAGACGTTACGAAGCAAATTAACATGTCTTAACAAAATAAGTAAAATCAAAAGCTCAACTGCATAAAATCCCAATCTTTGGTCTAAATCCCCAAATCAATTAAATCAATCCATCAAACCCTAGAACTGTATATAAAATTAGCCCATGAGGTCACAAGCAACACTCATGGCTAAGCAATTCATAACAATAATCAAAGTAATAGAAAGGAATAGATAGGAATGGTGAAACCCTAGTGTAGGAGCAATCTCACGTTCCTTCTCCGTCTCTTCAATTGCTTGATTTTCCCTTAATTAGCACTTGAAACCCTTGTGGAATTGGATGGAGGATGAAATCAGGTTGTAAATCTGATATGGAGGTGTTGGCGGTGTGAATTGATGATGGATTATGGATGGGTTCTCTCCAATTTGTGTCTCGATCTCCCTAATTGTTTCTAGGACTGATGTAGAGCTTTTTCGCGATCGAAACTACTTCAAAATCGCGATTTGAGGGTATATATACACTGCTGCATCGAACAGGCCCCGTCTGGGCCCTGAACTGGGCCACTCGGCACCTTGCTCGAGCCGAGCTCATGGCCGAGCGGCCCCCAAACCTGCCGAGCAGCATATGGGTGAAACGGGAACGTCGTTTAGGTTCTGAAGCAACAAACTCGGCTGGAAATTCGCACAAAGTTGGTCCCGCTCGAGCCGAGCGGCCTCCCGAGCTGCGGAGACTGCACTGCGCGACTTCACCGTTTCGAGCATAACTTCTTCATACGGAATCCAATTTGGGTGATTTTTGCTCTCATGCGATCCTCACTTCTTTGGATTTCTATCCATATAAAGAAATCCCAGAAAATGTAATATTTGAATACGTAAAAAGTCATGCAAAGTGGCCGCTCGGTACAGCATGCGCAACGTTAGCACTTTGATCATAACTTTCTCGTTTGGAATCCAATTGGGGTGTTCTTTACGTCAAAACGACCCTCTATTCTGTGGATTTCCAACCATATATCATATGATCAATTTGGAATTCTATAAGAATACAGAAATTTGTGCAACATGGACTGTATTTTTCAGCATTCCTTCTCACTTTCACTCCTCATTCCAACTTTGAACTTTTGATCATGTTTTACCCTTCAAAACTCAACAAAACACCTTAGTAGTATCTTAATTATGCAAGATATGAAAACCATGTCATTCTATACAAAATCATGGCCACATTCTATCAAAAACAGTGTAATGTGAGACCTAAAATACGTGAAATTCCTCTCTCAACAGTTACACATGCC